>JAVJGI010000050.1:10521817-10595675 GCA_035590275.1 Ibycter americanus
GCCCGCGCAGGCAGCCCCCAGCGGCAGGAGGCTGCTGCCCTCTATCGGCCCCAGCACCCGGCAGCCGCCTGCCGGCTCCGGAGCGCCGAACCCTCCCTGCCGCCTCGTCCCTGCCGTTCGGCGGCGAAGGGCTTCTTGCGCTGTCAAATCCCCCCCGGAATCGCCGGTACTTCTTCGTATGTCATTCGCAGCCCTCTGACAACGCGGCCCAAAGGACAATACAAATATACAGCTTGATGAAGCTGTTAAACAAATATGAAATGCCCGTGTTTTGGCCCACCAGTCTAAACAATGTGATAATGGCAATAATAGCTCTATTCACAGCATAGCTTTCCCAGCACAGCTCTTGTAAACTTTCACTATCTGAACTGTTAAACAAAACTCCCGGCTTTATCACGGGCCCTTTGAGCTTTATCTCGCTACTTTATGCGCTACGAAATCATCCCGAAAAGGGCTCGAAACAATACAGGAAAAGAAGAGGGAGCACAAGATTCCCACAAAAGCAGCTGATCGGATGTTTAAATAAATAAATAACATAAAATAGATGGGACTTGCCACGACCAAAATGGTGAAAAAAAAAGAGCTCAGTAAGAGGAAAAAGCATTAAAAATTGGACTGTACAAGCACCGTGGTTTGGCACAGCCGTTGCTCACACTGGGGCTGAACGCTGCGTGCTCACCCGGCCCCTCACGGCAGCCAGCGCACAAGCGTGTCTGCACAAACCCTCACCTTCAAGGAGCACAAATGTTCCTCTCGATCCTGCCCTCACTTCCACTGGTTATGAAAATCTGGAGAAAAGCCACAAAATGAAGTTAAACCAGCGTGAGTTTAGAATCAGATTTCCAAATATAGTCATTTTAAAGGGTGAACTGTTGCTCCTCCTAATAACGCATACAATGTTGGGGTCAGTCCTGTTTCCACTGAAGCCCTCATAAACACACATACACAGACTGATGCCTAAATAGAAATAGAATTATATATGTGTGTGCGTGTACAGAGATACTTTAATACATCCAGACTGTATTAAAGATAAATATGCACGTTCTCTCTGTACAAGCGTGCCTATTGCGGTAAGCACTGAAGCACACAAGAAAATATGTTTATTTTTCAGGCATCTGAAGTAGCTGATGAGACCAGGTACTACAAACTTACAGGGAAAAAGTTAAGATTATAATTTAAAGCAGCTAAGATTGAACCGATCTTTTCAGAAAAGAAGTCAGACATCAGCTCCCAGATGTCAAGGTATCCTGTCACTCAGGTAATAGCCGAGAAAAACAAACCAACCTGTGGTTTTGGTCCTAATCTGAATGCGCGCGTGTGCTTCTGTGATGGCGGGCACCTAACTACCACGGTCTCAGAATAGATGAATGCTTCTGGATGAACTGTGAGGCTGGTCAATGCTGAGTAGCCCTCCTCCACCTCATACTGTATTTCATAAAAACCAAACCAAGATTAATCCCCCTCCTGAAGGTCTTTCAGCCTTACCTGCGCCCATCTGTTAGTTCGTAACAGCTTCAAGAGGAAAGGCTGCTCTTAATTTCTGTGTCTGGTGTGAGGCAGAGGACTGAGCTGGTCTTAAAAAGCAAGTAGTGGTGAGAGCGTACGGTGCGATGAAAGCTGAACAGGGTCAGTAATGCTTTGTACTACGCTTTGCAAACTTTATCCTGTCTTTTTACTCTGTTGCCTGTAGAGAAAGCAGGCAGGGATGTGAGGCTTGCCTAGATGGCATGGTGAAATTTATTACGAAGTCACACTAGTAAAGATTTCCGTCACAGGGAGGTCAGCTTTCAGTGTAAAGACACTATGTGAGCAGGTCCTGCAGATCATGTTTTATCTTCATAAATGAATGCGTCTCTACAGTAACCGTGCATTTGTTTGCCTGTATGGAGCTCATTAACAGCTGGGTCATACTTGAAATCCTAGAGTTTACGGCATATGCAGGGGAAATTATTTTTCAGATGGTCTCTGGTCCTACTTCTCTGCAGACATTCAGAGCCACCCACATAGCCCACACCCCACCGCCGGCTGGGCTGCGTAGTGCCTATTGATCGGTATTTTTAAACTGCCCATGTCTATAAGCAGCTTTCCATTAACCAACAGGACAGCTGTTGGTCTTCACCAACCTTAAAGGGATACCAGCAACACGTCTGAAAAGCGTTTGTCCTTTTTTTTTTTTTTTCTCCTCTGAAACAAAGCAAGGAAGAGACACACCTCCTTTCAGAAAACAGAAAACCAAAAACATATCCCAAACAGCAGCACGTTGGTTATTAACTGACTGCACAGTTCGACACCAGTTATCTAAACCTGCTCTCCAAAACATGCTGTGTCCCCACCATGTCTATTAATTACACTGAAAACTCCTTCAATTATTTGAAACCTCGATTATCCAAAATTCTCCCCTCTCCCCCATTATGTTCAGATAATTGAGGTTGTATGGAGCACACTCGCAGCCAGTTAGAAGAGCAAGCATTATCTTTCAGCTGATACAACTATCAATAGCAAGTGTACAGCATATACTACAAAGGCTTTATTGTGCATATGTAGGGAGATAGAGATGAGATACGGTTCCGGGAGGCAGTTTGTCTAGTGGTTACAGTACAGAGTTGGGTGTCATGAGACCGAAGTTTTAATTACTACCTCTGCTACCGACTCTGTTACTCAGATAAACTGCTCGCTGTCTCTGCATGCCAGCATCCCACCCTGCAAAAAAAGGGCACTGTGAGATTTACCCACCTTTGTCAAGTACTTTGATATCCTTAGATAAACAGCTTTTTATGCGTAACTGCCGAGTATTATTGTCCATTTAATTGCATTTTAAAAAGTCTTTGAAAGAAAGGACTGAAAAAAAATAGCTGAAAACATTTGAGAGCCAGAACTTTGGTTGGTGGAGACTGTCACGGAGTTCAGCAGAGTCGTGCTGATTTAAATCAAGGCAGACCTGGTCCTTTAAACATCATTTGGCAAATGTAACGTGACCAGTACGAACAAGCTGTACCCGTGCTAGGTACAAACTATCCGATGCAGATTCATATTTACTGCTGCAAAATCTTTATGCCTTACCACAAACCGGTACCAGTACTTGGTATTTGAACAAGAATAATACAGCTTCCACAAAAGCAATAATCTGTTTGTGCCCGGTATGCTCTGACCAAAATCCTTTTGTTTAGAGAGTCCCAAAACTTTCCGCATCGAAGAATCAGTATGAGTGTGCGTCCTCCTCCCAGGTGAAGCCAAGCGATGTACAGCACACTGCATGCTGTTACCAGGAAGGGTGCCAGACTCAGAAAGGACATCTTAAAATGTGGTACCATGAATGCTTCCACCACATAAAATGCAGAGAGATAATAGAAAATAAAGGCCTTTGAATAATGATAAGCCTCATGATTGCAGGTGAGGGACTACACAAGCTCGTTACACAAAGCTGTAACTGCATGTACAATGCACCCAGATACGGTGGAGACATATTTGTAATCGCCACCCACCAAACTCCTTAAAGGCAGGCAGAACACGACCCTGCGAGGTAAAGAGATGGCACCTGCCGCTCTGCTATCTTTCTGCTTTGTCTTATAAGCATCTCAAATTCTGTTTTAAGGCTTTTCCATGCGGCGATTTCTGTAAATCACCCTTCTCGGCTGGAGTGCTGAGGTGAGGGGAAAAAATCCCACGCTCACTTAAAGCCTTTTCTTTCTCTTGTAACATGGACATCTTGGAGAGCAGATTAGCCAAAGGAGAAAAAAAATAAAAAGCAAACGGTATTACTGGTGACCTAATCCTTCCTCTCAGAAAAAGAAAGGGGAAAGAAAGCCTCTTGTGATCTCCAAGGAGGAACTTGCCTTGTAAACTAGTCTCCTGTTTGAAACGGAAACAAGAATGTGAATCCTGATACAGAGAGGCTACCAAAGGCAGGGAACAGCTTAACAGACCGGAGATTTTCCCTTTCAGTGCAACGCAGGGTATTACACAGGTCCTGCCTACGTTAGAAAAACAGGCAGCGAAAACTTAACAGGTTATAAGATCCTCTGGCCACAAAGGCATCCAAATGTGGTTATTTTTATACACTAGGCAGGAGCATAATCTGTGTCCAAGTTTATAAACTGTGGGTTTGTAGTTCATTAAAAGGATTCTGTTACTGGCTCCTCTCTCTTAGGTTATTGTATCCAACCCCCGTGACACGCATTTACAGCCCTTTCAAACCTGCCCCTCTATAAAACCAGGAATGCTGCCCCTGCCCCCTCCTCCCCTTAGGGAATGGGGGCAATCAGTGTTAGATTAACTAAATATTTGAAGAAGGGATCCATTTTTACTGACAAACATTATTCGGAATAAAAGTTTGCACTTCCTCAAGTGCTAGATAAATGAGCACGAAGGCAGGCACGCTGGCTGCCACTGTCCTCCTCTTTTCAGGCAAGAAAACTGAGGTCTGGGGTAAGTTCATGGCAAAATGGACTCTACTTACTTTGAATACAGCAACTCCCTAAACCTCTTTATTTCAACCCCACCCAGCCCCCTTTGCTGCACCAGGGAAGACAATTGGCCCATTGAGCCCCGTCTCCTCTCCAGCTTCAACCGGCTAAATCACCCCTAATAGCCAATTTACTAGACGAATTTAACTTCCCTTCTTGCATGCAAATACCCATGACCAGGTTGCTGCTCCCTCCATTTTTCATTGTCCAGAAATACTCGGAGGGGTGAGGGTTTTTGCCATTTCTTTAAACTTCTCACTCCGTTCTTGAGGAGCACTGCAGATGGGCTCCGAGCACCGCGGTGGCATCACTCTTGTTCCCTCCAAGCAGAAGATCTGGGCGCCGCTGGCCCCGACACATGGACACAACTGTCATGAAAAGCTTCCAGGAATACTCACACGTTTTTGTGCTTTTTTCACTCTCCAGGAGCACAAACACCAGTGAAAACCTGAACGGCAAGGAACATATGCAAACAGAATGTCATCGTGGCAACAGCTAATTCATTTCTTAAATTCCAGGTAGTATCTTCAGACTTCTTTTTTGGCATCATTCCCCAGCTCCTATCCAAGTATCCGATATCCACGGCTTCCTAAAACATGGTGGCAGATGCCATTCTGATAGGAAACCAGAAATTCCTTCCTGACCCAGCAGATTACGTCATGCCTCTGAAATGCAAGATCAAATCCAATCCAGCTACCTGTCCATCTCCAGACTGCCTATCAATTAGCATTAGACACTAATTTGATTAAATCAGTATGTTGAAATTTTATTTGATTCCACCTAAGGAGTATAATTCCCCCTGCGTGTTCTCTGTAACCCACTAATTTTCCAATGGAATGGGAAACACAGGTTGGGATTTGGAGGCTATTTCTTCTACTTGTTAACATGTGAGCTTAAAACCGCAGTAAAAAATAAATCCATGCGACTTGGTAGAATGAGACTTGCCAGTTTAAGAGAAAACGGCTTTTTACAGAATAACCCAGATGGGGAAAAAAAAACCATATACATTTAACTCTGAAACCTGAAGTGTTCTTTGAGGGAAAACGAATACATTTTAGCCTTAAAGGGATCACAGACTGCAATTATATAATTCTTGTCAACTGATGTTAAAGATAGGCTGGAAAGAATGTATGCTGAGGCCCTGCAATAAAACGAGCTCCTTTACTCCTTTCAAATGTTTGCAAGCCTTGGAGGTTATCCAAAGGTCGAATACAGGAAAAGTCTTGGTGAACAGAAAACATAATCATGAGCTTTTTTAATATGGGCTCTTTTTGTAATAAAATAAAATTATGGTAAGGGAAGGGAGGGCGGGCTCTGTCTCCTCAGATCTAGGGCCAGGGGGGCTGAGTTTTAATCAGACGCTGCTGTTCTTCCCTCCTCTCCCCTCCCCTGCCTGTCACTACATGGAGAGAGAAGCCAGAGGAGGTGCACCGGGTGCGCTGCAGAGGTGCAAAGCCCCAAGCCTGGCACTGAAACCCCTTGCCTTTGCCATGATACAAGGACACATTTCCCAAGGAGATAGAGAGAGATATTCGCTGCCAGACAGCTTGGTGCAGGGTAGCGGCAGATCCCCAAACACACTCCCCTCACGTTATATCAGGGGTCTATCCCAACAGACCCCATTTCATGCAGAGAAGAGCTCCATACGATGCCTTACCTGTTACCAATGTGCTGCCACTTCTGGGGTGCACCAGAACAAATGCTGCGTTTCCCACAGCCACTGGAAGCTGAGATAAGGTATATGGAGAATATCACATCCAGCTGCAACTACACAGGAGTTCAGAGATGGGTTGTCAATACTCATACGGATTTTGAGGCAGAATCTAGGGCTGCAATATTTACTCTTTCCAAAAGTGCTATGGCTTTGCTCATGACCATCTGTGGTCAGGGAGCTGTTTTCTGTTTTACCCAGAGTACTTGGTGGCACTGCCGAGACACCCCATCTGGGGTGCAGCAACAAATCACACACAGGCACTCACGCTCCCACCTGCATTTGGTTCAGAAATTTTTTATCCAACAACGGATTTGACCCCATCTCCCCAGGCTGCTAAACACAAGCCTGGAGCAGCAAACCATGAAGTATTTATAAGGAATTCATGAAGCAGACATTTATTGAAGGCATCAGGTGCTTCTAAGTTGTGATCATCCTTCATAGGAAAACCTGGGAGACACACACCAAGACTGGCTTTGTTCTAATCCCATACTCTCTGTAACACCTTATCACCATTTACCTCTTACGGTGACTGCCCCATCACCCAGCTCTTCCTACACAACACAGACTTACCTATACCTCACAGGTTGAGACAATCTTAGAACAAACCTGACGTTCTTTTCCTCTCAAAAAGCAGAAGACTGTTCTAATGATCAATCTCCATTGCCTGGGGAATGTCATTCACACTGACAAGTCCACCACTGTTCTGAAGATGTTGTTTCCCATTTCTTGAATTTCTTCTAGACTTCTTCTGTCCTGCATTTCACCATTATCAGTCTGGATGGAGAGACTTTTCCCTTTCCCTGCTCCAGATTAATAAGCAGAATTAGGATAAGAAAAAGAACAACCAACCAACCTACCCCAAAAACCCAGATGATACCTACTGTTCCCATCTAGGCAAGAAATGCTTCAGAAATGGAGCAAGCTGGATAGACTGGTAAATGCACCTGCTTTGTTAGGATGTGAAATTAATTCACATTAGCTGTGCTCCCATAGACCATCTCTTAGCCTACAGGCACAAAAACTTGACCCCATATTTAGATTATTTCTTTTTTATATAATTTCATGCCAGTAGCATGTTTGCCACCATGAACAGCACAGTTGGCTCTTCCTCATCTTTGAGGAAAAGGTGCAGAGCCACTATTTCACAAAACCAGGAGACAAAGGAAGATCCTGAACACTACTGTGTGTGGAATATGGCACATCTTTATTTTCAGTAGTATGGGCAGTGACAAGAGAGATGTAATCGGCAGCCCTATTGAATTCCAGGAACGGTCACAGTGTCAGGGTACCAGTCCGCTGTTAGGCATGACCCAGAACACCACCTCTCCTCCATTTCATTTCACCTCTCCCTCTTTCAACCAGTCCTCCTCCTCCTCCTCCTCCTGCGGAGTGGTGTTCCTTGGCTTTAGCCGTGTGCTTCTGTTCTCTTTGAGCTGAAAAGGCAAGAGAATAAATAAATGAGCACTGGAAAAGTCACTACAAAGCAAGCTGCTGATATTTAAAAATAAAGGTCCCCATTCACAGGCTGACTTGGAGAATTGTTTTGGCATGTGCCTAAATCCAGCTGATCTTCACTAGACATAAAAACACACCAAAACTCAAACGTGCGTTGAAGAGCCCTTCCTGAGTGAAGCTACTTGCCCAGACCGGGGGATAAATTAAAAGAAGATATCCTACAGAAATGCCATGTACTCAGGACAGCTCTGGGACCGAGGAAACGGTGATAGCAGCAACCTGACCCTGCAAACCAAAATGAAAGCAGAGCCTGGGGAGATGACATCCAGATTTTCCTGTGAGCAGAAAGTGGATGCTTGGTGGTGCTGCAGGCAGGCAGCTTTTCAAATGGGCTCCACACATGGGAACAAACATGTCCAAGAGCCTCAGGCCCAACAGGGAGCTGCTGGGTGCTGAACACATCTGAAAATCTGGTGCTCGGAGTGGGCATGGAGCCCTGGCAAATCCAACTCCCAGCCCTGCTGAAAATCTGTCACCACATCGTCAACGTTAAAAGACAGGTTTTTCAAATGGGAAAAGTGCGTTTATCACCCTCAGCAAACTCACGAACAACACAAGGCATAATTGCTCAAATGTCAAATAAAAATTCTTGACTGAGTAAACACCATGCGTGGACCTTTTTTGATCCCCAAATATGAATGCTTTAGAACAGGATGAGCATGTGGCTAGCGGGGCTGTAACGGAGAGTGCTTTGTAACCTTAACTATACCAGGCGTGATAAAGTGCCCGCTATCATGAAAAAAGCTCATCTGAAAGACAGAGGGAAACCAGATGGGAAAAGAGCACAAACTCTCAGCAGGAATTTCAGGGAGGGGTTTTTTGGAGGTTTTGGTTCTTTTCTTGATTGCTTTCAATTTTTCCAAAATAAGGATCTCTCCCCATAGCTCGATGCTAAGCAGAAACATGGTCCTGTGCACCTGAGGCGTTCAGAGGGCAAGGCTGAAAGGCCAGGTTTAGCTTCGGTGCCAGAGCTGCAGCCTCCTGTGACAGCGGGTATCCGTGAGCCTAGCCAAGGGGAGCATGCACCCACAGCCCTGCACCCCAGCGGGAACCCGAGGCTGCTGGGGCATCTACCTCAGCTATTGCTGACTGCAACACCTTCGTTACTTCTGATATTGCAATCCTTTCTGCTGCCCGGGCAAATGCTTCAGCAACACTTTCTGCCTCTGGGTTTTCTGATGCTTCCACCACTATTGCCGCTGCTCCTTCAGGAGTGACCACCTTTCCACCCAGATCTGTTCCCTCTAGGCTTGCCACCTCCTCTGTTGCTGCTGCTTTTTCTACTCCTTCCACCTTGGCTCGTGATGCTGTTGCACCCTTCTCTGCTCCCTGTGGTGCTGTGACATCCAGCTGTTCCATGTCCCCTGCAAGGTCACCAGTGGCCAGTGTAGCAGGAGGACCCTTCCCAGGGGACAGCACAGGCCTGCAGAGTCACAGAGCTGGCCTGGATCCTGTTGGCAGAAATAAAGAGTGTGAAGCAGCACAACTATAAACAAGTGCATTTCCTAGCGTCACTACAAGTGGACAGGTGACAGGTCCTGGAGCCAGCAAGGGATGCTTTTCAACAGCCTGTCTTCTCTGTAGAGACACAGAGCAAGAGGCTGGGACCCAGAGCACCTGTGTGGTAGCACAGCTTCAACTCTTGCTTGGAGCACCTCCTACAAAAAGAATCCAAGGGTCATCCCCACAGGCAGGGAATAGCAGGCGTGAGTCACACAGACATAGCGTGTCTTCTCCCATAGTTTCTGCCAATGCATCTCACTTCTGACCTGCAACATCCTCCCTCCTTCAGTCTGTGCTCCCCATACTCACCTAGGCTGTTGTGCTTCAAAATCTCTGCTGTCACACTAAATTTTCAGTTGCCATGGTCCTCCCAATACCATGGGAGGACCACCAGCTCAGGTGAAATTTTTACAATCAAGTTATCATTTCTGGTAAATGCACAAGGGACATTGTTAGAGGAGATCCATAACTGTTAATATATATATTAATCAACTTTTGTGTTAGAAAGATCCCCTGTCAAACATAGCTCTGCTGTCAGGTCAAAGCATAGGTTGCAGTGAAGTAAAGGAGTAGTTCCCATAAGAAACTTTGAGAGGAGTCATACCATAGGATGCTATTCCTCCTTAGCAATACCTACTCCAACCTAGAAGTCAGGATAAGTCTGAGAGGCGACACTGGATAGAATAAATCGTATTAATTCAGAGCACAAGTTTAGGAGTCAGAGCCATTGGGTCTGCCCATATCCACTGGTTTGGGAAAAAAGAATTACCATTTGATTAATTCCCTTGTGTTTTGTCCCATCTCTCCCACAGAGACCAGCACAGGCACTGGATTAACACACAACTAACTTTTGGGCATACGACTACACAGCAATACAAAGGGATTCCTATAGCATGGAGGCATCTTCACACTCGCTGTAACCCTGCCAGCACACCACCAGGGTCTGGCACAGCTCACCAACCCCCTGCACACCTCCGTGGGCAGTCCCAAGAAAAGGACAAGTAACACTTGTCAGATGTGCAGAGCAACTGTGATCGGTGGGGGACCCTGATGCAAGCACACGGAGGATACTGGCTGTTCCCAGCTCACACATGCTCTACAAACCACTAGCAGGGAACTGGAGCAGGCCTGATGAAATAGTGATGACACCGCTGTTCAATGCCATTTAGCATCAGTAATTGAAAAAGAGGAGGAAAAATAAGGTGGAATGCTATGAAAGGACAGGATGGAATAAACAAGAGGTGCTGGGGTAGGGAAAGGGGGAAAATGGTAGAGAGAAAAGGGAAAAGGAGAGCTAAGAAGCTAGAGAGGAAAAACTGGAGAAGAGGAAAGCAGGCTGCAGATCACCACTGCTAAAAGAAGGAGAGCTGTGCCCAACTTAGAGAGAAGCCCAGGGGTTGAAAGGCACCTGAAGCACCCTGCCACGCACACCTACATCCTTGTGGACACAAGTCAGTCACTTGCTCATGCCATTGAACAAGCTACCTGCATATCTGCTTCATTAAATAGTAACCCTGTAGGTCTGCTGACAAGAACATACTTCTCTCTCCTTTGGTAATTAGCCCTGAAGGGTGGTCATGCTCACTGGCCATGAAACGCTGCAACAAGCAGCCTTTTCATGCCACAAGCTTTACCTTTGTCCCTGTCTGTTCCCATCAGCCTGGTAAAGGCAGGCGTGATGCCTGCCTGACACCGGCGCTCCTCGGCCGCATTCATGCTCTCCCCCTGCTGAGACGGCCGCAGACGTCTCTCAACAGGGCAGATATGAGCTTGCTGGGACAGTTGGCCGGTGACCACACAAACCGGGAACCTTCAGCCTTTTCCTCCTGCTTGGGAAAAAACAAGGGCAGACTCGGGAGCGGCAATTCGCTGCCAGTCAGTTTGAGACAGCTGCAATTCAATACGCTGGGAAGAGGAAGGGTCTGACGAGGCTCCAGAGATGCAGGAGAGGAAGCACAGGGTTTTGTGTGAGGAGCTGGACAGGAACTGAAGACTCAGCCCTCCTGCAGAAGGCTGGGCACGCTGTTTGCTCAGCAGACCTCACCCCAGGCTTGAGCAGCTTTCTCTCACTTGTGCCACTGCGGGCAGGACTTCTCTGCCCACTGCACATGCCAGTCACGACAAGGCTCTGGCCCCAGGTAGTGGTAGAGTCATAAAAGCAATAAAAGACCTAAATCTATTTTAACAACCATAAAACACCTCCCGAAGTTCCTGCAATGTGGGCTGAGTTAAGCTAAAGCTGTCACGAACTCAGTGTAAGGGATAACAATGTTTTTTTTAGAAAAATTACTCTCCTTGTCAAAAAACAAAGGAGGCAAGTTAGTAACACTTACCCCTTCCAAAGACGCTGGGAGCCTGAAAAGAAGCATGCATAGCCCAAAGCTCTAGCTTTATAATCATGTTTCCCCTCCAAAATATTTTGGAGATAAATTTCAGGCACCACAGCAAGGAGAACAGTGTAAAGATTAAAAACAAACGTATTCCCAGTAATTCTGGGCAGCCTGCTCCAGCGGTGAGACTATGGACCTGGAAATGAACTTTCAGCTGTGCTCCCAGTTGAGATAAGACCTTGAGTAAGTCCCACCTGCCTTTCTGGCCTGCAGTCCCTCAACTGTAATACCAGATCTGCAGTGGAAACTGCTGATAATTAGCAAAGGTTATTCCTTACGTTATGGTGTCTGAGGTCTGGTCACTGCATGTATGACTTTTCCAAGCAGCTTGCTGCCTGCACAGTTTTTGTATAGAGGCATATTAGCATTTTGACCCACATTTGCATGGGGGCCAATTTAACCACATAACCTCCGGTTTAACCTCATTAATTGCCTCTAAACCACCAGAGTATTTACCCTGGCTGTCCCCAAGAGAGCAGGCTTGCAGGCTTTTGGATCAAGCCATCACTCACCTGCACCACATTGTCAAAGTCCATCACCTCCCTGCCCAGATCCCTGCCACTCCAGGCTTACTGCCTAAGAGCATTCCCAACCTAACCTGCTTTTTCTGAGCACTCGCATACCTTGCTCAAGACTGTGCAATTTAGGTGTCCCCCACCTCTTGTACAAGCCCTGCTTCCTTCCATCAGAGCCCAGGCTGAGGTCTGTTTTCCACTCCACGTCGATTTTACTCATTCAGGGAAGCGGTTTGCAAAGCCCCTTGTTAAAATCTCTCCCACCGCTTGGCACTCATGTAGTTTGCCCCCAGCCCATTTATATCTGGCTGATGTTCATTGCTTCAAAATGAGTTTCAAGCTAATGCTGTGTCTCCCAATTAAATGTTTGATGGAATGACATCAAAACCAAAACAGACAGAAAAAATTATTTCCCTTTGATAGGCTGACCACATTGTACAAAACTCACTATTATAAGAC
The DNA here is from genome assembly GCA_035590275.1 of Ibycter americanus. NCBI lineage: Eukaryota > Metazoa > Chordata > Aves > Falconiformes > Falconidae > Ibycter > Ibycter americanus. The sequence goes on from JAVJGI010000050.1 coordinate 10,534,377, forward strand.
TCTGGTTGCTTAGAATTTTGCCAGACTTTAATCTTTTGAATTAAAGCCTTCCATGCTGGTTGTCTGCCCCAGGTGGAATTTGGGGTGAAAATTTCAGCTGATGCAATTCATCCACTACAGGAAAACCTTTTACCTAAGTTTAAAAAAACCCACAAACACATCCCCCCACCCCCCACCCAAAAACCAAAACTGGTATCTCTTGCAAGCATTCAGTGGAACAATCTCAGTGCTATACTTCGGAGCACTCCTTAAATTTTGGCAGAAAGGTCACAATGATGCCAGGGAATGACTCTTAACAGGGAGAGTAACACACCTTTGGCCAAGCTATGAGCCCCTGAGAAAGCAGTCTGCACATGCTCTGTAGCAATTTGTGACAGTTTGGCAGCTAAAATGTTTTTCAAAGACCTGACTTCAAAATCTGAATATTCTTTTTGTGCAGTTTTGATTTTCTCTAATGTAATCTATAAAAATAGCCAGTGACCTTTACTGACATCTAAACAGGCTCCTGGTTTCCTCCCATGGTTTGAAGACTTAAATAATAGCCCCGAAGAAATGACTCAATACTACACACATGTGTACTCCATGCCTGAGATATGGCTGGTTGTTGGTCAGCAGGAACAAGAAGAACATTCACAGAGGTCCAATGTGTGGTGGGTTCAGGCAATTCAGGTATGAGAGGCCCGAGATGCAGCAAGCCAGCATCCCCCCAGCCACTGCTCCACACACCAAGCAGTATGAGGATGCTCACAAGTTTAGGGTAAAAGATAACGTGGGGAAAAAACATTCTGGGTTGCCAGGGGACTTGGTGACTACCCTCACCGAGCCCTCAACGTAATGCTTTCCATGCACCAAGCCTCTCAACTTCTTTGCACAGGCTGCTAAAGTCTTTCAGCACGGCAGTGTGAAGGATTTGTGCTCCCAAACCAGAATATTCCTATAGGTAGGGCAGGAGCATTAAATTACCCTTGCTCTTAAAGGAGGAACATTTCAGAATCTTACTAGGCAAAGTTCACCCGACACCAGCTTTTAACATATGTACATAACCTCAGCCAGAAAGAAACCTTCAACAGCTCAGCTGGTGGAACTGTTGCCTTTAGACCACAAGCAACGTGTTTGAAACCCGAGAGAGGAAATACGCAGGTTTCTGAATAAACCAGGATTCTGGAAGTGAGGTTAACCTCCTGGCTGACAGTCACAATATGACAACGGCCAGCATTCAAGGAAAGTGGGCAGTTTGCAAGTGAATTATGTCGTGGCTCTGAAACCCCTGTCTCCTAAGACCTTCTTTTCTATATGCCTGCCAAAGCTGCTATTTACCCAACATAGCCATAGCACTTGGGTCATTAAACAATACTGATGGCAATGCCCGGGGAACTCCAAGCACCTATTGTAGTATCACTGAATTCCTCCTTTGATCACCATGGTCAGAAATATCTGATTTTTATCACTCTTTAATAGCTCCCAATCAACTTTAAGAAGTTACCACAATAGTCATGGCAGAACCTTTGTCAGGCCAGGGTAATCATTGACAAAACCAGAACAGCAGATCTCACTGGCTCAGCGTTGTCAGTCATATGTGACCTTCTACATGGATGTGCCACCCCAGGGACAGGGTTTCACCTTCCATTTTGAAGACTACTCTGCCTGTGTCAGAGCAGAAAAGGCTGTAAACATAAAAGCCATTTTCTAAGCTTCCTGCAAAAGCCTGCAGAGATTAAAAAAGAAGAAAATTTGAAGCACATTTAAGTCATTTCTGGAGGACACACACTCCTAAGCATAAAATAGGAACTTTCATATGTTGCTACTAGACCCTTCAAGAGAAACATCTTTCCCATACCTAAGACACAGAAAGACCCTTCCTCATAAAATTCTGTCTTTTATCTGGGTCCCAGATGATGCTTACAAATAATCTAGCAATATTTCGCAGTCACTGTTACGACCTAGAGATACCTGTACTCCCTATCTTTGCCTCCGCTGAGACGGTCTAATTGACAGGTACGTAACTAAACCCCAAGCAGCTGCTTATTCAGCATGTGCTTAACACTGGAAGCTTCTGTTTCAGACCTGAAGGGCTCATATGCCTCAAAGTTTGCTTAAGCTCTCCAGCTGTACTAGTTTGTCTAATAAAAGACGTTCTCTCTACCTATAAGCCTTGTCCAGCAGCAGAGAGATTTATCTTGTCTGATTCCAAAATTCGTCAGCTGAAAGGAAATTAAAACCCAGTGCTCCGACGAATGCTTCTGAAAACAAAATAGTCAAAAGAAAGTAATCTGAAATCAAGTTTATAAAACCCAAGAAATTATAGAAGTTAATATTATTTTACAAATATCTTGTTTTCTGTATGCTGATATGTTGCTCTCAGGAGGCTTTCTTAGTCTTGAAAGCTCCTAAGAAACTCTCAAGAACCAAAAACATCAGAAGTGAGTTTTAGGACCAAGACTGCTGTAGGTGAGGGAGACACACATCAACACCTATGACTTTCTGTTTCAGCGAAAATAAAAAAGGTTGTCCTTGGGTTTGGATGCATTCTGTAAAACTAGTGATGATTATAACTCAGTTGCAACATATTTAATGAATCACAGTGAGCAGCTGACAGACAGGTCACTTCAGCAGAGGAAAGATCCAATTTGCAATGGCCATTTGAAGAGGCAGCATTTTTAGGTAATCACAAGTAACATAATTACATGATTAGTGTCCTAGTTTGTAGGTAGTCAAAACCTAGTAATAATACATATAATAACCTGTCTAATCTAACTTTTTAATGTTTAGTTATAACCCCATTTTCAGATACAAATTTCTCTCTATTACCTCACTGGTGATATATGCTCTGGGAATTTTCGGATTGGCACTAAAGCACAGGCGCTATCTGGAGGCAATACAGGGGATTCGAGGGGCAGCTGCACAGTGTGTTGGCCAACTTAGGTGTCTTTCTAAAGGGTTAAATAATAAACTGGAATTTACAAGACTTGCATGTTCCTGAGGAGTGAGAAAAAAGGGAAAAACCCCATAACTCTAAATGAAGCCCTTAGAGTAGGCAGGTTGGTATAAGCAACCTAGGAAAGATGAAGCAAAAACCAAAGAGTGTATTCACTTCACTTAAGACAGCAGCTGTGTATTCTGGTGGAAGTGTTGGTTTCCTACCTCTAACATGTGCACACATTCATATTCCTCAGTTACAGATCACAAACCTATCGGTCCAGTTACTTTGTCTTGTATAGTTTATGAAATCTTAAGGATTTTCATTCTCTGGTGCATTTTGGAATTTTGCAGACTTTCAGTGCTCCTACTCAAGTCAGCCATGCAACCAGATGATTAAGCTAAATTCCCTTGAAAGAAAATCTTTATTTAATACTTAAACAAAAACATTGAACTCTAAAACTTTAAAGTGTTATTTAATGACCGTTATGGCAGTATGAGATCCAGATGCAAGCTGCTCTGTGCTGTCCAAGCTCAGCTTCCCAGGAGTGATGCTCTGTATGACATAAACCCTCCCAGCAACAAGTCTGACAGCACAGAGCAGCTCCACAATGTTTGTCTGTTCACTGGAGGTCGAGTCCTCAACCCAACATACAGCCAGAGAACATCCTTCTCTTGCTCTGGGTGGGACAGCAGGACCAACACTCCCTTTCATTAACTCCTTAACAAAAGTAGCCTTATGTTACATCAGCCACTAAATTGCACCAGTTGCTCATTGCATCCAACTGCAGCGACTCTCAGAGCTGCTTTTGGGTTGTCTCTTCCCACTGAAGCCACTGGGCATCTTGCTAAGCAGCAAATGGGAAAAGGCACAAACAAAGAATAACTGAACCTTTTCCAGAAAGCAGCTGTCTCAGGGTTAGAAAGCAATGTCTGTTTACTAGTCAGCCAATAAAATAATTTAGGAGTAATAAAGAATGAACACGCATTCTCTCAGGAAAACCTTACAAATCGGTAATATATGGATGCACCAAGCTTTTCATTCAGCGAGCTGTAATTACTGAAAAACCCACAGAAGCAAGTAGCCAGACCACACTCACACCTGAAAAGCTCTCCTTTAATCACCACACCGCATCAGAGAAGTGGAGTTGGAAAAATTCAAGCAAATCCCTACTGGATTTTTAAAGGAAGCTCTAATTTGATCCTACCATCTACTGAGAAATTATGTTTTTGAAGGGAAAGGATCTGCCTCCCATCACAGAAGTTTCCTCCAGCATCTCAGCTGAGCCAAGTGCAAATGAAACTTTGAACCTATGCCCAGCATGATCATCAAGAATCGAAGCTTTCGAATTAGGACAACATAAGAGATGCCAATAAAAATTTCTTTGCTGCAAGCCCTGTTCCGATGCATAAATCTTGCCCTGCTTCCCTTCCAGCCCAGCTAAAACCTGGGCTATGCCAAATCCCTCGGGAGACCCCACTCACAGCATTTCTGACACAAGCCAGGGAGCCATTGAAATTACAGAAGACAGTTCTCATGAGAATCTCAGATCAAAGAAACCCACCTCCATTTGCATGAACTTTTAGATAAACATCCAAAAAAAGTTTAAAGTTCACTGAGGGACTGACCCTTTTCTGCAGTCACCCTCACGCAAATCCTATATTTGCCATCTGTCTTTATGGGTGGTAAGGTCTTTAGGGCAGGCACCAGGACATCCTATGCATTAGTAAAATGTCAGCAACATCAGCCTCTGGTTCTAAATGGAGCCTGTGTGTCCTGCCACAGTATAAATAAGATTTGTAACCTGTTCAGCTCTAGGACATGACATGGTGATGACCCTCCCCTCATCCGTCTGTGCTAATCTAGGTTATTGAAGTCAAATTTGGTGAGGTTTAACACGTGAAAGTGAATCATACATGCTGTGTCCAAATGATTAGAGGGGAAAGCAAGACACACCATCAGGTCATATGAGAAAAAAAGTGAAAAACTTATAGCAAAACTCACCTACCTCTCATTCCTCCTCTGCTTTAACCACCAGACGTTCTCCATTCAAGTACCTGCTACCTTCTCTGAGATGTCAATTAGACCCAAAGTACTCCCAGAGACATGACTGCAGCACAGAAAGGTTCTAGGAGAAATATACTTTTGCCTCAACACCCTATGTCTGGTAAAAGATATAAAAAGAACTAAAAATCCTGTGATGACACGCTAGGTTCAGGCACCCTAACTAAGAGCTCAAAACCTCAGTCTTTCCCCTGTATTAAAAGCGAGCAGCTTCACAAAGACTCAAACCGTAGATTATCTTCAGGGTTATTGTGATGTGACTATGAAGCTTTCTCGTCAGGCTGCCAGTGGCGGGGGGGAAGCTTTCTGAATCAGGCCCTTATCATTTATACCACATTACAATCCAAAATGAAAAATGACTTGCTCCAGATTTGATAGAATAAAGCATCTTGAGATGCCATAGAAGTACCCAATTTTCAATAAAGACATTAAACCTAAGCTTCAAAAAAAGGGAATAATTACATCGGTTTTTGCTTTGAGTTCTAATGTTAAAAGTGTCAATTTATAAAACTAGGTGAACATCCACAATTCCTAAGCAGACTGCAGCTAATTAGACCCCTTTTGATCTTTTATTTTGCCTAGAAGCTTATTTAACAACTTTACACAAAACTCAAGGTTTTGACACACTAGTGAACTGGGGGAGGGGGGAAGACCATAGAAAAGAACAATTTTCTCTGCTGCTTGCTAAGGTAGGAGGCTCATCACTTCCTCAAGCACGTGTGCTGTCAGCAAACCCGGGGAAACTTTCTAGTAATGAGAGCGACTGCCCCTTATTTGAGCTGGATGGATGGAGACACGATAGAGAATAAAATATTAAAAACTAAATCAAAGCACAAATAGAGTTGTTACTAATGCTCCAGCTTTATGTACACAATTTGTGTGCGTGAATTACTGTTTTAGGTGAAGGATGGCAACACAGAAGACTAAACATCATATCTCCAGAGCAAAGGGATGGGTTGCCTGTAACCACCACCGCAAATAAGCTAGGTAGTAGCTTGGTAGCATTCTTCAAAACAACTGTGCAGTGCAGAGAACAGGCGGCACTGCAGCTTCCTACCTGAGCTGCGTCCACTTGCATTGCAGAGGGTCGTCCAACAGGGTCAGGAGCAGACCTGGACAGAGAAGCAGAGCCCATACTGTGCTGTGCTGCACCAAAACAAATCTTTGAGTTGACTCCATCCTGGGGCAGTGGAAGGGAACAGACAATTTCTGCAGGTCCCTTCCAGCCCTCCCTCCCATGAAGGACTGACATTAAAAGAACTGTGAGGGCCAGATGACACAGAAGCCACTAGACCTTTGGCACTTGTCATTTCTGTGACCAGATCGTATCTCCTCTCTCCTTTCTGTAAAAAGAGAGACAGACCTCCACGTCTCCCAGGAACTCACCACAGCAGTGAAGTCAGGATTGCTAAAGGCAAAAAGCTCCTTGCCCTGTCCTGAAATGAAACAATATTATTAGACCTGAAGGACCCAGGTTGTTAGGCTCGTGCATGCAGACCCTGAGGACCAGGGAGCCAGACTGATCCAAGAATGACTAATCACAGCCTGGGAAAGCAGTGACTTATTTCTGGACATGAAAGATTATTTTTGTCCTATATCCTTGCTTCATCCCTTGTAATAAAGCATAGGGGACTTTATCAACACTATTAACTGCTGTGCAGCAAAGGGGAGAGTGGTGCTGCATGCGGTCCCAGAGGGAATTCCTTCAGCAGCTTTTGGACTTCCTGCAGCTGTGGATGGGCAGGAACAGCATGGGGTTGGGTCCTGCCCCAGCCAGTGGGAAACACCTAGAAACTTGAAGTCCTGTGTAAACTGGCTTTTAGATGGTTTGGCAAAGGGGGCAGTACTGTTGGATGGGGGGTTGTGGCCCATTACACTAGATAACATCTAGGGTTAAGCATAACCATGTGAAGATCAGATGTGCACTGCTAGATGGTTGCACTGGCACATGCGAGACCTTGGTTTGTCCATGGAGAATGGAGAACACCCATATCCTTCCACTGGGAAGCAGCAGGAAGACTGGCACACAGGAATTTCTAAAACCCTTCAAGCTCCTGAGATAAAGTTGTTTATAGAGACAGCAGTGATGCTGCAGAGGGGTCGAGAAACAGCCAACAGAAGCAGTGAAGAGGCAGTCCAACCCCCCTCCCCTTCTTTCCTCCAGAGCAAAAGAGTTGGTACTAACATCCTCCCTCCCCAACACACCTGCAAGAGGAGACCATTCCCACTGTGGATAATCCCCACCCTGCCCGGGCATCCTGGTGGCTGTCTCTGCAATCTTTGGCAGATGATGACAGTTCTGCAGTATCCACTTATGCTGCAGTATCCCTCCCACTCCCCTGGGGTGAGGGACAGACCTGGAAGCAGGAAGCCAAGCTAGGAAGCAGGGCATGGAGAAGGAAGAATGACAGAGGGAGGAGACGGGATGGAGGGAATGAGCTGCTTCAAACAGCATATCTGTGTCTGCAGTAACATGCTCCTGTCAAACAGGGAGCTGGATAGATTTGAAACAACCATAACCATCTGGATCCACCTATTCAGCTGTGCTAATCTCTCTAACAGTAACAAACCTGGGACCTGGTCTAAACCTCAGTCAGATGCTAGTAACAGCCCTCCACTCCTGCTCTGTCACCACTTACTCTTAATTATCTTCAGTCTTGAGGTAGGATGTCAGAGTTTACCTGATAACTGAGTTTATCTAAGATTCCTTGTTCAAGCAGGAATAAACGTGCTGGTGACAGCTCTCAGCCCCCACTGAGCTGTTACAGTCTCCCCTCATCCATTCTATGCAACCACATACCCACCCAGAGGACCCCAACCACAGCCCTAGGCTGTGCTCTGACTCCCCCACCCCAGACTTGCAACCATTAAGGAAGGTTAAACAATTGCCTTCAAATTCCTTGAAAAACTGGTCTTCCTCACCTATGTCAGAGGCCATCCTGGCTTGCAACTTTACATCCTTTTCTCCCCGCTCTCCTCCAGGTGCATCAGCTGGATGGGGCTTCAACAGAGGAAGGGAAGAAGGAAGTGATCACAGGCAGTACCCACACAACAGCAGCAGAGCTATCTCACCCCTCACACTGCATGCTGCAATATTACTGATTTCAAAGAAAACCATTTGCGAAACTAAAAGCTTAATGTAGTAACAAAAATCAATACTGTGCTCAAGAAAATCCCCTGATGCTGGAGACTTTAAAGCATCATTCAGGTAGACAGCACTGGGGCATTCCTTCCAGTAGCGGCAGCCCATCAGACCATTAGAGAAGGGAGGCTGCTTTAATTTATTCTCTTTGTCATTCTAATATAGATCTTCCCTTTTCAAATGGTGTTCATACCTTTATACTGCCATCTGGGTTCATAAACAGAACAAGTCTTAAAAGCTAGGATCAATACATCCCATATCACCTTTCAGATGGGAGGCAAAGAGAGTGCAGCAAAAAGGAGAGGGCCAAATGCCCTGCTGGATAAACAGAACATTCCTTGATGATGCAGTTTTACCATTTAAAGTATGAGTCCAAGTACGTGCTCAAAGTTAGTTAACCAAATGAAAAAAAGAAAAACAAGAAAAAAAAGAAAGAAAAAAACCCTAGCCATCCTTGCATCCCCAGAGCAGCTCTCTGCAAATAAATTCAAGTATTTTCCAAATGTTAATAATTACCAGTTTTATTAGTAACAATACATGATAAACAGTACTGTTTGAATACATAACTGAGCAGGCAGGCTGAGCTACCCAAGGTGACAAGTCAGAGAGAGAAGCCAGCTCACCTGCCTGCTGCTCACGCTGCCTTTGGCACAGAAGCATCCCTCCTCCTTTCCCAATGCTCCATGCTGTCCAGACACCTGAGAATTGTCAGTAATTTACCTGGAACTATCCACAGGCAGAACAGTAATCATAAAGGCTCCTTTCACCTGCGAAGGCAAATACTGTTTTAAGGTACAAAAGCAGTTCTGTGAATCCATGGACATGCCAATCCCTGGTTTCAGAAGAAAACATCAAGTGCTGTGAATCTAGTCTGTCTCTCTTTAAGAAAGGAGTATTCCCAGGGTTTGCCATTTTGTTTTTGTATGCCAGACTCCTGCCCTCTGAGCAGAGGTGGAGCATAGGAAGGCATTTCCCTGCCTTGGCCACAGTGAGCTTGAAAAAAATCTTCCTAAAGGAAGCAAGCTTAATAAACAACAGCAAACAGAGCAACAGGCCTCCTCCTTAGCTCCCAATAAACAAGGAGCAGAAGGAAGTGAATTGAAAAAAACACTACCACCACCACCCCCATCCCCTCCCCCAAAAAAATAGTGGAGGGAAGATTTTGAAAAAGCAACTTCTCAGTGTTTCATTTTGCCCCTATATGTCAATGAAATTTGAAAGAACTTGCATGTTGTGGGGAAATTCCAGAATGAAAACTGGTCCATGCATGCAAGTCTCATGCCACTTTAAGAGTCAAACAAGAACTAGCTATAGACAGCTTATAGGCACTGGAATGATGTTCAGGTATGGAAGGTGATCTCCAAAAGTTGCAGGGACAAGTGACAGGCTAGTGCACAGGGTTATGAAATGCATGGGTTACTCCTGGGTGCTCTGAGGTGTCCCTGTACCCCAGAATCATTCACACATCCTTAGAGGACAGTGTGCAGCAGACACAGAAACTTGTCTATAATTTGGGGGGTTTCCTGACCTAATTGATAATGGGTTTCTCTATTTGACATTGTCCTAAGGGACAGAGATACTCTCTGCTTCCATTACAGACACTTGCCAGACCTGTACAGCTCTGTTCCACAAGAAAGAAATCCCCAAGGATTCCAATTGTTTTAAATAAAAAGCCTAAGCAAATGAAAAACAAACCCTCTCCTGCCACTTACTCAAGAACATGCAACCCTACCAAAACCCACTGCTGCTAATGCTTTGCAGCAACACTTGCTCGACACCAAACAAAAGCACATGTAAGTCACCAAGTCAGTTGGTAAAATCAGATCTAATATGCCAAAATATTTCAGTTTCACCCAAACACTCTTAGTTAGTGCTAAATATTCATTCCATCTCCTAAATCCTTCTGCAAGGCAAGCCAGATTTCCTGCTAGAAAACAAAGTTAAGTAACATGTCTAAGATCACAGAGGAATGTTGCCTGAACCTAAGTAATCACTAACATCTCATCCCTCAGTCTGTCCTCCTCCAAAGAATGAGGCTCCACTCCTTCCACTTCAGTACATTTCACCTTGGCTTTCATCCACTGCTTATTCTTATTTCCTCTTTCCTAGAATCCAAATAAATGTGCATGGTGCTAACTGAGCACCTACAAGGCAAACAGTGGAAGAAAGGCACCTCGTCCCCTTATTCACTACAGAGCTCAGGCAGCCCAGCCCAGCGTGCTGCCACGTGGCCCCTGGGGCCGTGCACGGCTCTGCTCTCGAGGTGATTCATTTCGGGGAGCACCCACCCTTTCCCCAGGGATGCCCCGTTCTGCAGCTCGCTCACTCCCCCTGATATTTCAGAGAGCAGCTGCTTTAGCACTAGGGCTCAAGCCTTCAATTCTGGCTTGCTGCACCATCTCCTGGATTTGATCCAGTCCCTCAACCCTTCCACCCGTTCTTTGGAGCCGAGACACACCAAGGAGCATCAGGACATGTTTACAAAGCAATGGCTGAGAGTTTGTCCAGAGAGCTCTATGAGCACAAGTGCCTTTGTTTTTACAAGAGAAATGTCTACAGAGCTGCGTTTAGGAAAAAGGCGAAGAAACATCTGTGTACACACAACAGCAGCACAGGCACAAGCTGCAGCTGCGAAGCCCCTCTAACTCGGCTGATGCTGTCTGCTAACTGCTGGCATAAATATAGTAACAGTGTTGCACATATGGCAGGCTGTTTAATTTTAGAAATCAAAACTATCAAGTGATTAAGTTAGTCATCCTTCCTCAATTTGGGACCAATACAACAGTACCAGAGGCAGTGGTCATAACCACTGTGGTTTGCAAGAGAGAAAGAGAGCACATATGCATGCTCCTACAGCAGCAGGGAACACCAGAAACCCTGTCCTGCTCTGTCCAGCCTTGTTTTTTGAAAGCAGGGTCAACAAAAGGAAAAAAACCCACCAAATCCAACTTAAAACAGCCTTTAAATGAAAACTGAGTGCCTGCAGATCTGCATGCATGTACCCGCACAGCATGCAACACGCTCTGGGTGAGGCGTAGCAGAACTGCTGCCCTGAACACGCACGTTCAAGAAGCGAGATGAAAATAACGTTGTGCCAGTTGGCCTCTGGTTGCTGGAAGTGGGAAACATTCAAATCATAGTCAGGGATTTGAATTTCCCAAGGGAAACTAATGAAGAGGGAAACGGGAGTGCAGTTCAGCCAGCACAGCTGCCACGGTGCAAACGCGTCTGGGTCAGGAGTAAGAGTGAGCCACTTGCTTGGACATTGCACAGATCCTTAGCGCCAGTTGACCATGTCCCACTGTGCTCAGCAGCCCAGCCTGTGCCAACACTCATGCAGCCGCCCCTGGGCAGGAGAGGCCTTGATGTGCCGCAGAAGCAGCAGCTTCCTTCGCAGAGCCCCATGGCTTATCCTCAGATGCAGCACCAGTCGCGTCAGGAGGATGCAACCCTGCAAAACCCATCGGTATCTTTCCCTTCCAGTGAAAACCAATGAATGAAGAAAGCAAACAAGTCATGGAGGGATTTTCTGTTTCTCTAGACAAACACACTAAGAGCAGTTCAAAAGAGGCTAATTAAATTCCAAAATCCCTGTGCAAATACATTAATAATGATTTTGAAATGAGCAGTTAACCAAGGAAGTTTTCAAGGTGGGAAGTGTTTGATACAGAAGAGCGCGTGAGGAAGAGCTGCTCAGCCTACGTTAGAGACAATCTCTCTGGCTGGCACGTGTTCAGGGGAGTGGGCAAAAGCAAATGCTCCTGGGCTCAGGAACAGCAGTGTCCCCAGGCTGCAGGGGGACACAGGAGGCAATCCCCTCCCTTCCCAATCAGTGGGAAGCCATGCAAACAGTAAAACAGCCATGAGCCTGATCACTGCACAGCCCCATTGAAGAGTTCTTTTTACATATTTCCAGGATGGAGGAGAAGCAAAATACATTTTTTCTCTCCTGCTGTCACTACAGGAAATTTCCAGACACCAGATAAATCTTTGTCCTCTTCCCACACAATCCTAGTCAAATCAAAGAAGAAAAAAAAAATCAGTTGCCTGTAACAGATGTATAACAGTTACTTGTGGGGAAGCGGTTGTCCCACAGCCACAAAGACCTTTTGCCTTATTTTTCTTGTTTCTGCAGCTTGCCTCAATAACTGCACCGATCGAAAACGTGTATGAAATGCTACTATTCTAATAGGAACCAGAGTCTGCCCCCTTTGTGCATGAAGCATGAAATGATGAGAAATGGATAATTCCTTACAATTGCTTATATGGCAGGGTGGAAAAATACGACATTGTTAAATGGTCTCCACTCCCATGGTTTGTGGAATCTCTTGATTTTAAATGCCATCATTCTCACAAGCAAGAAGGGCGATAGTACCATTCTTCATTTAATGATGGCAAACCAAGATCCACAGAAAAGAAGTGATGTGCCCTTGTGAAGTCCTTGGCAGAGCAAGGAATTAAACCCACCGGCTGAGGCCCTGAAAACCAGGCCACCCCATCTTAGTCAAATCTCCAACCATGGTCACAAGATTACCCCTCCTATTCTTTTTCCTTATTCTCTTTCCCTCATTCTCTTCATGTCCTTGCTCAGTCAAATACAATCATATTTTTTTCAAGCAAGATCTCATGAGATACTGATTCATATGCTTGTTAAAATCCAGATCCATTATACCTCTCTTTTTGCTTTCATTCACTAATTTTATTGTCCTATAAAAGAAAAGATTTTCTAGTGAGATATATTCACCATGCTGCCACTACCGCTAAAGGCATACAGCTGCCATCATCTTCCGGAAACATGCTTGTTTAGTTCATAAATCCTTGTTTCAATATGTTGCTAAATACAAAAATTATGCATACAGGATAATAAATTTCAGGATCATTCTTCCTTTGGATTTGACAAATAGAATGGCAGTTATTTCCCCAGCCCCGAAGTACCTCTTTTAAAGAGCAGTCAGCAATACGATAACTTTAGATAAACCACTTAATTTCCAGAAGGAGCCTTGTCTCTGTGCACATAGAAGTTATAGGCCACCGGGTGTTCTCCTGTTCTCCCAGACTGCTCCCTGTTGGGAAGCAAAGGTTTTGGGTGAGTATGTAACTGGCAGTTCCTGCTTTCTGCATCACGAAGTTGTCTCATTTGAAATTTAAGGATCACTTCCATGAGCTCTAAGAAACTGTATTTGTCACTTACCTCAGCAGCAATTTGAGTACGCTGTCCTGCAGTTTCAACAACCAGAAGAGGCCCAACTATTGTTTTACCACTGCGTTATTTGTAAGAAACTAAGAGAGAAAGTGGGAAATAATGACAGAATAAAAAATGACCAAAAACTGTAAGGAACTGATTTAGGAGGGAAAACAGTGAAAGAGTGGAAAAGCTATGCAGCTTTGACTCATGTTTACATGCTCCAGGAAAGGAGAATTACTTAGAGGTAAATCCAGTTGATAGAACCAGAAAGGAAGAAAGGTTGTTAACTGCAAAATTCAACTATACCACCAGGAAAAGGCTCCAAGCCGTTCAATTTGTTATGCCGTGGTGAATCCTGCCTAGGAAAGGGACAGAATTCACACTTAAAAGCAGCTCAGACGAAACAAATCAGAGGTTTGCTTACCATATGTGAGCATACATCAGTTACCTTTAATCTAGCTAAAACTTGCACGCTGATAGAAGCCAAGACATAGCCAGAACAGTCAGTGCCAGCTGCTCATCGACATCTCCGGGACTTCAGACAGATGCAGCCCTTGCTGATACACACATTTCTGCGAGCGCTCCGTCTAACGAAATGCATGAAGGAGCTGAGACATCCAGAGATGGCAGAAGAACTCCAGGATATCAAAATTTATCTCCTCGTAACCATCTAATGCACTTCCAAGCTTGCCCTAGGGCTGAGGCAGCGGAGCCCATGAATGAGCGCTCCCCACGGCACACAGGACTGCCATTCCCACCCAGACCACTCCTGCTCCCTTGTGAAATTTCACATGGGTAAATGAGCCTTTTCATACAACTGCCATAGCACATGTGTGTCCTGCTAACGTGGAGCTGCTGATCATCTGATCAGGACAGACAGTCACCTGGTAAAGGGCTTGCACCATCTGGGTTTGCACGAGGGCCCTTTGCAGGGCACACTGGGGCCCCATGACCTGCCAGCACAGGGTTCAGAGATCCTCCACAGACAGCAGCCCTGGCTGATAAGCACAGCAGCTCACTGCCAGTGATGTGGGGCGGGCAGGAGAATTTCTGAGGGCATGAATCTGTCATAATGGCAAAGGGATATTTTGCTGATGCTAATGCTTCCTTTTGTCCACCTAAGGCTCTCTAGAAACAGCCAGTATTAACAAGTGCAGAGTAAGACCTCTTAAAACCTCCTCTCTGGGATCTAGGGGCTACTCATCAAGAACATCAGAGCTCTTGGGCAAAAACTTTGGTAGATTTTTTCGTATGTACTTTTTTATGCATCCTAGGGGAAGGATTTCACCACACTGTTCTTACTGCAACTAACAGTACTGAGCTTATGAGGAGGAATGTTTAGAGACTGAAGACCCTGACCGCAGAGATTTTACAGTCTTTTTCAAATCAATGACTACAGACATGCCAGGCTAATCCTGATTAGTAACAAACACCTCCACTGTGATTATATTGATAATAACCACTTAAGACTTATGTCAGGTGGACCTCATTTCTTTCCCATAGCTGTGTCTGGTATTTTAGCCACTTCCCCATCCTTTTTCTCTTGTCCACTCATCCTCATACTGGCACAATTCAGAAAAAAGGAAAAAAGCTAGGAGCTGTTCCCAAAATTGTGGACTCCAGCCACCACTATTTCTCCCTCCAACTGAGGACTGCATTCCTGTTGGCTCTCCTGTTTCCTAGCTGAGCTTGGAAGTGCTAAGACACTTTTTAAGCCCTCCTGGTTAGCACAGGTCTATCACATTGTCTGGGGTATGATGGGTAAAAAAAAAAAAAGCCAAGGCTAGGTTGCTTGCAGAAAGGTGCTACATAAGCATTTCAGGTACCTGCACTGCACAGGTATTGGAATACCTTATGGGCTGCTCTTAAGAGACAACAACCCCTGGCTAAGTGCCACTATGCAAGTGGTGAGATGACAGCCAGCCAGGATGGTCTAGCAGTATGGCAAGCATGCAAGTACTCAGATAAAAATTGTGGGATAGCAACGGAAAAAGCTGGCACATGCAAAGCATCAGTTATTTGGGAACAGAGACACCTCCTTGGCTGTGCTAAAGCATGCCATGCCTTAGTAAGCCCATTTCCAAGGTAGCTTTTGTCATATGCAATACAGTAATGTCAAATCCCAAGAAAGATTTCATTCGTCTGCAATATACTGTAATGTGAAAGAACACAGAGGTTACTTGCACCAGACACCAAGCACAAACAAGTATCTGCTTTAACCAGCTGTCCTTTTTGTCAGAAGAGGTACGACATCAGAGCCCAGATGCTTGAAGGTCAGCCAAGTTGGTCAGTGGGCCAGAGCAGGGCACCCTCGTTCCTACTGCCTGCTCAGAAGGGTGTTGTCTGATAGTCAAAAGGTAAACCAGGATCAAGATTTTGTCCCTTGTTCAACATTGACTCACTACATAACTTTGAACAAGATGCTACACCACACCTTCTCCATGTGGAAACAGCAGAATTTACCCATTTTCCTGTGTCCGTGCATACAGTGCAGTTCATGCCCAGAAGGTACTTTCAGGTCACTGGCTTAAGGGTGCCAGACAAGAGCAGAGCCTGACTGTTGTAATGACATCCTGGGCTTATTCTACACAACTTTTAGAGCCTCAATCAATATATGTGAATTTTTTCCAGCAGTCCATGAGTTTTCTGTATAGCAAAGTTCAAGCAAGCGAAAGAAAGAGAGACGTTCCCATTTGATTGGCTGTGACTAGCCGCAATTAAAAACTATAATTTATTACCCTGGATTACGAGTATAATTTCAATGCAGAGAATTAAGGTTTTCTTCTGAGATGGAAATAAAGATTAATTTTTAATTTCCTTTCTCACTGCACATTTAAGAGCAATGGACTCCATAGAAAACTGCAGGTCAAAATAGTTTTATGGAGGAATGACAATGTTCCATTGCCAGATAATTTAATGCTCTTGCTGCCTTTTTAATATTTGACTGCAGCTCCCTCATGCGAAACAACGGCAGCAGACGCTACACACGTTTGCTGCAGCACTCAGGTCAATGTGACTTTGAAACAACAAAGTTTCACTGCTGGGGACTTGGGCAGCTCCTGGAGTTCCCTGACGCAGGCAGCTGCCTTCCACAAGAAGGGCACAGGCTGCCTTTCCACCAGGGCAGGCAGCTGGTCTGGGGAGGGGAAGAGCAAGAAGGAAACGAAAGCCTGGGGGGAGCAGAGGGCACCAGAATGGACTGGCACCTACGGGGAATAGGTGTGCAGCAGGTACATCCTACCTCAGACACGGAGGGGTGTATGCAGATAAAGCCGGAGAAGTGTTTCCATCTGGGAAATGCTGCCATGGGACAGTGGGGCTCTGCTTTGCCTGCAGGCAGAATGTGTAATTCCAGTTTCTACAGCACATCAGCAGAACACAGGGGAAAAACTGTGAAGCACGAGGTCATGAATTCACTCGGTCCCTGGCACCACGACGAGGCCACTGCTTGCCAAAACTGATCCCAGCCCCTGGTGAAAACAGCCTGGGAGAAGCTGGGATATCCACACCATTACACAGCACTTCTGAGTGACCTGTAAAAGAGAACCCAATGCAGCATGAAAAAAGAGAGGTGGTCTTTGTGCATCCATTCCTCCCAGACAGAGCATCTCTCAGGACAGGGTTTTCTGTTGCTCTTCACAGCAGGAGGACACCACCACATGCCTTAGGCCCAGTATTTGGCCCTGGGCAACTGGCAATGAACAGAAACATCACTGAAATTCATAAATGCTTTAAATCATTGCCTTGGTAGTAGCAATTAACAAAAAAACCCCTGCCGCACTAATGGCTTGGATCCCAGTTAACTGAATAACCCTGCACTGACAGAACTGCATCCTGGATAGCCTAATAATAAGGCCTTTCCATTGCAGGGTTTTAAAAATTTAATGGCATGGTATCTTGGTTTATAAAAGGGGTTGCGATGCCTAAGTGATGCAACTGCTGCTCACATGAGGGTTAAGCTGAGCACTGTGCAGGGTCACAAGGAGGAACATCCCCCAGGGACATAGTGGTGAAGGTGCTTTCAATGGGGATCAAATCCTTTGAATGCTGAAGATCCCCAGCTCTCGGTGGCTTTTAGCTGAAACCTGCTTGAGGAGGGAAAAGAAGATTTTTCTGTTAAATGCCTTCACATACGGATCTCAGAGGAGGTTCAGACAGAATAATGAAGCCAGTTCTTAATGTTTCAGCAGCCCCTCTCCCTCCAGGACTCCTAGGAGGCATCTAAAGTACATCCATTTTCAGTGTAGAACATCAGCACAATTAGGCACCCAGTTTAGGACAAGCCAACATCAGTCTGCTACTGGTACCCTCGTGCATAAACTGACCCTGTGTGAGATGACAGTTTCATAAGGGATCTCCTCAGAAGCAGTGCATGGCTCTTTTTGATCCTTAGGCTGTATGCTCAGTTCTACCAAGCCAAGGCCTCAGGAGACTGCAGGGGGCTAGTCCTGAGTTAGGAGGCGGGGATGCACACCACTGTGTAACCAAGTTTAACCCCATTATTTTCATTCTGAAAAACAAACCCACCAGAAGACCCTCCCCAAAAAGTCAAAGCCACTTTCTTCCTGCAGTCCCTCCCTTCCAATATTGACATACTTTCTCATCTCCTCCAAGGCTACCTGGAATCAGCCTCCCGTTAGGCTGAGCACAGACCTGCAGACTAATACCATGAATTAGAAAATTAAGCTTTTATGGGGATAAGGGACCTTAGAAGGTTGCTCATGGTGGGTAGCAGGCAGCGAGACATGCTGAAGCATCCCAGGACAGGAGAACAAGACAAGCATTTTTCAGGTTGCCACTGTTCAGCTTGTGGAATCATCCCCTTGCCAAGGACTTGAGTCTTCTCTGGGTTGTGAAGGTTTGTTAGATCGATTTACTTCCCTAGGTGGCCAGAAGGTAAAAGCTTGATTGCTTCTTGCCAGACTGGGAGGTGCCAGAAACACAAGTAAAATGTATTCAGATGTATTACAATGTCCCTGACACCACAGGTCTAACACAAACTGTATCTCAGACTTTTCATATGGAGTCTTAACACAGAAAATGTAACATCCACAGACACAGCTTCCCATAACTGCTGCTGCCCCGACAGCATGACTGCTCCGAGCCTGCTTCTCCTGCTGAAGCAGGGACAGCTCTGGCCATTTGATGTATATCTGCCCATGCCAACTCAGGTAAAGACTTCTCAGAGTTCACAGGTAAAATCAGTTATTTGGGAGCCCTCTACAGAAAGCACAGAAGCTGAAAAAACGAGTGCAGCTGAATGGGGAGTGCTTCTTCCTTCCTCCTAGCCAGGACTGCTTCCCAAAGCAGAGCTCTTTCTTTCCATGAGATTTTAGAAAGAAAATCTAGCCAACTGCAGTTACAAGAGCTGCTCCAGCGCTTCGAGCAGCAGGGGTGCTAAGTAGCGCCCAGACTGATTTCTACCTTGGGCATTTATCATGTCCTGACACCTTACGAAATTCTCTGCAGATTCACGTTGCCTACATTATTTTCCTGCACCGCCTGTCCTAAACAATCATGTCCAGACATTGTTCACTTTAATCAATCACGTTTCTATTCCCCTGTGGCTGCCTTTCAGCAGCAACTGGAGCAGTCGCTAACCACAAGTTTTCTTCTGATGGCTGAAGACTCACCAATCCCGCGAATGGGATACACACTGGTCTGGATGCAACTGGACTTTGGGAGGGCTTAGCTTTTTTCAGCCCAAAGCACCCAGAATTCTGGTGAGTTTTTCAGAAGCACTTGCCCCTCTGCTGCTGGGATGCTTGTGGCCACCTTTGCCCAATAATCCAGATCTTTGGACCATTTGGAAAATCTGGACTCCAGATTTGGAGCTCTGGGGAAGCAAAGGAGACACGGAACCACCCGCTACAATGGAGAATCCTTCTCACAGGCGTTCAACATCAGCCCTGTCTCTAGTAGCCCACCCCTGGTATAACCATTGCCTGAGTGCAAAGACCAGTACGTGTCTCCGGAAATGGAGTTTAGATGTTTGTCTTATCTGAGCAAGTTCAGTGACTGAACACGCTGCACAAAAGAGTGTGAGCAACCCTGACAAAGCAACTGCCACCTCCTTATCACGGTCTCCAAAAGGACTGAAAAGAATCAAGCGTCAGAGACTTATCTCTTCAGAGATGTTCAGTGCCCATGCCTGGCTTACCAATCAGCTCTAACTCCCTTTTTCACTAGAGTTTTTCTGCCTTGTTTTTGGCCACACACTACAGCCTTGCCACTTCCTGAGCGTGGAGGAGTTGCGAGGGGAAGGGGGGTGTGGAGGATGGGCCCTCTTTGCCCACGCTATTGTCTTGTATTTCTGGACAATGGGATGGTTTTACTCATGATAATTTTACCGTTGTGATAACCGTAACAAGTGGCCATCCCGGTATTACAGGAAGGTTCTGAAGGTTTGGGTGACGTTAATGAAATGGAGGCTGAAGACAGGTCTCCTTGAGGTCATGTTAACCTGGGGTCCCTCTGTATAGCCTCCCCATCCACTCAAAGCTCAGCCTGGGGTCCTGCAGCCAGTGTGCCAGCTGCATCAGTGAGAAGTGCTCACCCTGAGATGGGAGAGGGCTCTTGGCTGTGGCCTACTGCCCGTTCCAGAAGAACACAGCTTGGCACATGTCCTGTGCATGGCGACGATTGTTTCAGACCCTGTAGGGCTGGTGCAGCTTTGAGACTTGTGAGAATGAGTATTCGAGAAAAGGGATGTTGCAGTGTTAAGAGAAGGATCAATATAGTCTGAAAGGTTAAAAAAAAAGTCAATCAGAGGAATATTACAGACCAGGCAAAACGAAACATGTAAGCTCCTTTCAGGAACAAATGCTCCTATATATTCCCACTGACTCCTCCACTGCTTCCAGTTGCACTGGAAGGGATTTACACAGCTGCACATAGGACTGTGTGTCCTATGCCTGCCACAACACTCCTAAGCAAGGTAACCTACTACATCACAGAAAAACTGTGTGAAATTTATACCACTTGTCCAAAAAACTGCTTCTGCCAGGAGACATACCAGATCCTTCAAGCCCCTTCCCTGCCTGCTCAGTCAGCTGGCATGGGATTTCCAGCAGCACCAAGCCCTGCCCTAACAGTGCCCAATGAAGTCAGCGGAAAAAACACCTTTTGGTTTCAGTAGGAGCAGAGTTTGGCCAATCCTGAATGCTATTGGAAATCCTTCACTAAAGGACAGAAAGAACAAATACAGAGATACTTGATTCTGGCACATAAAAGATCAGGCAAAAGGCACCAGTGAGTAAGGAGGATGGCAGCAACAGCTTAGACAGGACAAAGCATGCAAAGAAAACTTACACTTCACTCCAAGAACAGCCTCTGGAAACTAGTATGAGCCCCTTTTGGGTTATGGTGTTTCCCAGCAAGAACGGAGGCATCACAAGTATCACTCCATGACAGTGGGACACACCTGCCAACTGGCATTTCTACGTTTTTGGTGTCTAGAATTAGTGACTTAACTCTCTCTGTTGAAAACTGTCTGCAAGAAACAGGTTGGGGTTGGTCCCACACCAGCCCCATCTGGGATGCGGTTATGATGGCTATAACCTTCAGCTGATCTCCTGAGGTTCCATGGTCAAGACTGTAGAAATTCAAATGCACAAAACATCAGCTCCAGCAAAGGAGGACTCAGATTCTCACCCAAATACTCAAGCAAAGTATCCTAAAGCAGGTCAGAACAGCCTGTGTTTCCACTTACAATTATACTTGATCTCCCTTTCATTGCCTTATTCCAAGTTCTCAAGTTTAGACAAGCAAATGTATTGATTTATACAGACCTATAAACTAATATACATGCTTTTGAGACCACTCTTTGAATTTTGATATTATTTAAATGAGAATAACATTTTTCTTATTGTCCTTGGCACTTTGGATGCAGAAAAAGTATAAAATCAGCATCATGCTTTATTCTCAAGAAAACCAGTACCTCTCCCCTCAAAAGCTCAGGGTCTAAGGCCAGACGTATCACGAGAAGGACAGTAAAAACAGTGCAGAGAGAGTTACAGCAGTACCATCGCTTGCTTACATGGCTATTCTTATTTGTCATTTGCCCAGACAAGCTTGGTGGGCCAGCAGTGTTTAAGGACCGGGCAGAGCCAGAAGACCTGCAGCCTGGCCCTGAGCAGACCACCTCACCCCCTGTGCCTGCCCTCCCCCTGCCCAGCTGTCTGCCCCGGCTAGGACCGTCTCCAACTATTTGCAGCAAGGCGTATCTCCCCTAGGCATATTCTGTACCTTGTTCAGTGAAGCCCTACTATAACCTAAGGTCTCTAGGCACTTCCGTAATACATATATTCAGTAATAACATGAAATGGATGCTAACCAGTTGTGCAAATATCTCCATTCATTTCCATATTTAAAAAATCTCTCCTCCAGAAAACACACATAATCAACACAAATGACTGTCTGCAAGCATGCAAGGCTGAATTAACAACAGATGATGTTTACGGAGAAGTCTCACCAATGGAGCTTCACACAGCTAAAGTTCTTTTATCAGATGTTCCCCAAACAGCCCCCCTCTCATGCTGTGCTCAGCTTAACAGATACAACAGGGGTTGGAGGGGAGGTTTCAGCTGCCAGATAATAACTAATACTTGAACCCCTTTTTCCACGCTGCAGAGTTTGGAGGTTTGGCACACAGGTGATCATGAGCTCCACTTAGCTCACGGCTTCACCTCAACCCGTGTGGGCCAGACTGCACAGGACAGAGTGGAGCTCCACAACAGCTGCTCAAACCCCTCCGTTAACAGCACCAGAACCTGAGCTATAATAAAAGCTTCTCAACTATTTTTCATTAGGCTGTTTCCATGGGAGGATATGCACAAGGACCCACCAGGCGAGGCTGTACTCCTCTCCATCGTCGCCCATCAGAGCTGCCAGTTTAAATCACAGTCTGCCAGTCCTCATGCTTGCCTGAAACAGGGTGACTTAAGGAAAGCTCCAGACCCTCACCCACAGGATCCACGCCACAGGGTGTGCTTCGGCAAAAAATGACTATACAGCAGCCTTTGCTGCGTGGCCCTGAAGTACTGTTTTGCGACTGGGGGCAACTGAGAACTCCTACCAAAAAATGGAAGGATCCAGCAGAGGCTGTAGGTAGTCCTGGCTGGCCACTGCCCGCAGGGCACCCACAGTCCTTGGCAGTCGACATGAGAAGGAACTTTATCACAGCTCAGGCCTACTGAACAGAGCTCTGAAAAAAAGGACGTTTTGTTTTCAAATGTTTTCCTCTTACAGGCATTGAATGAAGAAAGGAAAAAAAAACCAACAAAAAACCCAAGCTCTGATGAGAAAGATAAATTCTCAAAAACAGTGACAGACGCCCAGAGCAGATACTGGAGGAAAAACGCCACGGAGATGCGATTAGCCCAGTGAATCAGCGCTGCGGACAGTATCTCTAAACCAAACTACCCTTCTCTTTTCCCCTCCCACACTCTTCCCATCATTGCACAGCTCTCCCAGCCCACAGCTCCTCTGCCTGCTGCTCACACACACGAACCCTGACCAGGGCCTGATGCTGTCAGCGTTGACTCACGCAGTGCCCTCCGTTGATGAAGTCAAGGCTGGTGTAGGCATTAGGCCTCTGGCTTTGGATAGCTTCCCTCACCACAAGCACAGTTGCCAACCTCTGCTTAGAACATTACTGCTATCCTTTCACCACTCCTGCATTTGGGACTATTTCTGGGCTCATCCAATTGGAAGGGGTTGGGTTGGCAGGTATGGAAAAAAAGTCTTTTTGTGAAAGAGGAGAAATGTTTCTTTTTTATCAAAGGAAGACACACAGTTGTCAGATGGGTGACGTGCTCGTGCATTTGTGGCCCTGATGCACTGCCTATGTCAACACAACTGGTTTCTTCCGGGGGCTCTTTGAAGTGACTTAAGAAGAAGGAGATAAATCTTTCAGAAGGCTTCTTGGCTTCATGATCATAGGGTCTGGAGGCTTGAGTGAAGGAGCATCCCATTCTTCACTCCACCACTTTAGTGACTGCTACTCAAGACTTCACCAAAGTATCTCTACACCATCCAGTCTGGCATGGGCTGTTGGTTGGACAAGAAACCTGCAGTGAGCTCCACGCAGCCAGAAGTACACAGGCAGATTAGCTCAGGAAAAATTACGTGATGAAGTCACAGCTAGGCAGATTCACCTCAAGTACCTTCCATCAGTCAAAGCAAGACAGGACAGCAGCATCCGAGACAAGCAGCTCTGGACAGGCTGCCTCTGCACTCAGCCAGCATCCCTGGGGACTTTTCCTGGCAAAGGGAAAAACTACAAAGGATGTGAAAGGGACTGAGGGGATACTGCCCTTCCACAGCACCGAGTTGCTCCTTTTCCTATAGGCAACGAACAACAGCCATGGTAAGTTTTCACAGTAGCGACTGAAACAGCAGCCATGATGGAAAAAATTATCTCCAGAATAACCGATTGTGGTCGAGAAGTGAAGAGGCAGAAAGAGGAGCGGTAGGGGGATCCTATCCTGAGTTGACAGAGGAATTCAGTCAGGTTTTAGCTATTTACAACCCCCCTGCTAATTAACTAGCAGACCTTTCAGTAACTCTTCCCAGCAGTGAGACTATTCCCATATGACTGCCTGTAAGCAGCGTCATATCACTCCCATGCCGGCCAGATCAAGTCATAGTTTCCAGACCGAAGGGGTACCATTTTGGTCTCTCCAAAATCAAGAAGCAAAGCCAGGAACAAAGCCTGCAGCAGACGAATACCGCAGCCTTGCCAAACCACTGGCAGCAGCTTTACCATGTAAGCATAAAGCCAGCCTCTCTGTGCCAAGCTGTGCGAGCCCCTGGCCGCAGGGCGAGCCGAGTGCCACTAAGCGCAGACGTTCTCCCAGGCCTCTTTCTTCTCTGTTCTGGGGCCAGGATCAGCAATCTCGCTATGGAAATAAGCTTTAATAGTTGCTCTGGATCCAGCAGGAGGAGCTGGCTAAACACACATTTTTGTCTTAATGTAGGGCCTAAATAAACAGTCAAATAAGAACTCAATTTAAAAAATCCTGTAGTTTAAAGGATTCCCTCAATTCTCAGTATTCCTTTTATTCCCATGGCAACTGATGTGAGTCTGATCTGCAGCCCAAGTATTTTTCTCCTGCCTACTTTTCTAGTATAGTTGGAAACACATATAAATATACATACAAATTTGATGTTGGCTTGTACATTTTTTGCAAACACACCTTTATCCTAAGTAATTAGTGAAAACATACTGCATTCTTTAAATATGTGTATCAGCCCCACTGATATGCAGGCAGAACATCTACATAGCTGAGGGATCCAGAGCTACCTGCCTTGCCAGCCTTGCCATCCACACAGCCCATGCCTGCAGTGTGGGGGCTCAGTTAACTCTTTGCTTCCAGCCATGGCAGAGCCCATTCACGCAGACATCCCTGCAAGCAGACAGCGGCACACAGACCAGCTCGTTGGTTGCCCACACTGACCCAGCAGTAGCCCAGCTACTTCTACACACTGACTGCAAAGCCAGCAGACTTCAGCCAAATGTCACTGACACCAGCTCTCCTAATAGTCATCCTCCTTTAAGGCCTTGCTGCTACAGCCATGCCATTTGGTGGGAACATCAGCTTCTCTTTATCCACAAATTGTGTTCTGGTCCTGTGGCTAATGAAGGCCAGGTTCAGCCACAATTCACTTGCCACTTAGGAGCTGGAAGCAAATGGAAAGACCCTCACTTTAATTATTTGGTTTCAACAGAGATGTATAAAACCATTGCCTCAGCCTTTGGGTCTTTACTTATGATTTGTCATATGCTGGCAAAACTGCCACGCTGAGCCCCCTTGAATTCCTACTTGGTGGTAACAAGGAGCTTGCAGGGCCAGCTCTTTACTTGACACACCTTCCGACTTATTTAGCAGAGTTTGGATCACTTTTCAAAGGGCCCATCACCCCGTCACTAAAATATACATTTCCTGAGACCCTTTAAAACCTCTGTAAAATATTTTGCACCTCAGCACCTCCAGCCCTTGTGCGAGTTCTACATCCATTAAATAACAATAAAACAGCTTGCTCCCAAGTTGTGAGCATGCTCTTTCAGAGACTAGGAGGCAAGCAGTAAGGGCTTTGCAAAATTGTCAGATATATGCACCTGCTTATGAGTGGATATTTTGTCCCATATTTTTGTAGTAGGAAAAGAAACCTGAGGTTTTACCTGACAGCTTCTTACAATCCGGCCAGTGTAAGGTATAATACAGTCTTTTTTTCCCCTTGCTTCTCAGATCTCAGGAGCGCGTGCCAAAAGACTGTCAACTTGTTAAAAGTACATTAATGCAAATTCCAGAGCTTTCAGTTATGTTTATGCTAATAGAAAGCCTCCCGCTCTGTGACAGGCCCAAGTGAAGAGTCAGTAACAGGAAAATTAATTCCAGCTGTTGAAATTGATTTAAAACTAGCTTATTCATAATAATAAGAAGAAGGAGGAAAAAAAAGAATTCCTGAAATAAAAATAAAAAAGGGAAATACAGAAAGCACAAAATCATGTTTACTGCATGAAAGCAGAAAGGGTTCTCCTGTTGGGAAGAAATCTTCCAAATTTAATCAAGCCTGGTTAGAAGAAAGCTCTAGCTTGTTATCGGGTTGTAAGTGTAGATTAACATGAAAAGAATTAGCTATGTGCACAGCCTGATTTTGCAAAGGAAACACAAGGGTTTTGTGCATGTATTTTGTTTTATATTCCTTATGTCTAATCCACAGGCAAGGAGACCAAATCCAGGCTGCAGTGGGACAGGTAGTATTTTAGATGATAATGGTTGCGTACCGAGAACACCAGAGCTCCTGGGTGGGAAGATTAGCTACCCATGACCGCTGCATTTATTTAGTGCCTTTACCTACATTTTTGCTGACTTGAGTTCTGAGTGATTTCCATGTTTAGACAACCCCAGTCTTGGGATCACATACCCCAATTCTGCTGGAGTTTCAGAGTTCAAATCAAGATCTAGTTGTGAAATTGCTGGCTGGCCTGCCGTTTCTAAAATGATCTCAAATGTTCACGTCCTTGATCTAACTATCCAAATCTTTTTTGTTTTCTTTTGTTTTTAAATTTCCCGACAGTGATCCTCCTAAGGTCCTTGAGTATGTACGCATGTAGCCCTAAAAGCTGAAGGAACATAACACCTTGCAAAATTCAGTTTTGAAACAGAAGGGGAGGCAGTCTAAAAATTTGTTCAGATATAGACTTTCCAGCATTCAACAACTACAACAGGAACCAGATTTGAAAATAAATGGTATTCTCATTTAACCAAAGGAGCTGAGTTTCCAAAGCACACAACATCCACTGGCCTCTGCTGTAATACCGAGTATAGGATCTGTTCCTTCCATAATGAGCACTTCTGAAAGACCCGAGGTCTTATTTAGGGTCCTGCATAGATGCTAAGCCCTATCGCCACAATCATATCATCTGACTAGGACCATATTCCTTGCTGCTTTTGAAGGGACTGATCCAGAGTTCACCAAAATCAATAATAAGCTCTCCATTGACTTTAGCAGACTTCACATCCAGCTTTAAGGGATAGTCTTGCGTTTCATTATTCAAAAGCGCTAATAACCTTCCACAGACTATGTCGTTGCTGCCCTCATCTCTTAGTTCCACATCACTAAGGCTCCCCACCTTGTATATATTTGCATTTGCCTCCATTTACAACGCCACACATTTTTCACAGGGGTGGATGAAGGGGCAAAGAGAGAGATGCCATGACTTACATGGATCTTAACCAACTTATGACACCGAGGAATTCATGTGCGTGGGCGGATGTGAGGATAAAACATTGGACCAATTTCAGCAAGAACCTTAAGAGAAGCCAAGTCAAACCCATGGTTACGCAGGAAGCTAATAAAGGATGCCAGCCCTAACCCTGTAAGAAAAGAAGTGGGCTGGTGAGTTTGCAGGAGGTTTCTTCCTTTCGAGGGGGAAAAGTGGGAAGGAAGTATCTTTAGAAATCCCACTAGAATTTCAGAAATTTGCCCCTTTATTGTCAACTACACAGAATCAAGATAAACCTTATAGCATGCTGCAGCTCAAACAATGAAATGGACGGACTGACTGCCAAAATGGAGACACTGTTGGTTCAGAGTGACAGTGCCCCTGACTCATGCCACCAGAGGAAGGAAAGAACAACAATAAAGAAAGCAGGGGCTGCTTCTCAGGGTGCACCCCATGACTTCTGCTAGCACATGCCAGGAAAGAAGGACCCTGCACATTTTTAACTGAGCAATGTGCAGCTAGAACCATCAATTGAACTTAAAAGGGCCATTCACAGCTTTATCTACTAACTATAGTCAATTCATGTAGGGAAACAAAGCATTGCAAATTAAAAGCAAACCTGATTAGTAAAGGAGAAGGAGGGGATATCACCCTTCGCGGGACTGATTCTTCTCTCTTGCAAAATGAGGTTTTACGGGTGGGAGCAGGAAGGATTTTCTCTAAGGGCTGATATTTCCCTCTGTGGCACTCACTGCGTCCTTGCTCACCCCGTTTTGCAGGCGCTGGCTCATCAGGCTTAACAGGCTCAGGCCATTTTCAAGCAAACTGCCAGGTTCCTGCTTCTGATCTAATGCAAGTCAGGCTTCTACCTGCCTTCCGTTCCCTTGGCCCAAAATCAGCAATGCAAACCCAGGAATTCAAATACCATCAGTTTGGGGAGGGGGTGGTGGTGTTTGTTTTTAATAACAATCCGCTTTGGGTTCTTTTTCCCTGCCTTGTGGATCCTGAGTCTTTCAGGCATATCCAAGTCACACTTTCAAATTACAAGGCGGGTGGGGGTTCACACAAACTTAAAGGCTAGAAATATGCCTTTGAAATGAAGCTAAAATTCTCAAGCAGTTATTTAATTCCCAAAGACCAGGCACTAAACCACCAAAAAATATCCACTATCTTCACCAGAAAATGCTGGTGCTGCAAATCCCCTGCTCCTACATATTTTTTACTCATATAAAGGAAGTTTGACTTCAGAGCTGCGTAAAGACAATCGGGATTTAGCTCTACAACTTAAGGAAACTGTTACTATCCAGAATCTATAATAGGGAGCAAAGTCATGGGTCTATTTTCCCCAAACAAATGGGGTTTACTTTAAGCAGGCAGGAATTACATGCTGTAAAAAGTCAGGAAAAAGTCTGGACCAAACCCCAGACAGAATGCACACAGAGGTAGGGTTAGGAGGACGACTCTGCCTCGCGTTTGCAGGGCTTTTGAGCCCACTGCTCTAGCCAGTATGATGCGAAAACACAGGGATTTGAGAATAAAGGAAAAAAGTAACATCACCTCAGCAGCTTCCTGGCTGGACTAGTGTGAAGTGATCCCTGCGCCTGCAGGGCAGACCAGAACACAGAGGATCCCACACGCACAGGGTCAAGGTCAAACTCTCCATGTGCTGCCCTCTTCCACATCCTCCTGCAGAAGGCTGGGTTGGCCAAAAAAGCTGGAACATTTCAAACAACCTGAACACTGTCCACAGCTAATCAGATGTTTCCTAAGACTATCTGAGCTGTGCAGCACACACACCCCTCCTGCTGGACCAGGCCTTTATTTCAAAAAGGGTAGCTATGGAAGAAAGGAGCTGAACTATTTTACAAGGCATTAAGTTTCATTTGCGATTACTTTGGATTTTATTGCACTACTGAATATAACAGGTTCATTAACTGGGCCAGCAACATTGTATCCATATGCCTTTTTAATAGAGCTTTTCTGTTATTGTTTCCTTATTGGTCTTTTCCCTTTTGCTACATGCAACTGGATTTTACTGGCGTCCAGCATTTGCAATAGGTCCCAGGTGGCTCCTCCAAGAACCTTATTTGTTAATTTGATGGCTGAACTGGTGTACAAGGAATGAAAAATACTTCATGAAATGCCCAAGAAGCTACTTCACAGTAGCAGCAACAACCCAGTAAGTGTTCTCCAGAGTGAGCCCACTGGGTGAAGCAGTACCTTGTCCAGTTCATCCCTGGAAGCAAGACACTCTCTGCTAACACACCTTTCTCTGCAGCCAACCATGACTCCAGTAGGACAGACGATAGCCATAATGAATCACCCATGAGAGTCACAGTGTGCTGCACAGGGATGGAGCCACAGGGACAGAAGACAAGGCTCCTGCTGCGGCAAATGTAAGCATCAGAGTACCAGCAAGACTTAAGTGTGCGTAGAAGACAGTCAACAAGTGAAAGAATTGGGCCGTAAATTTGACGAGCCAGAGCTTCCATAGAAAACAATGTTTTCAGAGCAAAGCCTCAAAAAAATCTGGTTCTGTCCAACAGTTTCCACTAGGAACGTGACAACCAGGTTTTCAAAAGAACTGAGCACCCACCAGCACCCGCTCTGCTAAGTGCTTTCAAGAATTTGAGCTCCTTTGAAAACCTGGCTTCCCGCACAAGGCACCAGCAGCTGATGGTGAGACATGAAGGGCGTACAACGTTCTCTTGCTCTTGCCTTGTTAAATAATGCATTTCTTTCTACAGTGGATAAGCACTGAAAAGCCTTATGGAAGAAATACATCTAAAGGAGGGATTGGCATAGAGAGATAAGCCGATGGTGGAGAGAGGAGTTCCACTTGCAGAATTCCATGTCAATATTTTTTTTTTCATGAAAAATTCCCCATCCCCCATCAGGAATGCCAAATTATCACCAGGAAAACATTGTGTGTAAGAAAGGGCTGATTCTAATGGATATTCCTGACTTGGGGGGAAATGAGGAAAAGGCTTCATGGTTTTGTTTGCCGTGACTCTCCATTTCAATGTTCTGTTTAATTTACACTGGGACAAAACTTGAAAATAAAATAATAAAAATCGAAGTGAGATGCTTCAATTGTTCAGATCATATGTCGCCTGGGGCTTTATGTTTTGGGGTGGAAAAGGCTATTTTGTTTTAAGATTTTTGAGAAGAAACATCACTATCCTGATTTAGGCAGTTACTTGGTTTTGGCTATTTTTCTTGTCCTAAGAAATTCTCCTGAGATGGGAAATCATGATGAGCTCTGTTCTAGACCCAAGTACAAGGAACAATATCAAAAGGCATCACCACCCCAGAGTACTTCCTTTTGCTGAAATAGAATCCCAAAACATTTGCTTTGCCAAGAATAAGAGAAAGAATAGAAACAGGATGCTCTTGCTGGGGTTACAAGTCACCACTAACAAATGCAACCTCCTCATCTCCCAAAAGAGAGCGTCTCACACAGGACTACTGACTCAGGACCGTTCAGGTTGAGCAGAAGATGCAATCTTGATAAACTACAGCACAGATGAGAAACCTTTACTTCTCCTCAGCATTTTTCCCCCCTCTTACCTCCTCAAGTTTTCCCTTACATCACAGGTAACAGCGAAACACAGGAAAGGTTTGATCCAAGGAAGCCCTGCCCTTCAGCCCTCCTCACAGAACCCTTTTGCGTAATGTCTCACCTCTCCCCCCCACTTCTCAAAGCTCAGTGGAGCCCTGTCAGCATCTTCTCCACTGGTGCTCTGCTGGTACCCCTTGACACTCGAAGCGGTGCAGGTATCTCCACATGCAATTCAGCACCAAATCTGAACCCTTCAGTGCTTTCTGGAACACCCAGAGCTATCTTCAGAATCCCAAACAAATACATTAATTGCTTCCAATTTATCAGCCTCAAATCATTCTGTCTAATTACCATTCATCTAGAGTTTGTGTTTTTAATGGTTTATGGGTATTGTTGGTAATCTTTTAATTTCTCATTAAAAACAATATCTTGTACGCACTATGTGTGAAAAGCCCTAATCCGATAAATCAAGCAAGAGTAACACAGTTAAAAGGAAATCAGTGGAACAATATTTGGGTTTATATATTTCTGCCAGTCAATTTGTAATTAAAAGTTGCTACTTTAAAAAACACAGTTGTTGCTGTGAAAGCCATTATCAGTCGGCATTTTCATATGAATACTGCTTTAATTAATTAGCAAAAGTAAATACATTATATATCAAAAACCGCTTTCCCACTGAACCCATGCGTTCCAGAACAAAAGGCTTAATAAACCATACAAAAGAGGGACAAATTAGCTGATCCCACCCCTCCCTTTTCAGGTTTAGAGTCTTTTAAAGTTCTCCAAGGTTTTTTTCCCCCCACACTTGCTTTTTTTTTTTTTTTAATACATTGTTTGTTTTTCTTTAGAAGTGCGTATGGGGGAGAAGATGCTACACAAACACAAAACATGCCATTCAAACTAAATGATTTGGAAATCAGTTTTGCTGGTTCTTAGAAAACAGGAGTGTTTATGATTATTAAAAACCAAATGTAATTACGATCACATACAACACAGTCGCTTTGGAACAAATTATTTGCTGAACATTAAGGGGTTAGAGTTTGATTCACAAAAGGAAATGATGTGTCTGAAAAATTCTTTTGTCTAGGGGCTTTCCAGAGACTGGAGACAGCAGGAGAAAATTCTCTGTTTTCATCAAGAAGCTGGAGAGAAAGTGTGGATGAATAGTGTCATTTTAGACGCAGGCCTACAATAAGAACACCTTGAAATGTCGATGGCATCTCTTACCTCACGTGCCTTTAACAAGAAACAAGGGTCCTCCCATCTCACTAGCAAACAAATCACTCACCTCATCCTGGCCTTCTCTTGCCAAATTGCTGAAGTGCTGCAAGCAGGGTCCATCCATGGGTCAGGAGCAGAGAACAAGAGCGAGCACCTTCGCTACCTGATGACTGTGGCCAGGGCTGGGCTCCCACAAGACAGAAGACCGGTGAAAGGCAACCCGGCGGTGGGACCACACACCTGACCTAAACAAAGAAACCCAAGTGAATAAGGCTCTGTCTGTTGGATCAGACAGACCAATTCCCCCAGTTTCATTAACTTACCTAGCGAGCTGGAATTCCCTGCACCGTGATGAACAGCAACCTCAGTAGGCTGAGCCTCACCACCTTTCCAACAGTGTAAACACATATTGATCAACAGGTGGGGCCAAGGAGTGCGAATACCAGGCTGAAAGAAGTACAACAGGACTCAGAGCAGGGAAAAAAAGAATTGCCTAAGGGACAGTTTCTTTGTACACCGTTTGCATGTCCTTTCCATGAGAGTACTGGAGGTTTTCCACCAAAAGATACCTCCAAAAAAAAAGATCAGTGCTAGGAAGATGATGATATTGGACTGGCTAATTGTACAGCTGTTAATGACCCATGCAGGCATCCAAAACTTCACTAACATAGGAAACCCAAGGGTGCTCTCAGCCAAAGGCAGTTTGCAGTCACCAACTCCAAGCCTCTCCAGCAAATTTCCTTTCTCACCAGATATTTCATCTCTCCCACTCAGTCCTGACTCCCAGACACCTTCCCACTTGCATCATATACTCAGCATGCTTCCTCGCAAAGTAGATGGCAAGCAAGCTTCATTTTTGAAGGAATTACTGAATTGTCCTCCTCTGTTCTGGATGCATTCAAAGATCTAATGATCAGTCCCAATCCCTTATCTTCTGCCTTTCTTATGCTTTCTCTGCCCTTGTACGCCTAGACTTTGCATGCAATGCCTTTGGAGAAGGGACAGAGTTTTTCACTCTGACTTGTAACTGTGCAGTGCCACGCACGCCAACAGGGCTGTAAGTGATCAGAATTCATACTTCAGGATGACTTAAGAACCCAGATGACTTTGAAGATTGTCCCCCTGCTCACTCAGTTCCTTTACACTATCACACTGCAACAGAAAATTTCTTCAGACTTTCCACACAGGAAATGTTCATCTTTACACCTCATTTTTCATCCAAGGGCTTCTGTGCAACCTGTTTGATACCCTCTGTCCCAACCTCAATCCCTCACGCACCGATTCTGAGTTTCTGAGCCACAATTTGATGAGAGACACATCTGCTGCTTTGGAGCCCTAGCATGACCTGTACATCAGGACACTGCAACCTTTCCGGGCAGACAGAAGTCATGCTGCTAATCAGTTGTTGGCTTCTTGCATGGGCTGAGAGACCAGCCCTGCTATAATCTCACAGGGGTAGGATGACTTCTGATTGCGTTTGGGCTATTACTCTCTTGACCATGTTTTTAGTCTGATAAGGTATTTACTCCTCACTTATTCCTCAATCAGCGTGAAGTCTTGTTAGGTAGATACCATTAAATCCAGGTAGGATACCCCCAGCAAATGGCACATTTCTGCAAACACAGAGGAGGTGTCTGTGCAGTGCATGGGGATTAAACATTGTGGGGTGGGATGCCACAAGCAGCACCGTGCCGAGGGATGTTTCAGCACAGGGAAGCGCGTTCCTCATGCAGCTCTTCAGCGCAGGCGTTCTTTTCCCTTCATGTAACTGCACTGATTTTTATCATTGTTATATTTGGTTCAGCCGCCCATCTGGAAAGTTCTTGCCTCCCCCGGCCCCCATAAATAACCAAACCCAGCTCTAACCAAAGGCAGTTGACAGAATCAGCCCCATTGCCCTTTGGCAGTTCTTCTAGGAATTTTTAGGGTTTTTACCAGTCAGAAAAAAGCTTTGATGCTTTGGAATCAGGATTTTATGAAGATCATTTTGTAGGGTTCAGCCAACTCATGAAGTGTCAAATGGGGGGCACTCTTTCATCTCATCGCTGGATGGGTAAAAGATCCTCCCTCTTACCAGAATGATGACTGGAGAGGGGGGAAACAGAGAGATGAAGGTTCATCCACAGAGGGGAGGGTTTCTTTTCTCTTGGTAGAGTCCACCCACCACATTCCCATCATACTGATTGCTGCAGTCCTATCTGTCTGCTCTCCAGGCTACATCAGATAAGAGGAGAACTGCCTGTTCGCTCTGGTTCTGATCCTGTGCTGCAGGGACCTCCCAGCCGCAGAGCCAGGCTCTTCTTCACTCTCCTTTTCCAGCTGCCTTTTTCAATGACTGCTGCATTGGTAGGGATGCTCCCAGGAAACCTGCCATGTGCAAAGAATGAGACAATAACCAAGACTGGCCTAAGGAAATTTCATCTTCCACTTTGCACTTAAAAACAACGGCTACAAAAGAGAGCAAGGAAATTCCTGTGCTTTCCCAAAATTTATGTGCGAATTCCTATCCAACCATGCCCGGCCTGTTGAGGGCTTGGTTGCCATTTGCCCCTGAACTAGTCCCACTGTGGATGGCATTCAGACACACTGATGGGCTGTTTCTGAAATTTGCACCTCCATTGCCTCAGTAATTGCAGACTTCACTTGTTCAGAAGCTGCAGGCACCAACCAATGTATTTGCCAGAACTCAGAAAGGCTTTTGTTCCAGCAGGGCTGTGAGCTACACAGCCTATCTTCATCTAGCACCTGGTTCAGGGCAGCTGAGTTGCACAAGGATTGCTTTTGTGTCCTCTCTTGTGGGTGGACATGGCTGCATTGTCCCAGTTCACCTCAGTGTAAGCACCAACTTCTTTGTCTGGATACTTCGCCCAGGTCAGACTATGCACAAACTATTCCTTTGCTGACTGTCCTGTTTGCTATGACCTGTCACTCACAATCCTTAAGCATGGCAGGTCCAGTCATGCACATGAGATTTGCAAATGCCAATCTCTCTACCACCAAGCCTACTGAAGACCATTCAGGCCAGTGAAAACACCGAGATGTTCCGTCATTAAACTCAGATTCAGTTTACAAGATTGTTGCTTCAACTCAGATGCTCCAGATTTAATCTGGAGTATCTCATAATCCCAGCAGCCAAGAAAGGTGCTTGCGGGAGAAAGTTTGAGCAAGGCAAAAATCCAAGTTACTTTGCTGGCATACCTACTTAAGACACCCCAAATCTAGCACATTAGTGTGTACAGACACCTCTTCCTGTACTCACGGAGACTATGATGCTATATTAGACAAAATACTTCAGTTGCTTTTGATTTCTTTAGGAGGAGAGCAAGCAGTAACACCAGAGTGCTCTGGCAGACATGCAGACACCAGACACACATCCTACAGGAGGAATGAAAACAACAAGCAGGACACATCCAGAGCTTCCACTCCTCTTCTGCAAAGTAGAAACTAAAGGCAATGACAGCAACAGTCCCAATGGAAATTACAGCAAAACTGACGGTATCCTTCAGCTTGCTTTGTTCATATTCTTGCCACAGCCAAACACAAATGGAGGCCAGTCCAGGGTTCATCAAAATCATGATCCAACACAAGGCATACAGACAGCGTGAACACACACACACTGCTGGCATGGGGGGGCTGCTGCTGTATCTGCACAGTGTTGCTGAGGCTTAAATGGGGAGACACAGCAGAAAATGTTTTAAGATGGTCATAAGCCTGCAACACAT
Source organism: Ibycter americanus (assembly GCA_035590275.1). NCBI lineage: Eukaryota > Metazoa > Chordata > Aves > Falconiformes > Falconidae > Ibycter > Ibycter americanus. Next base: position 10,569,922 of record JAVJGI010000050.1, read on the forward strand.
TGCTTTCCAGTGGCAGAGCCTCTACCACACCTGAGAACATAAAACAACTACTGAAAACAGCCAAGCAGCCTCCCAGCCATTTCCCAGCTAACTAAATACCAGTGAATTTCACTGGGAAACTGCCCTTTGGTGCTGTTGCCTCAAATAGGTTTCTACATATTAGGTCTTTTGGGTCTACTGCTGGAGAGAGAAGACTCGGGTACTTACAGTGCTGGAGCAGGTCTGCCTCCAATTTCCAGCTCTGTATGTATGACCTTGAAAAAGACATTCAACTCTTCAATGGCTGAGCTGTTAAACTGCAAAACAAGGCTCTTACAGCTTTTGGCTGTCTTGTCTGTTTAGACTGTAAGCTCTTCAGGGCAGGGACTGTCTCCTATTAAATGATCGTAACTCTCGCTTAATTAGGGTCTTCTACACATCCAGGGCCCTCACAAAAATGTCATAAAACAAAGGCTTTCTAATAAATTCTGGGGAATTCCAGATTCTGATCCAAAACTGCTCAGTGGTTTTCCCTGCTGAATATGGTGCCGAATCCCTTGCTAGAGAGAGAGTGTGTGTGTGTGTGAGGAGGAGGGAGACTCCTTATAATTTAAAGAGATTGCATAAAAGACAGTTTAAGTCCTTGTGGCTGTATATTTCTTTTAATTAGTTTATGCGCAGTGCATTTGCATGGGAAGATGCACAGCGTGTGGACGGACTTAATTAGAAGAACAATACGTTCCCTCTTAAGATAATGACTTGAGGATTATGAAAATTATTATTCCAGATCCATCCATGGGTCATTTGAGGTTCAGTATCCAGCGAACTTTTAAAATGCATTGAGGTCAGCAGTTTGGATACTGTCAGTAAAGTCACTTGATTTTACTGTTGCTTAAGTGATTAATTGTGAACAGCGGCTGCAGGCATCCCCCAAGTTACACAATAGCCCAAGGACTTGCTGCATTTCACATATGCCATCAGCTACTCTGGAGAGACAGATGTGCTAAATGGGGCTGTAAGATTCACCGTAGTCATCTGCCAGCAAAGTCTCCCCTTGAGCTCTCCCCGCTCCCTTTCACAAGTCCTTTGCCTTTTTCTTCCTGGCTGGGGAGACAAGAAGCTTCTGTCTCTGCTAATGAATCTTTGTAGCTGGACAACCGAGACAATTACGTGAGTATTTTAGGACACAGCTCAGTAGCCCATGTGAAATGAGACACAACACATCCCATTTGAAAGCAAAGCACCTATAGGCAACTGAGCTGGAAACATCACCTAAGCAGACCTCAGCTTAAACTCCTAGTTTGGTGGGTCTCAAAAAGGCATCTCTTCTGCCTCTCTCCAAAACACTGATCTACTCTTAGGAAAGCATGATCATTTAAAAAGTGCTCCTGCATCTTATGATGACAGATGGGAAAACAGTCCTCTGAAAGACTTTTTGCAAGGACTATATTTCACAGCCAGCTCAATTCAAATACTCTGAGAGCCCATACTGTTCCCTCTCTTCAAAAAATGGGTGCTGTTAGGGTAAACAGCCTCCCCACTGCAACAAGGCACCCCGGAGCAGGGCAGCCCTCTATCCCAAAGCTGTAGCACTCCAACTGTCAAGACTATGGAAGCTACAACCCTCAAATCTGAACCACCAAGTATGGAACAGACAGAAAGTCTGTCTTTCACCTTAAAAAACAGAGCCACATACACAGTTTAGGAAGACATGGACAGCACTTTCAGTATCAAACACCACGACTCATTTAGGAATCACAGCAATCACACCTTAAGCATCCTTTCCTTCCTCTTGCCCTACAACAATAAGGCAAGTTTTCCACTCAGATGCAATGACTGTGAATTAAACCGGGTTTCTTAGTAGCAGTGACAGCAAAAGCTTGGTGAAATCATTATGCATCGTGTTGCCTTCAGAGCCAAGAAAAGAGCAATTCTGGAGGGATGCGGACAGAACATCTTCAGCTGTGCCTCCCCCACTGAAAACCTTTGATTTAGGGCAGGCAATTAACAGGCAGAAAAAAGTCTACATTTCACATCTGCAGGGGGGGAGTGGGGTGGTGGCGTTTGAAGAAAAAGAGAAAAGAAAAAAAAAAAAAAAAAAGAGGGAGACAGTGAAGGAAAGGAAATTTCAGAGGATCATTTTGTGGGCTTAGCACAACTCAGTCCAGTGACTAAATCCCCCAGTCTTTGTACACCTTCTCCAAAACTTCAAACCAAGAGAAAGAAAAGTCTGCCAGCCCCAAATGAATGACACCTCTGCGCTCACATTGGCAAAGGGAAAAATCTGTGACTGGTCCCAGCAGCTCCCTGTGTGTGGTGATCCTGCTGCAGGGCTCTCCCTGGGATTCTCGTCAGGGCCAGCTTTCCAGAAGAGATGGATGCTTCCATCCCACATTGCTCAGGTATTCGCCAAGCAAAGTCACAGATCCCTTTTAAGAACTGAGGCTTTGTTGCAAGGAGCAAAGAGGCTCTCAGGAGCTTGTGAACATTTTTCTTCTTTATAAAAATACACCTAAAACGAGGGATACTCAGGTCCCTTTCTGCAATAACGTTCCTTTACGGCACACCGGAGGCAGCAGCATGCCTGGGAACGGAGCTCTCAGTGAGGAGAGGAACCAAAAGGCTGGGCCAGGAGCCTGCTGGACTCTGATGCAAACACAGCCCCTGCTCTTCCTTGCTATCTTTGCCATTTTAAGGCTTTCTGAGGCCACAGAGGGTGCTCAAGGCCAACCACAGACAGCAAGTCCCACAGATCAGCCACGGCAGCTGACGTTGCTGGTGCAGCAGGACACGGGGCCGTGCAGAGCTGAGGGGCAGGTCTGACCAGCTGGGAAACCCCCAGACAACAGCTAGGCAGCGATCCATCCCACCACACCTATAATCAGAGAGCCCAGCAAAGTCCAGTTACTATTGAGATGAGCAGTACGGGAAAGGAATCAAAACATAGTATTAATTATAGGATGAGAAGAGAACAGCTCCTCAGCTCGGCAGGGTCAATAGACACAGTCTGTGAGCATCGCTCATTACTCAACCTCTGTTGGTGATAACATGGCACCCAAAGCACGCTAGGCACTGTACAGGGCAAAGATGTCCCTGCCCCAAAGAGATTACCATCTAATTCTGATTTTACAGTCATATTTCAAAAGCACAGTGAGATCAAAGCCCTGCTCTCCTCCCCTGGGCATTCATTCTCTCTCGTGGAATATATCTCTATTCATAAATCAGAGAAGCAGCACGACTCAGTGCATACTGCCATTCAGGACACAAAACAGAACACGGAGATGCCAAAGGTAGTCCTAACATCATGGCAGTGCTCAGGAGAGTAATCCCGGGGTGCAAGAGAAGGGGAAACATACAGTAATTATTATTTTTCCATTACCAGAGCAGAGTTTTGTCCAGCTGCAGTACAGCTGGCAGTAACAGCATGTGACAATAACCCATGACACTCCAGAACAGAAAATTTTACAGAAGAGCTCATTCTAGAAATTAAACGAAACTTGAGGAGACATTAGGCGAGATGGTCCGAAAACACCTTAAAATTGGGACAAACATCAGAATAGAGTAACACTCATTTGGGAAAGGAGACCCTGAATTTGATTGGGATTTGCCTTTGGGATTGCTAATGTTCACTGTTTCCTGATTCATTCAGATAGTACTAACAGCATCGAGGCACGCTTAAGCACACAGAAGTAAAGACAGTTGTCTCCCAGGCACTATCCCCACTGCAACATCTAAGGGTTTCCCCCCCAGAAAAATCTGCAATTCAAACACTATATTTGCCCCTGAACTGCTTAATCTGCAAGCTCCAGCAATCTCCCTGCAACGGGATGCACAGGCAACAGATGTTCAGAAACCGAGCTGGCAGTTTGCACCACCTGAACGTGTGACTGGGAGCAAGACAGAAAGGATGCACATTGCCTGAGAACATCTGATAATGCCGTGCCCTTCAGAGTCTGCACATCGGTGAAGGGGCAGGAGCCAGGCTGAGAAATAACCAGAAGCATTCTTCTTCTTCCGTGAGTCACTCCTGCTTCAAGGAGCTGCAGCTTTGATTATTAACTGGGCTAGTCAGCTAGATATTTAAATGATTCCCAAAAGTCATTAAGAGCCCAATCAGATATGCAGTGCCTGACTCCAGCACAGGAATGCAGAGAGGGAATTATTTGCATAAACTATGCTTTAGAGAAAACCTCCATGTATTTTATATTTCAGGGTACGGGGGAATCTGATTTAACTGAGTTAAAGAGAAGAAAAAGAAGCTTAAGCAATTTAAGGGACCACATTAAACACTGAAGAGAGTAAAAAAAAATAAATAGAAACATCAGCTACCATAGGGATTAGGAATAACAAAATATAACGTCAAAGCACTCTTCCTCTTTACTCTCTAAGCAACAGGCAGCTCCTTTAGATTTCCCCTGACTTTTCAGAGAGAAAATTCAGCCTTAAAGTCAAAGCACTGCCTGAAGATGTATGCCTGATCAGAAGATCTCATAACCCTTCTGTCCTCTGTCCCAGCTTGAGATCACAGAAGCGAGCTAATGCAAGAACAGAAGGAGCGAGCAGGCACAGAAAACCTACCTTTACCTAGAAGTAGCTTTAAGTTCACCTGGCCTCCACTCCAGAGCCATAACTCAGCCTCTCCCCCATCAAAAATTCAAAGCAAATCTCTTGCAGAATTGTTTTTATGGGAAACATGGGGTGGCAAGAAACTTACAGGGTTTGGTACACCTGAAGACAATAGCAGAACAGAAAGAAATACCAGAGTAGGGGTCATCTTCAAAGATAGGCAGAAGGTCACCTAATTTGGCTGCAGCTTTTCTGGTGGTTTGTACCGCACCTCACATCTGCATTACAGCCAACCTAGCAGGTAGTTCTTGCCCCATCCTGCACAGCCTGAGCTAGAATCCAGCGCTCAGGGGTTAGCGCCCAGGATGGGGAAGCAGCACAGGACACTGCACAGGGGCTCATTCAGAGCGATCACACCCAGTATATTGCATCTTACCTGCTCTAGGTCAAAGCCAGAGCTACAGCAAGCAAATCTCTCCCATATCTGCAAGGAAAAACAGATACAGAGTGACTAGAAAGCTGGATTAAGCCTGGAATTTGTAACAAAACAAGAAGTGAGGTGAAAGTGGCTCTTACAAGGCTCCATGGGGAGCTCTTTAGAAGCAAAGAGCAATCAGCAGCTCACCCTAACTTCCTAGCCCTGCTTTTCAGGCAGAAAACTAAGTGTTCTCAGAAGAAGTCAGTAACCAGGGTAACCTGCTGGTCACTGAAACTCATCACCTCTCAGTCCCCCCATCTGTACAACAGGGGTTTAAATATTTTATTTTCTTCTTTCCATCAAGGGATAGGAGCTGACAGATTAAATGCACTCCTACAAAGCCTTCATCAGAAAGAAACTGCCATAAAGAGGGCAAACCCGTTATTGTTATTGTGATTAGAAAACAAAGTCCTCCCATGCAGTCATTTAATTAAACCATAAATACAAATGGGTAAGTGTCTAATGAGCCAGCTCTACACAGTGTATTTATATTCCTCTGAAAAAGAACAATGCTTAAACCAGTTGCAAATAATAGTCCTCTCTCCCAGCCTGGTTTTCTCTGCAATCAGGAATCAGGCCGCACAGTAGTTTGCTGACAAATTGGTTCGTGTTATGAAGATAATGAAGGCATCAAATTACTTTGCACTCCTTCCCCCTGGAAGCAGCGACGCTCTTGCAGAAAGAGATTGCCAGGGTTTTATTTGTGCATGCGTGTGTGTGTCATTTGTGAAAAGACAAGCCCCAGAGGCCCGTCAGCCAAGGCAGGATGGCTCGAACCGCGGCTTCCTGGCACACTCAGTGTTGCACTGACCTTCTGGCTCTGCACTTGTCAGTGCTGCGAGGGAGGTGAATATGGCAAAGATCCACAGCCCCTGAAAGGTGTCTCCTTCCTCCAGTACCCACGGAGATGCCCCAGGTTGTTCTATGAGAGCTTGCATGGGTACTAGAAATCATTTAATCACATTAGGGCAGCTTTTCTCTAGGTCTAATATACTGTTTTCCAGGAACTAAGCCTAAACCAGCATATCCAGCAAAGCATTTAGCCAAGGAGTGAGTAAAGTCATCTTCAGAAGTACTTGGCTAGATCACAGCCTTTCTGGACGGTGGCTCTGGAAGTTTTTCTGCCTCTTCCTCTCTGCCTGGCAAAAGGAGATTTACACTCCTCTGGTGGTGTTTCCTGAAACTCAGGGGTAAAAGGACAGCTGAGAGAAAAATATTCCCACCCTGAGCTGTTCTTAATAAATATATAAATAAATTCTGAACAGGTAAGATTTCAGTAAACTGGATCCAAACAGCTTTTTAAAGCCCCTCGAGCCACTATGAGCATCAACAAGACCAGCAAAGCTCTTTAGTGATCATAACAAATGTGTCAGGCTTTACCCTGCGATTGATTTGCTTTTGGGAACATAAGTTAAGCTTTAAATCTATATTTCATATATAATCAAGCAGCCAAATCGGCCTTTTGATATAGAACCCAGACCAGCCACTGTGTCTTTATCTCAGAAAGCAGGAGGGCCAACAAAGCTACAGCCAGGGAAGTGACAGTTCTTCTTTATTATCCTCCCTGATCGTGCCCATCTTCTCATCTCCCCTATCAAATTTCTGGGCCTTTTTGATAAAAAATAATTTAAGAGAGCGCTCCGCAGGAAGCGCACGAAGGTTACAGATTGAGCAATGCCTGGGAACCCCTCTTTAAAAGGTGCAACCATAAAAAGGGCCAGTGACCAGGAGCAGCATGCCAGTCCTGCACGCTGTCCCTTCTGGCGGCAGAGGATGCTGGGGTCAGACACTATGGGAAAGCTCTCCTCCCTTCCTGGGCGCTAGCATCTCCTTCTCCTGCTAAAACCCACATGAGGGAGGATTTTTAAACCTCACTGACAATGCACTTGTTGATTTTGCTTGTTTTCTTTCCTCTCTCCCCATTCTGCATTGCAAGCTTCCTGAAACAGCCCCCCTTCTCCACCGTGGGGTCAAGCAGAACAATGCTGCTCCTGAGCTGTTTCTTAAGAAAAAGGACTTAGTCTGGGGGTTTTGGGGGCATTTTTTTTGTTTGTTTGTTTTTTAAAGTACTCTCTCCTACAAAGCAGCTTTCCCTGGTCGGTTTTTTGTTTTTTTTGTTGGTTGGGTGGGTTTTTTTTCCTCCTTTGTTTCTTTAAACCATTCACACACTTGTTCTGTCCTCCTTTGCTGGGGTTACAGTTTCACATTACAAATCCAGTAGCAATACCAGCTTCAGGGATTCCCTTCCAACTGCCTCTGCCCTGCAGTGCGCAGTTCCCTCCGTGTGCTGCTGCAGTGGTGCGTGACATCAGCCCGACAGGGGAACTGATCCACTATAACAAGAAACACACGGGACACAAAAGCAGGATTTTTCTTTTTCTTCTGCAGCCGGATCAGTTCCCTGAGATGTTTCACTGCACAGCCTTACAAAACTGCATGGTCAGCACCAAGGGGATGGCTGCTGCAGGGTGGGAATGCCTCCAGACCCATGCAAACAAGCAGTTTTGCAGATGAAACCCCAGCTTGCCTTGGCTGGCTCGTGCCTCACTTCATTCTGCTGCAAGCGAACTGGAGTGTAGTGCCTTTGGGTCAGCGATTATGTCTAATTATAAAGACCTTGTAAAACTCAGCTATTTTAATGAACCTAGGTTTTTATTTTAGCCCCTTGTGGGACATCTCAGGTTTAAGCTTCCCACAAGGATCAAGGAAATCCGAGGATTTAGTTTAGATGCATTTCATAGCCAACTACAGAAGTGACTGAAAGGATTCTACCCATCCATGAGAGGTAAAATGGATTTATGTTCAGCTTTACTGTTCAGCCCTCTGTAAATACTCCACAAATCAACGTGTTTTTCACTTGCACAAATATCCTGCAAATCAACATGCAACAGGAAATTTAAAGTTGAGGCTGGCACCTCCATCCATAATTCTTGCTGTCAAGGGGGAAGAATAGGAGGAAAAGACCTAAAGGGCATATTTTGCGTATCTGGAAAAAATTGGACAGAAGGTTCTGCCAGTCATCCACAGCCTTATCCCACACGGACCACATCTCTGTTACAGACCCACATGCTACAAGTGCTCATATTCAATGGGCTGCATTCACAAATGCCAGCCCTGAAAGCTAGATCAGCACAAAGACAAGGATTTCTGAGCTTACCTATCACTTCTTGTGTTCATTTCCCACCATTGTAATTTGCTTCCAGGCCAGCACTTGGAATTTTGTTACGTTACGAACTTTTTACCTTAGAATAGTGATACAGCACTAGAGTTGACACCTTGTCTTGAGATACCATGTGGCAACACTGTAATGCCTTTCCCCTGTGTTGCAGTGCACCACCACAAAGATATAAGAACAAAGTAATTTTTCTTTTATGAGAAAAAGGGATTTAATTCCAGATGATTATTCTGCAAAGGAACTACTTTAGTTTGAGCTTTGCCAAATTCAGCTTGGATTCCGTAGTTAAATTATTACACAAGATGTGACAATTTCAGCACTTCCTATGCCCTGAGCAGAACTTCCTAACCTCCACAAGAGCGGAGTTTGCTTGGCTGTTGGAGGTTTGTGTAGGTTTTTGGGTTTTTCTAAGCATGTTTTTAAGTTTTGCCTTGAAGTATCTTGGAAATGGGTAATCTGGCTGATAGATAACACCTGCAAGATGGGGTTGTTCTAAGATTTTTTTCAGTTCAATCTGCATCAGTTCCTACAAGATATAAGCCATGGTCATCCCAAATGCAGAGAGCCAACTAGCAATGTACAATTTTCAAAAGTGAACTGAGATTCAGGGAACCTCCATTTCTAGGTTACTGATTTAAAACATTTTAAAATAGCCTAGTTGCCTAGAAAGGGCTATTTTATACCATCCTCTAAAAGGCACCCCATGGCTGAGGACCCAAAGACTGAGTACCTGAAATCCCTAGGCATTGCTTAAAACCTCAATACAATTGCAGGGGAGATTTTGTTTTCCTTTTTAAATAGTAGTACTTACGGCCCATATATTTGTATTTCCTATGATTCTACACATTTACTCAATGCACCCGTGTCCTGTCGCTGCAGGATATTTCACTTTCCCAGCCCCAGCAGCCTCCTCTCACTGTGCCAGCACTGTTTCAGGTCAGGTATAGTCATGCAAAAGCCTGCCACGTTCTCGGAGGCAACACATTAAGGGTTTTTTCTGCAATGTGCCCAATATGGTCTATTAGCATACAAAGCTACAAAATTCACTTCAGCTGAAATAAATCAAGAAAAGTTTAACCCTGAGGCTTCTGACAGCAAAGCAAGCAAGAAAGAAAAAAAAAAAAAAAAGGAAAGGAAAATAAAGCAAGAAAGTCTTGCTTGGTCTTGCTGTTTACATGTAACCAGCACAGGACTGCCCTGTTCATGCTTTATCTGAGACTTTCTGAAAGAGCTGAATACTCGAAATCATTATACAATGTACTCGGAATCATTATACAATGTATTTAGTCCAGCATTAATTCTTCTCCTATGCAAATAATTAAAAGGTACAAAAGGCCATTTAAGTAGCACCTCATGTCACGCCTTATAACTTGCAGTCATCATCTGGTAGCAACCAGAGAGACACACATATGTGCATACATACACATATACCTACAGAGGCACACCATCACCACCACCCCTCCCCCCAATAAACAGAAGTTCCTCCCATGCAATTACAGCTGGGTGCCCCCTAATTCTGATCTCTTGAGCATTTAATGCGTTTGCTCAGGGGTCTACACAATCCTGCTCTAATTTTGCCAGGGGCCTTTGTATCAAAGGCCTGAGCTGTGTGAAAGGTGATTTAGCAGAGATGGTGTCGGTGATTATTTTCAAAGGAACTGCTGCAGCCCCACCACGAGGGACACTGCAGCCTCCAGATAGGGGGCCCTTATCATATTTTCTATTCTCAGATAAGATTATGTTTCCTTTTTTCATCCTCCTTCCTGAATCTTCTTGATAACAATTGGGGGCCAGTTTAATCACGGAGGTTGAAATAACCAAAAGGGTTCCTAGGGTAGTGGTGGGGAGGGCAGGGAACAGGGCCAGGTGGGTGGGGAGGAGGGTGAAGCTTTACTGGTCGGAAAAGTTGGGTAACAGCAACTAAGAAATAAAGCCAGCAGAAATGGGGTTATTTCAAAGGGAACAGCTGTTAAACTGCAACCAAACGAAAAGCACATGCAGCCAATGTTCTTGTGGTCACCCGTCAAAAACAAAAACAAAACGAGTTGTTCACGCGCCCATTCTGCGGTCTAAACAAATTAGAGTGAAAACGGGACCAGGACAGGGAGATGGATGACCTCAAAACAATAGGGACAGGCCCTTTGTGAAACAGCCCTTTCTGCTGCTGGTGGGGGGTTTCTGAACACTAATAATATCTTTGTGATAAGACAAATCATTTAGGCATGATGTGAATTGGTTCCAGGGAGCCGACCCTGACCCCTGGGGTTTGAATCTACTTGAACTGAGCATCAAACAGAGACAGAAGGGAGCAGCCAGTGCTCTGTGTTACTGCCCCCGCAAAAGGATTCAGACCTGGAGCTGGAGGGATGCAGAGGACTCTCCACCTCTGGCCAAGACTGACCATTCCAGGACAATATGGTGATGTTACACCGTGGTGAATTCCCTGGCATACGTTCAGGGTGGGTGCAAAAACCCGGTTAGTACTCGAATGAGGTTTTCTAAGAAACATCAGGCTGAGCTAGTCCACAACAACACCATGTCCTCCGAGTCCATTCTGAATCAGCACCCTAAATGTTGCATCAGAAGGTGCCAGGCTTTGAGAGTGGCAGTTAAGGGGCAGGAGGTGGGGTGGGGAGATAACGTATTTCAAATGGGTTATAAATCAGAACTGTTCATCGCCTGTTGTTGTTAAGCACCCCCCATCCATCTTTCTCTGTTGCAAAAAAACTGAAAAATCCCATTCTGCTTTGGCAGCGTTACCTCCAGACAAGCCCTCAATCACCAGCGTGTCTGTTGTGTCAGTGCTAACATTCCCACATGCCAAACCACAGGGGACTGTTGACCCATCTTTGTGTAAAAGGAAACTGTTCTGTCCTTAGGGACTGTTTGCAGTGAGAGGCAAAGTGCATCTAAGACACCAAAGCAACTCTAGAGGCATGTCCTGATTTTCTAAGCTTGAAAACTTTCCCTAGGGACAGCCTGGAGAAGAAGAAACCTTCGAGACATTGCAACCCCAATATGACACTGGCATGGATTGGGCCAGCAAGGGCAGTGGTCCCCACTCAGACCTAGCAAAAAGGTCTGCGTTTCCAACCGCAACATTTGGAGGCACCTAGACCTGCCTAGGGATCAGGTCACACATGAGACTCCCCAACACCAGCGCTGGTTCACAACGTCCCTTCTGGAGTCATGCACAGCTGGGTGGCAGGTGCCCATCAGCCAGCTTTTGGCTGCTCACGGTCAAAGCTATGTTTTCTCCTGAGCCTGGCCTTTGAGGCTGGCACCGAACCAAGGACTCACCTCCTTCCAGTGATGGCCAGTCCTGACCGAGCTGCCAGAGCAGAGCACTTGTCTTCGAAGATACTGGCATGCAGAGTTCAAAGCCAGGCCTGTCTGACTGTAAGGCAGCGGATGGCAGCTTACCAGAGTTCTTGGTAATAAAGTCTATTTGAAGACTCTCAGTGAAAAGTGTGTTCCTAATAGAGGATAACATTTCATGGTCATTATGCGATACACTTAACTTTAAAAGGAACAAAAATGCTGAGAAAGTCATTTTCTGAAAAGGGCTCTCGGATTTCATTACTATGGGTCAAGTGCCTGGGGAGAAGAATTAAAGAAAAACACGAACTTGTGCACAAATTAATTAAAGATATTTCCACTAATAAATTGTCCCCGTATCCCAAGGCAGAGCCTTCAGTCTGCAAAATGTGGTAATATTCAAGTTGTGGTTTCCTCCACCATGCAAGCAGTTCAGCAACATTTCAAATCAAATGGACAGAGCTGGGAATGCGGAGTTTGGGGATGGGAGGGGGTTGCTTCCTTCTTCAGCCCATAGAAATTTCTGGTATTTTAGTGCATTTCTAACAAAAAGAAAAAATGCCTTGTTATCCCCTGAGACCCCAAAACCATGATGACCTTTTATTTTGCCTTGATGCAGCCAATTTCTCCAAACAAGGTCCCCCCTCCACATTCTTCCACCATAATTGTGAAGGACTCCGCTCCTTTTGATGCAAAGACAGTGCCAGTTGCTGTAATATGAGGAAATTGCACCACAAAGGGAAAGAAAACGAAACAAAAATCCCAAAAGTAAAAACAGGATTCACTGTCAGCAGCTTTCTGAGTAGTGGGCCTGACACAGCCCAGTGCTAATGACCCCCTTCCGATCACAGGAACAGCTACCATGAGAAGGGCTGTATTTAAGTGGCGAAGAGCAACACTGGGACAACAGCTGAGCATCCTGGGTCTAAGCTGCTTTCAGTACATGGCCAAAGCTTTTTGGTCTTCTTGAGAGGCTTTATAGTCTACAGGTCCACTCTCAGGGCGAGGCACCTTCAGCCCTTAGGTCTTGGGTCATGCTGGAGCCAGCATGCATTGCAGCATGAAAATTGTTGTCTTGTAAGGTGGTTTGCACAAGGGGTAACGGCTGAACGCTCAGCCCTGTCTTCTCATTGTTCCCTGCTACCACCAAAGAAAACTGAAGCTGAACTTAATTTTCTTTTATTGCTTTGATATTCTCCCATTTTACTGTCTCCCTGCTTGCAGGCATTGGAAAGCACTTGTGGTGTTTTTCATTTGGAAGAAAGGGAGGTGGGAAGATTTGCAATCGTTTTGCAGCCCATCTTCTGCAAAGACCACCACTATCTTAGATTACTATTGGTCTACCCACAGATGGGAAGAATTCACTCTCCAAAGGAGGTAACCAACAAATCAAAAGAATGAACCTCCCAGATACACAAATACAGCGAATTAAATAGTCCTGTCTTAACAGCTAGGATAGTTTGTTTGGTTTGTACTGACCTGATCCCATTTGAACATCCCTGTTCTCACACTGATCAGGGGCTGAAACGGAAGGAAACTGCTTCAAGCTTCTCTTTTCCTTTATTTTTTTTTCCCCTCTCCACCACCCACCCCCCCCACTTAAATTTCACAGGCACCTGAATCTGATCACAACTTCCTCTGTCCAGTGTAAAGTTTAGTCTGAGAGCGCACATACCACAATACGTTGGGATAATATTAATGTATAGTATTTGAAGCCCCAGGGCCTGTATGTTTCATTAATTTCCTCCCCATTAAAGTAAAATGAGGATATCCTGTAGAGAATTGCAGTGAACCATTCGGACTGTGAAACTCGTCCTGACCCTGCTAAGAAAAACAGACAGAAGAGGAAAGAGCAGCTGATCGCAATATACAGCCACCCAAACGAAACACAGGGGTTCCTTGCTCAGCCTTCTTTGCACTACTGCCGTGCAAATATTTAGCTTAACAGGATGTGAAGAGCTGGTCAGCAAGCGTTAAAAAAATACGCACTGATTTTTATTTGTTTAAAATGCAAAACATTTCCCGTACATTCTTTGCAGTGCATTAACCTCAGGCACAATTTCCACTCTGGGATTGAGCAAGTCAGGGACCTGGATTGCACACGACTAATTCAGATTACTGCATCTGTTTGTGCGTGGTTGGGGCACGCATACCGATCCTTGCTCATTAACCCAGTGCATCCAAGCTCTGCCAAACCCTGGAGGGCTGGCATCCAAAAGTCTGTCAACACAACTGGCCGTTGTGGTGGTGGATGCCAGCCTGTGAATGGCTCTGTCAGGTTCAGGACAGATCCAGCAGAGCCCAAGGCCTTTCAAAGCACAATGATCTATCCCCTCTCTGTCCCAGCATCCTGTCTTTGGTTTTGTTTCTCACCCAGACCACCCTGACCTTCTCTATACAGTAACCTTGGTACTCACACCCCACCACAGCACACCTTTCCCCCGACTCACTTGGGAATGACTAGAGGAGGCAATTTTCCACTTTGGACTTGAAAGCACAGGTGTAAGCACGTGGTTTTTATACACAGGAATGGTTTGTTTTGTGGAGGACCAGGGTAGCTATTCAGCCAAGGTTCAAGTTCTACCAGTTCCCTTGTTTAGGCTGTTTCAACGAGCTTTGCCCAAATGCCTGAGCTCTGCTGCTCCATAGCAGCCGGCGTGGGAGGCAGAGGTGTAACCCCTCTGAATATCACTGAACAAGTGAAGAGACTCAAACAGAGCTTGCTTCCTTCATTTTTTGGCAGGCTCCTACCTTGCTCTTCAGGTTTTCCTATTTGTCCAGCAGTCTTCAAGTCATGCCTGAAGTGATCCCCAGGAAGGCAGGGTGAAGGGCAGGGAGCCTGGGGACCAGTCCTGCTCAGGAAACCTGCCGCAGACTTCCCAGCTAAGATACTTGCACATAGACTTGCAGTTGTTCTGGGAAACCAAGCACCCAGATTGGACTAAATTACCTTCCGCTGACATGAGACATGCTTCAAAAACACAGCTGGGAAATGAATTTCCTCTTCTGTAGCCCCCTCCAACACCAGCCCTTTGAAGCCCTAATTTCAATCCCAAGTAACAGCTCTGTCCTGGTCCCAGGACTGCAGGTTAAAAAGCATATTTTGGAGGCAGTGCATTGCCTGCCCTGGGGAGAAGAGGTAGTTTGAATTACCTTGCACCAGCAAACTGGATCATTAACAGACCCGCACTGCCAGACTGCAAAGGATGCTCTGCCCATGCCTGGAAGCACAGGTTTTGCGATGCAAGCTGTGGGGTAAAACCAGATACAGGCAAATCTCAGCAGGACTGGGAAGGTGTCCCCTGCCCTCCCTACAAAGGATGAGAAAAATCCACCTCCGTGTTCCTTCCCTAGCTGCTGCCCTTGTATTGTGGTACAGTCCCAGAGAACTTGATCTCTGTGTAACTGCTGCAAATGGTGGTGGGATTCAGGAGCACAGAGATGACAGAACTGCAGGGTAACACGTCCACCCAAGACAACAGCCAGTTAAAATAACCCCCAGCAGGCAACTCCCCTGAGATAAAAATCAGAAGACTCACCTGGACGGGAGTACTAGAGAATTTGATTAACTACCCCCAAAATCTTTAGCTCGGTACCCCATATCCTCCCCACAAAGCCCTAATTCATGGTCTTTACTTTCAAAACCCATTGCCAATGCACCTCCCATACCAGAGGTTCATAAGAAACATCCATTTGTATTTGCTCATTCCAGATGAACCCTCATTCCCTTTTTTCTCCGTGATAGTAGCTGCCATTTACTTCTCCTCAGCTTCTGACCAGTGCCTTCCAACAAGCCCCAGCACACTCTTCTCCCATTTCATCACAGGTTTCCCCCTTTGCCAGCAACTTTCTTCCTTGTCCTACCTCAGAAGCACCTTCTCTTACCCGTTTCCCAGCACACAATTCAAACACTTCCTTAAATTAGAGGTAGGTCTGAAGAAGGAAGGTTAAATCCAGATTTTGCAATGTTTCTGTGGTGTTTGGCTCCTAGGCAGTCATCTGGGCCTGTCTCTGCTTCCAATGCCCTAAATCACATGAAGAATTCTGCCTCTGGGCATTACAGGAATGCATATAATAATCACAAAAGGCTCCAAGCACCATATATATGCCAGTGATCACATTTGCACCATTTAGATTTGAAACATGGACTTTTATGCTTGTATTTGCTTGTGAAGTGCCAAGCCCTCATTTGAGACCACATACATATCATTTTCCCATTCTGCACAGACCTATGCATTCAGCTAGCTCTCAGTAGGGCGGGAGCAGGGGGGAGGACATACTCATGATATAATATGCAAGAGCCTGATGATTACTAATATTTCTTAATAAAAAAGCATATATGAAAAAAACACTAAAAAAACACAGCCCCTAGCTCATGATTTGAATAAAGGGGAGGGAAGAAGGTGTGGGGGGGAAATTGTCTTAATTAAAATTCTCCCTTTCATCCTGGTAATTACATTCAAACAGGCAACAGCAGCAGCATCGCTGCTTGTCACCGTGCCAAAAAAAGAAATTGATTTGATCACCGGGACATCATGTTGCGTTAAATAAAATTCTTAAAAATCTGCCAGCATTTTTTTTTCCCCAAACTGTAATTACTGCTAGAACACTGCAAAGAAGGGCAAAAACAGGGAGAAAAGAGAAGAAGAGGAGGAGGAGGAGGAGGAGGAAGGGGACCCAGTGGCAGATAATATGCCAGTAATGATGGAAACACCTGTAAGCCAGTGGAGATCTAGCAGCTATCAGCTCTGGCTGCATTCCATATCCATTAGCTACAAGAGGCTGCTTGGGCTCCAGGAAAGGAGGGTGTTAGCTCTGACAACTGGTGAAAAGCTGATGAAAACGTACCAAAGGGGCAGTCACGGCGCTGCCATTTGATAAAGAGAAGGGAAAAAAAAAAAAAAGGAGAAGAGAGGAAAGGGAGAAGGAAAAAAAAGCCAGGAGTAAATCAGTCTAATTAATGGCTTTGCTCATTTATCAGGGGCAAATGCTAATTATTCTTTTTAATCACTTTTCTGCCACAGTTGCTCATTCTTTTTTTTTTTTTCCCCTGCCAGCTCTGCCTAGTGAGAGAGCTGGTAGAAAAGCAAACCAAACCTCAGGCTTATAAATAAGTAAAGCACAAGAAAAAAAAAAAAAAAAAAAATCGAAGAATGGGTGAAATTGTTCCATGAAATCCTACCAGGCTTCTCGCCATGTAGAAACTCCCAGCACCCTTGCTGGTCTCCTATCTCCCTTCATGACCTACAGGCTAAAAACCAAAATGAAGAGAAGCCCTTGACAGAGAGGCTGAAAGATCCTGCAAGGCATCTTTTAAACCTTCCCTTCAACCTCTGAACTGATGCTGTCATAAACGATGTTTCTGTCCCTTATTATTCACCAACACCTGCATGAACGGCTTTTGCTCATGCCAGTCTGTAGGAAACAACTCTCTACTGATAAACCCAAGAGCTTCTGTGTGTGAATATTGGTGTTTAACTTTCCCATCTGTTTTTTTACCCACAATGTGCAGGCCAGGGCTGTCAAAAGCAGCGAGTAGTGTTGGTTGCACATCTCCAGACACCTCAAGTGCTTGGTTTTCAGAAGGCAGCAAACGTACTGCTTTCTCAAGCCTCTTCAAGCTGGTTACCCGAAAAAGCCACTAATTACCACCACAAATCTTGTTCTCATTCATCAAGTGGTGAGCAGAAACTTGGCTTTTGATGACCAAAGAGACCATAAACACAGGGACTAAATCTGCAAACAAGCCCACAGACTTAAAACAATTCAACAAAACCACCCAGCCAATTGTCAAAAAAAGCAAAACCAAAAACCTACATGCAGAAGCAAAAGACATTTTGCAAACAAATTTCAGTAGAAAAAGACTCCATTCATGGCAGTCTATTTGGAGTAAGATGTGTGATGAGCATCAGCAAAGAGACAAAGATGGAACACAACCGTCAAACTAGACAGAAAGCATTTGGGAGCGTACGTGAGCAGAACTACTCTACCAACACAACCAAGACGTGAGATCCTGGTTTTCCTTAACTTTAATTTGCAGAAGGAAACGAGTTACTTGTCCCAGAGAGCTGGAAGGATCCATATAACCACCACCCCCTTAGGAGCAACGCTACCCGTGGCAGCAGATCCAGGAGGACATGGGCAAGCTGTTAGAGGAAACTCTGGCTGCAGAGCAGCTTTCTTCAGTCACAGTTTAAAGGTCTCCAATAAGAATTTAATTCAACAATTCAGTTACTGCATAGTAAATCCCCTGAGTACTAGATGTGTGTCTTGATAGCTGCTAAACCTCAGTAAACAAGTCTTTAATCATCCATTGGTAATTAATTAGCAAACAAGAACTAATTGCAACTAGATAGCTTCTTAGATTCAAGACAGTTGTTTTACGTTAATTAAATAGAGGTCCATGAGTTACATAAACACATTCTAACCAGCGTACATGCAGGTTTCTAAAATGCATTTAGCTCCTAACAGCAGAGCTTTACCAGTGAAAATTGTTCAAAGGAAGCTAATTTCAGGGTGGTGCAAATATTGGCACCTGTGACAGGTGTTCACAAGCACTCGTACACTCACCCAACTAAAAGCACAACCACAATGTGTGACCACAACCAGGGATAAGCGAGCACAGAAAGTCAGAGCCAAGAGTCCAACACTCAGTAAAAGGCTAGAATAAACATAAATGATAAATACACAAGAAATTTGTACTCTACTACATTTGTAGTCTGTTCCATGAAGAATTATCTGTGTGGCTTTGATGCCAGTCCTAATGGCATTGAGTCAGATTTCTGCCACCAATTTTGAAAAGAGCCAAAGCTTTTGCCCCATGAGCCTCATTTTCAGAGCTGACTTTATAACTGAAAAACAAGCAAAACCCTAAACCTAGCTGAAGAAACCTTATTACAATAAAAGAAACAAAAGCCCTAATTTGGCATAGCCACACTAAAGATTTGGTGAAATCAAATGAAAATTTGTCTCTTGCTCTCCCAGGTTGATCCAAATTACAGGTTTTTTAGGCCCATTAGTCCTTTCATGTCTTCAAAGACCCTGGAATCTTCCCCTCCCAGCTGTGCCATTCACTTGCCAGGCAACATTCACCAGCAGTTAAACACAATGCTTGAGCAGCAATTTACAGTAATGTTTTGTAAGATCTGGTAAGATGCTGGGGGTAGCCAGCCCATCCTGAGGAGAGATCATTTTGAGTCCAGGCAGGTCACAGACAGAACAAACAGCCTGGACACTTGCAAAGAGGTTGCGTTTCTGTAAGTACAGGACCAGATGCCATCCATCCTCCAGACTATGTGGATTTGGGCCTGATTAATGCCTGGCTTTCCGTTTGCTTTTCCTCTTTCTCTATGACGAAATTACTGATTACAGTGTCTTAGAACATTGTTTGGGAAATAGGATGAGCAACTATTGCCTCTGCCACTGCAGCCCAGCCCTCTGTGCAGTTCCCTATACTGCATTCACCAGGATGGGCACGTATCCATGCATACCCATTCAGAGCTGAATTCTCTTTGCCTTTCTAGACCCTTACCTCCCCCCTCATCCCTACTCTACACACCACCATTAAACGCACCAGCCCTTCTCTTAAGTCTTCCCCTAAACCTACAATGGCAAACTTGCTTCCCCACCTGGAAGCTCAGGTGAACTTTGCGTGTCACCACACAGCTGTACTGCGTATTAAAGGTGGTTTCCCCTCTGCTTTCTTCCCTACATTAGCACTCCAGCATGTCAAGGCTTCATCCTCCTTCCTCTGCCTCGCTGTCATATCTGCTTGCACAGCTCAGATGGCTGGGGCTACAGCATAGGAGTTCATGGGCAGGGTGAGAAAAGAAAGGAAAAATGACTCCTCATTGAAGAGCTAGAGGGAGGAAGCCAGGTAGATAAAATTCAACAGCTGTGATTTACATACACAACTGAAAACCAACAACCAAATGGTTTGTGATCCAAGTCACAGATGCTGCAGCTCTTCGCTGCAAGCAGACTGCACCCTTTGGCATGGACTTCCCAGACACTGTACTACGCATGGTTGCAAGATAATTTCATCCAAATGTGCAAATATGCAAAACAGATCATACAACAGGCTTGAGCTGAAATGCATTAATGACTGCATTTGCAGTCAATATTGCATAATGCAATAATGACATCCCAAACTCCCTCTGTGCAGCTCAATCAACAGAACTTTGCTGCTCAAACTCCTCCAAGGGGCTGGCACGCAACTCCTTTTCCATGACAGAGGAGGAGGAGGCAAAAAAATCTGTGCTACATTGTAGCCTCTTACCTGCTCACATTGACCCACACAACAATAGCTGGACTTGAACGGAAGCAGGGGGAGAGGTGGTGAGATTTTTCATCTCAACTGGCAGGCAGCAGCAGATTTCATCTCACTCAGCTGCCTCTTACACAAGCAGCACCCCTTTTAGGCCCCCGCATCTCCCCCAAAACACATGCACTGAGTGTGTGTTTACAAACACACCATTTATATATGCACGTCAAACACTCGCGCAGAGATAGCACGCGAGGAGAGAGATTTAAAAGAAAAATATGTCTTTCTCCATATACTGTATGTTCCCCTGGTCTTTCCATTTCATTCTGCTTTATCTATCAAAAATATATTAACCCAAAAGCCTGTTTCCATCAAAGTCTCGATTCCATGAACATTTAAAGATAAGCCTTATCTTATTACTGGTGCATTAACAACAGAAATCTAAAGGGCTACTGTCAATCATCTCCTTTTCTCTGTTTCTTTTTCCCCTTTTCTCAAAACAGCTTTGCAGAGAGCATAACTGGGACCTCACAGGGGTTCTGGCAGACACAAATGCATACAAACACCAACAAGCACAAAAATGCCACCCCCATCCCAGTGAAAGGTACTGTGGAAAGATCTGAGGATTTGGCCAGGGCCAAGCACATGCCCACAGAAAAGGAAAGACAGCAGCATCAAGCAGCACCCACTCAAACTGGGAAGGAGCCCATACGAATTTCTGCAAATACGTACCTCCTTCCTCTACAGCGCAGGGCCTACTGGCAGGTGATGTCAAAGCAATTTTCAAGAAGTTTGCATACAGGAAATTAACTACTTGAAAAATCCAAGGTCATAGAGGTCATCTGCATTTATATTTCCATTGCATCTATTTTTTTATTACAATTTTTCCCTTGCCATCCTTAACTACTACTTTCTCCTGGTATCTCATCCTCCCCACATCACATGTGTAAATTTTAAATGATTCTTACTAGGACATCTGCATCAACCGAGGCAGCATCCAAGTATCTTGGCAGAGATGCTTGTTTGAGGTTTTAAAATGAAAAGGTTCTAGATTA
The DNA here is from genome assembly GCA_035590275.1 of Ibycter americanus. Classification (NCBI taxonomy): domain Eukaryota; kingdom Metazoa; phylum Chordata; class Aves; order Falconiformes; family Falconidae; genus Ibycter; species Ibycter americanus. The sequence continues at coordinate 10,590,756 of JAVJGI010000050.1, forward strand.
CTTATGGAAAGCAGTGATCATTTTCTACAGTGATCTTCTGGGGCAGAACAAACTCTGCAATGGACCTGAACTCCATGCCTCTGGGGCAATTAAAATTTCCACCTTAATTTTGCAGCAATGTGTTTCCCTTCCCTTGCATTTCTTTTGCTTTCTAATTAGAAGTTTTAATTCTGCAATGAGTGTTAGTAAGAGCCCGAGCCAAAAATAACATAGCCCGTTCCAAAGGGCCTTTGAAAAGCTTTTATTTTTAAAAGCCAGAACAAGACAGACGATCCAAGAGTGATAAATCTAAGGTTTCTGAAAAGAGCTGAGGATAGCAGGAGGGCAAAGAGACAGCTAGGGATGAACAGCATGCACAATGCAGCTTCGTAGTAAAACCAAATTTCTTCTTGCAGACAAAACCATCAGCTGCACATGTAAGTCTCTACCAGAGATTTTACTAAGCCTTTCTACACGCTAAAATGGTGTCACTGAGGACCTCCAGGCTCAAAGGCTGATCCCCCTCTAACATCAGCAGCCCCTGAACTGGGCTTGTCATCTGCTTTCTCAAATGTAGGACAAAGCACAGACTTTGAAGGTCTTTGCCATGAGGTCTGTCCCTTGGGTAATATAGGAGAGTGCATACCCTCTTGTCATGAAATGGAGTACTCCTCCGGAAACACGGCTCTGGGATGCTCTATCATGTCCCTCCACTAAGATAAGATGAACACAGTGAAACCACTGCATATGGACAGTAACTTCCCAGCCACGCATGACAGATCAGTTTTATCTCCGCAGAGCCAGCACAGAGAATCCACTGGTCACCACAGCCAGAGCAGCACCAGAGATATTCAGGACAGTCCAGCACTGAACACAGACAGAACCTGGAACGTGACCGCAATTACTCCAAACAATGCCTCTAAAAGAGTTTCCCCGCACCTTCTGGATACAACTTTTTCAGCAACTTATCTGTTAGTCTGCCCTCAGTTCCTGAAAATGTCTGATTTTCAGGTCAAAAATCTTACTGCAGGAGGCTGCCACACAGAAGCTGGCAATGAAAAGGATATCTAAGGATGGTGCTAGAACAGACTTTCAGCGTTCCACATCATCCCTATGCATACCCCCTTATTATTTAGGCCCATATCATCTTTTCCCGAGGACTTCCAGGTCATTCTTTTCCAGAGCCTGAGAGTTGCATAGTTGGATTCTCATCACAGGGAATCAGCTTCCAAACACCCTAAAAAGAAGCGTGATGTGTTGTGAAGGTCCTCACACTTCAGCTGTTCTCTGGCAGAATGAGACCAACTCCAAAGCTGAAGAGCTTCCAGTGAACAAACCGACAGCTGCTGCTGCTGCTTTTCCTTTAAGCTACAGGAATTTCAGCATGAGCACACCTGATCTCAACTATGGCTGCAAACAATCTAACACCGATTCATAGAATCACTCAGATTTGAAAAGATATTTAGACACCATCTAGCACCAACCTCTGCTGAAAGCAAAGTTAGTTCAGACCAGGTTGCTCAGGGCTTTATCCAGTTGAGTCCTGAAAAATTTGCAAGAATAGAGATTCCAAAACTTGAAATAGTCTGGTCCTAGCTACATGGCTTTCTAGATTGAACACTGTCCTTTCCCTCAAGCATATTAAGGGGGAGAGACAAGGTTAAATGAAAACGTGTAAGATGGTTTAAAGGGTCATTGCTGGAAACAGAAAACCATTGAAGTATTTTCCTGAAGTACTGTTTGTTATATCACATAAACTTGCAGTCAGGTAAACTTGTCTACAGCAGGAATAAAGTCACAGCCAGCAGCTCGAAGCACAATTATGACCAGGTTATATCTTACGGATGATGGGAAAAAGAAAAGAATGAACTGTAGTCTTAAAAAAAACAGCACAGGGACACAAAGTTTTAACCAGGAAAACACATCAGATGTTTATGCATGTTAGGTGTTTATTTTTCTATCAAGTACATGTGCCCAGATCATGACAGGATGTTTGAACTGTGCACATCAGGTCTTTTACCCACTGTTTATATGAATGTCATTCACTATCAGGCCTCTGCGGAAGATAAACAGATTGAAGAGAGATGGGGACATATCAGAGTTTTGCATTGCTTCCGCTCCTAACTTTGCTTTTGGTGCTATAAGAAACAAAACCTCTCGATGAAAAGAATGTCAGAAAAAACAGGGAAGGGAGAAAAAGAATTGGTCACAAACCAGCAGGCAGAGAACAGTCCAAATGAAAGGCATCTACCAAAATGCTTAGAGACAGGCACTCCTGAGACCATGAGACCACCCAGGGCAATTTTTCTGGAGTCTGAAGATGACAGACACAAAGTAGCTGAAACTAAGACCAAAAAGACTGATGATCCACTTACCTGGAAGACAATATTCAACACACATGCCATAGAGACTTGTTAAGGGGACTGCAGGACTGCTAAGTCCTTGCTGATGTTCAAATCATTGGGCTTCTTCCGCACTCCAGCTCTTCTGAAGTCTCAGAAGCCACAAAGCCAAGCAGTAGGCTTGGACCTATACATGGTGCAGGGAGAGGGGCTTAAAAGCTAAAGTTAATCACAAATCAACCAAAAGTGTCTGTATAGATTTGCTGCCCTCCATTCCTACCACCCTCTTCATCACAAACCTTCACACCTATGAAAAGGCAAGACCTCAAGCATCCACTGCTATCTCAGGCTAGCCAGAGTGCCCAAGAAAGACTCTGAAATCTTCAAGACTTCTGCATGAAGTGATACATACTGGTAAAGCACATCCACAAATCCCTTCTAGCAAGATCTTGTACTGCTTTATTCAGCACGCAGTTGCTTTAGATTATTCTTTGATACAGCACAACACGGTCAAGTTGACATAAAACATGGGCAACAAGCTCTAAGCCAGAAGTGGTTTTCTGTGGAGTCACACTCACCCCATTTTTGCAGTGGGTTATCCTTAGATTTCACACACTGTTGTAACCAAAATATGATATCCAAATGCATTCAGTGGTCTGTGCTCATGTGCTACCTTTCCCACATGTTTTCCCTTCCTTTTTGCCCTGCTGTAGGGATGCCAGATTTTACTGCATATGTGAGGAGAGGTTTAGAGACTATTGTACAGGCATCAGAGTATATGTGCTACAAATGAGAAGTTAAATCCCTGTAATTCAGGGGAAAATGCCCTAATTCTGCTGGAGATCACCGAGGGCACTCATGCAGCCATGCAGTGTAGCGACTTGGTTTGGGCCCTCAGCTGCATGCTGCAGGGATGTTCATCCCAGTGAAGTTAGTCGTAACACTCACTTTGATTGTTTTAAGAGTATGTTTAGGGCTACTGCTTCTGAAAATCCCATTAATGGGATACCACCTTTACCTTCAAAAGGTAATTAGAATAATGGTTCAACCTATGTACCCAACACAGTGTGGAAAGCTAAGAGTGAAAGGATATTTGCAGCATTCATTTCTAGGTTCAAGCTTTCAGAGCACAAACTGCTATCTTGATTGTTATCGAAAGGTCACCCACATTGACTAGAGATTAAGATGAACAAAAGGCAGCTGGTTAGGGGAACTCTCCCTTTCCACACTTTGTAACCCTGTCTGATTGAAATAACAAGTAAAAGGACAGCAGGATTGTGCACAAAACCCCAACAACCCCAAAAACTCCAGTGTTACTATTGAATAGTTCACATACCCAGACTCCAAAAGAAAACAGCAAGTAACAAAACAACAGCATTTAGAAACAAAACACGGCCTTTAAGCCTATGAGAAACAGCAACTTGCTGGCTGCACCGAAGAGCTCTATTGATGAAAACTGTAGGTGGAACAAAGGCACAGAGGAGCAGCAAGGAGGGGGTAAAGGTATATTCTTCAGCATAGGAGAACTGATGAATTTACTATTCAAGTATCTGCAAACTCAGAGTGGAAAGACCACTTCCCTTGCATTCAGAGTAGTATCATGCATTTCCCTTCAGACTATGATACCATCAAAGCCCAGTGTACTTCCTGTGTGGCACACTGTCCCTTGGCTGAAGCGTTGTCTTTTTAAAAGACAAAACCATCCAAATCATGTATTTTCATGTGAATCATCCATAACCCCATGTCTGAGGTGCAGTGCAATACTGTTGCACCATGGGCACAAAGACACACATACCCTTACCTTCCGTTTTGTGAGCAGTCAGAGCATCAAGGCATCATTTGAGCAGTCACATTTACTGCAAGATAATGGTATATGACAGCACAGATTTTAGCCTCCTTGGGGTGGGTGAGAGGGTATTAAGCTGTTGCTTAAGGTGTTAATCCATGGGCATAGTTGAAAGGGTGGACATTATAATAGATTATTGTCCCCTCCTTGTCTTTGAGAGTGGTAACCTACCCATGCAATCCCGGAGGTTTCAGAAGGAAGATTTTCAGTTGCACAGACCCCCTGGTCATTATCTGGTGTCCATACCAGCACCATGTATTAGTCCACATTCCTAGCAGCACCCCAAGAAGAACCCCAAATCTCACTTAATGTGTTGCACTCAGTGTGTTTCCCACATGGCCCCTGAAAGGCAACCTTGTGTCGCTACTCCTCCTTGGCACAACAGCTGCAGGGTAAGAGTACTGAGTCCTAGTTTCAAGCTTTTTGTTTCAGAGTCTCATCATTTCGCATCATGAGCTGGGTGGGGGGAGATAAAGGCAGTCAGTCTGTCTGCAGAACAGGCTGGCTCTGTTCGCCCCGTGCCCCACCAAACAGAGGTTGTCGACTTTTAATGGAGCACTCAGGTTTCCGCCGATGCCAGCTGCAGATAGAAGGGCCCAGTAGCAAACAAATTCAGGTCCTTGGGGGCCGCTCAGATTCTCCTCTTATTTGTTAGTTTACCTGTAAAATACAGTTGGGCTAATTCCTGCTTGTGTGGTTGCAAAGATATATTTCCCTCTTCTTTTGAGTTTGGGGGGGGGGGGGCGCGGGGGA
>JAVJGI010000050.1:10595775-10643649 GCA_035590275.1 Ibycter americanus
TCTTCTTTTGAGTTGGGGGGGGGGGGGAGCGGGGGACAGATGAGCAAGTGCAGCAAGGCTAATGGAGTAAGAGAGCATTTCCCATGCCTTAGGCAACAGCAAACATTTTCTGCTGGGGATTGTTTGCCTAACACCCTGCACAGAGGTGAAGTTGTGCATCACATTATAATAACTAAGACCCATTTGTTACACACAAAGGTGCAGAAGGCATCCTAATATCTACATGTTCAGACTGGCTTAAATCCAATAGCTCCTCCGACATCAGCTGCTGAATTTATTATATGCTTATTACAAGGCCAAGAAAGGAGAAGGAATTATCAGCAAATGTCTTATTTGATTTTTAAGTATCAATAAAAACATTTTAATCACACCTGAAAGCATCATGTTACTGAAATGGACCAGAATAGCCACCTGCAATTCAAATCTCCACTTACTTCATACATGAAATTGAGCCTGAATGACTCCTCAAGACTCTTCTTAGGATTCATGCTTGTCACCAAACTGTTGTTCAATTCAGCTGAAAAATTTGCTACTGCTTAGCTCCAAAAGACATACATGTTGTGACTTAGATGTGAGCCATGAGAGAGAAAGGCTGCAGCACTGAAACTGGATCCAGTCTGAGTTCAGATGCTTGGCACCTGAGTGTTTGACAGCTGCTCTGATTCAGGACTGTGACTACTGCATACTTTAATGAGAAAGTCAAGGCTGTGAAGACTGGGTCTTGCAGGCCAAGATTACAATGCACCTATAGAAGCAGGAAAACCTGCATATCACCTATGTACAGCATATTTTGCATCAAGGCAGTCCACATTCCTGAGCATCCCCTCACACATTAAAAAAAACCCAAAGCAAAAAAATCCCGACTTCTGAGAAATGGATTCCAGTAAAAACCAAAAATAAACACATGCTTCGTGGACACCAGGCTCCACACAGGTCATTTTGCAGCTGAAGCCAAATGAAAGCATAACAAAAAACTCTGAAAAAGTCACCTAGAATATAGGTCAGGAAAAAAACTTTTGACGGTTTTCCACAAGGCATTTGCATAAGCAAGCTAGGGAAAAATCACCTAGAGAAACTCATTATAGGCTGAGCATAACACTGTTTGGAGAACATTAAGAGAATAGTTATCAATGGTACACTGTTTGGAAGGATATTAAGCATAATTCACAGAGGTCTGTCCTTGAGCTAATTCTATTCAATATTTTCACTAATGATCTTGATGACTGGATAGATCAGGTGGGAATGAGTATGCTGGAGGAAAGCACTGGAATTTAAGTGATCCCAGTAAATTGGGAAAGTCTGAAAAAATAGGAAGCTATTTAAGAAGGGACATAAAAATGTGTAAGTACAGAAAGGAAAATGAAAGCCCATATAACAGACCTACAGAGAGACATCACAATACTGAGCTCACACATTAAACTTAAAGCAATAAACTCCTGATTCTGCAAAACCCGCAGATGGGGAAGCATAAATAGGAAGATGGCCTGGGACACACTCGAAGTTAAAATCCTGCTTTATTCAGTCAGTAGTCCAAGGCCTTAGCTAGAGAACTGCCTAGTTGAGAGAAATGCACTTAAGGAAAGACATTGACCATTTGGAGAAACTGAGGAAGACAGAAACAACTCCAGATCTAGGAAACAGCCCCCAAGTGGGGGACTGGACAAACTAAGAACATTTACACCAGAGAAAAGAAGATTGAGCATGGCTGTGATCAGTCTTCAAGTACATAACAGAGCGTTGCAAAGAGAAAAGGAATAGTCTGTTCTCTGTACCACAGTGGATAGGGATAAAAAAATACCAATAGGCTTACACTGCAACACAAAAGATTCAAGTAAAATACCAGGAAGAAAGAACCTGTTCCCTCTCCCTCCAAAACAACCCTAATTATATTAAAGTACTGTGACAGCTAGTAACAAAAATCTCTATAAAAACAAGTTAGCTGGACACCTGGAAAGAACAACATACATATAAGCTGGTCCTTCTTTTGGTTAGGGAGAGGGACAAGACGACCTTAGGATTCCCTTCAAGAAGCGATAGCTCCTGTCATTCTATATATCTCTGGCAACAACTCCTTACTGAAAAGGCACAAAGAGTTGCTTACCAACAACAGATTCAGAAGAGACCTTGCTAATGGATAGGACAAAAGAGGGTTTGCTTTCTTAATATCTTTACATTGATCCTAAATTGGACACAGTTGCTCCAAGAGTCACTGAGTAGTTTTAAAACAACTGCTTCTCTTTTGAACATCACTGCTACATTCACATGACAAAGCAAGCCACAGGATTCCAAGAAAAAAATGGAAATGTCAGAAACAGACTGGAAGCTTAATAGACTCTATTTTCCATCTGATTTAGTGCAATCTCAGAAAGAGACACTACTGTATTGTCCTCCAGGTCATGCATATAACAGAGCTCCTCCTCCCAACACACAAATGCCACAGGCTGGAATGGATGCAGCACTGTGGGACTGTAACTTGGGCTGCTGCTGCTGCTCTCTCCAAGAAAGGCTGCACACCTGTGGTTAAGTGAAGAGATTCTCTTACCTCATATCGTGCACAGTCACTTACCTGGATTTCATACGTTGAGCTCTGAGGGACAGAAGCTCTGGTACTGCAAGCACAAACAGCTACATTAGCTACAAAGAGAAAGGCACCTCATTTGCAAGCCAGGAGCCACAGGCTGTTTACACCAGAGCGTCCCAGCCATAAACATTTAATTAAATCAGCCTTTTTCAATCATGGCATATTTTCTACATCACTGCTCATTTCCAGTTTGTTGCAAAGCCTCTCCTGATGCTCCTTTTTTAAGGTTCTAAAATGCTGCCCTTGGAAGTTACTGCAACAGGCAGAAGCCAGGAGTAGCCAAGTGCACAACGGGAACACTGGGTTTGCTCAACCACTCCTCAAGGGTTGCCTGGCTCAAGATGCATGGTATCTGCAAAAGTCCAGCAAAAATTCACTCCGCAGTGCTTTCTGACAGGGCTAGCTTAAAGTTCAGATGAATTATGAAAATGTCAGTTTAACTAACTGAAAACAGAAGTTGCTTCCATGATCAGGTGAAGAACACAAGAACTGCTGATGCCTGAGCCAATTTTGTGACCAACTTCGGAATAGAACCGCTCAGCAAAAAGGGAAGCAGCTCAATAACACTCACTAATTATCAACTGTTGATTCAGGTTATTCTACTACTGTACAGAAAAAAGACCCCAAAACAGAAATGTGCTTCTGAACTACATTAAGATTCTTTAGCTTTTTTTTTTTTCAGTAGCCAAGGTGACCTTACTCACTTCTATCGATTGGCATAAAAACGGCCAAGCCTACTAAGTGAACAATCAGCACAAACCAACTGTTAAAATGCTTTGTTTGCTGCATTAATGATAGCATTATTAAATGATTCACACATTCACAAATACATGCCTTAACTGCAGTCAATTACCAATGTTACCACTTTCTTTAAAACATAAGTTAAAAATTCTCCTGGGTATTACAGACCAGTTTGAGCTTACTTCAATGCCAGGAAAAACCACGACGCAACAATCAAAACCAGGCTGGCTAATCACCTTGATAAATGAGATTCATTAAGTACCAAAAAAGCAAAGGAAAATTGGGCATCTCCACTATACTGGAATTATCCACACACATTCATAAACCACTGGCTTACCAAAGACCTTCTGCAAAAAAAGGCAAAGAAAGAAAAGAAAGAATAAGAGTCTGGCTTTAATCGAATGAAAGATTAAAAGAGTGCTAAAAAACTCCACGCTAACCTCAGTGTTACTTAACTTTAATGACTTTCCAGAAAGGGAAGAACTGTAACTGCGTGAGATCTGCAAATAGCCCAAAGTTAATTTAGCTGGCAGGAAGAGGAGGAGAAAGAACTTAAGTACCACCAAAGTCAGGCTTAAATTGAGTATTGACAAGTGAAAGGTAACCACAAAGAATGTATAAATTGAACTACACTGATACCTTAATAAAGGAATCTGAGATAAAAGATTTGGGCATCACTGTGAACAGCTCAATAGAACACAGGCCCTGCATAGCAGGACTCTGGGGGATAGATGCTTAAGAAAAGGGATGGATATTACTCAAATTATTAAAATGCCACTGATCAGTCTTTATTTTGAAGAGTGTATTGATTTAATAAAACCATTAGAAGCATGAATAATTTCCTATACCAACAGAGGCTGTGAAGACTTGCACTTCCGAAGACAGATGGTATCTGATAAAGGTAAACAAACTGATAGCAAGAAGGAAGGGAAATCATGACTTCTGTTCCAGTAGAACATGAAATAACTGAAAATAGCAAATTAAAATTGCAGTTTCATAATTAGCTTGTGGGTTAGAGTGCCACAAGATATCTTGGAAAATGCATTTCAGCAATTTTTTAAATGATCAGGTATTTGTCTGGGTAACAGAAAAACCCACACTTACACTAGACAGAACAAAAATACAAATCTTCAGACTCAAAGGACACAAGATACCCACCAAGTGTGAGGAGTCTGGGGAAACAGTTCCCTTGGAAGTAGGTTATTCCATAATTGTCCATGGCAGAAGTTTTCGTACTTTCCAAGAGTGCGATGCTGGAAACATTAAATGCTAATGTTTTAGAATCTACCCCTATCTTCCCACAAATCTGCTTGAAAGCAGGAGAGAATAAAAATGAGGTAAGGGAGCTTGAGCAACTCAAAATACATCAGCCCACAAGGCTCCCTCACACCCAGCAACATGCTATGCATGGTGTGTTACAGACAGCTGACACCAGCGGATCAAAGATGGTGAAAACTCTTCAGGCAGCTCTCTTCTACATTACTTGCCAGGACTGAAAACTGGAGCTGCAGCAGTGCCAACATAGTAACTGATCTCCAAAGACAGGGACAGGGAATCCTCCCTGCACTGGCAGCATCACAACTGGAGTAAGCAGACAGAGGGGCAAGGGCGAACCAACGCCACAGTGAAATAGTCCAGCACTTCACCTACTCGTCATTCCGTTTTGAGACTTTGTCTGTTCACCTTATGTATGATCAGTGAATCTGTAGATCTCTAACCTCAGGTCCCTTGGAACAGACAAGGTCTGATCAGGAAGATGAATGCTACCTTGAAGTACATTTTCTGATGATTCGACTCAAGCAGCAAAATATACCTGCAGGCAGAAGGGTGCGAGCTAATCCCTGTTGTGCTACAGCCCTACAGAGACAGCTGATCCTTCTGCAATTCCGAACTGCCAGTCAAAGATTTAACATCTTAATACACAGCATGCTCTAATTAAAATTTCTAATTAAGGTGTGTGTGTGGGGGGGCACTAACCAGCAAAACTAATGTTGCAAATTAGCAAGCCTTATGTACAAATTGAAGGTGGTCTTTGTTGCTCTTTCATAGATTGTGTGAATGTTTGTATTTTAAGCAAATAATTCCAGACAAAACTTACCATGAGTTCACTTGTGCCCCTTTTAGTAGCGGGAGACAAGTAATGTTTCCTAGGCAAGCCTCCTTTGTTAGAGTGCATGGCATGCAACAGACAATCCATCTTACCATCTGCTTTTGGAAGACTGATCAAATCAAAAAGGACCAAGGAACAAGTAGACAAATTCTGTCTGCATTGCCTCAGTGAAAGATGAAGTTATTTCAGAATTTCTCTTACTTTTGTCCCAGGAAAGAAAGGAAATGTTCTGAGGAGTTTGGACTAACTACCCTCAAGGCTAGTAACAGCAGACTCAGAAGTGGCCTTCATGTGGTAGGCAAGTGAAATGTGGGAAGACAAGCAGCAGGAGCTACAGCCTGAAGACCCAGCTCCAGCCCTGCAACATCCCACACGTGACAGTGGACAACGCACTACACTCATTCTTTCAATTCTGTACCCATCAATTGGGCATGGATTTACTGCAACACACACATCAGTGAGAGTGAATTATACACAATGTTTTTGAAATACACCATATATACCAAGGGCAAAAATTGCCAAATAATGTCCGTACTTGGAACTGATGCAGAGAGCTTGTCTCAATACTGATCTTGCAACTTTAACTTAAAAGAAATTATCTTAACAAACTGTGATGCTTAAACATTTATATATACCTAGTATAACAAGAGAATTAAATTACTAAGTAAGTGTGTGCTCAGGTATTGTTATTACAGCAGTTCTAGGCCTCTACAAATACATTTCAGCCTAAACCCATGCCTCTCACCCAGCTGCGTGTTCCCAACAGCTCTATTTTCATTCCAAACTGGCAAATCTCTTTGCTTTTCCACTGTACTAAACCTGGATGTCTCCCTGAAACCGCCAGTCATGCCATGCTTTGCCACACAGAAAAATGAGATGGAGACCAAATTGTCCACTTACTCGGTGGGGCTGTAAGCACAGATCAATCTTCTGAGTTAAAAACAAATGACCCCCACCTCCCCTGGCATGAAGTGTTTTGGATTTCTCTCCAAACAAAATGCTTCTCTTGCCAGAGCTCCCCAACATTTTTAAACAGGCAAGATGATGTAACATCATCCCTTCTTCCCCTTCTACACTGATTAACAACTGAAACTTACCTTAGTTCATCTAAAGAAGGAACAAGAAATACCTGCATGAGAAAACACATCTCGTGCTCTGTGCCACTTAAGCTATGCAACTTTCTGCCCTTACACCAAAACACTGCCATCCCACCTTCCCCTTCAGCTGCAGTAGGGCACATTCACTGAGGAAATCAGCCGACAGCGACACCTCTCACCCCTCCTCAATGGGAGGAGAAAAAAGTTCCCAGTGAGAGTTCCTGATTAGTACCAACATTTCAGATATTTTTCATAGGTATAATATGCTACAATAATCTTTGTCAGGAAGCACCTGAGGATAAGACTTAAGAAACACAGAGGTTTTGATGCACTGAGCAACACTTGATGGAATTCAATTATTGCCTCACTCAAAACTGCATCATCATCTCTATGTATAAATCTCAAGGTATGAAAAAAAATCAGTTAAAGAAAATAAAAGCATGCTTGCTTACCCTCCTGTAAAAGCTGTATTCTGCTTTTGATGCATGTGTAATACCTATGCAAAAATCACTTTTGAAGGTAAGTGTCCTGAGCCACACATACATTACAGGTCACTCAAGCACCCTCTCTCCTCCCTTCTCAGTACCTCAGCCCAAGGGTTTAAATGCACAGACAGGACCAACTCTCAAATTCTTTCACTACAAAGAAGTCACTCTACATGGTAAGGAATTCCAAAAGAATCAGAAAAAACCAAGTGGGTAACAGACGCAAACACGGTTCAAAATACATAAACACAAATTAATGCACATAGGCCAAAAATTACACAATGCTAAGCTTAGAATTGGCAGTTGCAACTCAGGAAAGAGATTTTGGAATATTCACTCAATTCTCTACAAGCATTAGCTTGGTGTGTGGTGACAACCAAGAAGTCAATTACCAGAAAGGGTATTGTTGGCAAGACAGAAATCATTCCTATGCTACAATATAAAAATGGGTACTTCATATGTTCTGCAGTAATATGAAAGAATAGGAAGTTATGGAATACGTGTGAGGCAACAAACCCAGTTTAGATGTCTAATTTTTTGGGGGGAGTAATTTTGGTTATTTCCAATTCCTCCAATTTCTGCACAACAAGCAGCTTTTCTTTCTTCCAATTATTCTCTCTAGATACCATGTTTCCATCTCTAATGTCCCCATAGATGGTATGACCCACATTCTGCAGAAAAGAAATCACATACCCAGTAATGCAGGTGAGCACCAATGTAGATAACCTTTCAGTAACTGTACAGCATCTAAAAGAGCTTCTGAAAGACCTTGATCTTTCCAGGTAATAAAACATTATTCTCACAGAGGGTGGGGAGTTCAACTCAGCTTTGGTTAAAGTGAAGCTTAACACAGAAAACTAGATGATGGATTGCTTGCTTCAGCAAAAAGGAAGAAATTTAGGCAAAACCACTGTGGGGTCTAAGTTTCAGCTTTTGCTTATGGCATGCTGTTTTGAGAATGAATTCACCATGAGGGCATGGATTACTCCTAACTGTCAGACTGAAGTTATAGGCACTAAACTATCAGTTTTCACAGAAAACAGTATAAAAACGCTGGTTCCTACACTTCTGAATGGGGGCCATACACAGCCTAATAAAAGCAATTTTGCGGTCCAAGAAGGATGGAGTCTCTCTGATTGACATGAATGAGACCCTTGAGAAATCTAAGAATGATCAACCAAAACACATAAAGACTGCACGACTTCCAATCAAAGGAGAAGAAATTGATCTAAACAGAACCTTCCAGAGCTAATGAACAGCCTAGATTCTTAAAGGATCATAAGTAATCAGATCAGTTTAGCCAAAATGCCAACACAATGGTGCTAGCAGGCATCTCAGTCACTACCAGGGTTGTTAGTTTAGCAGCTCTTGATAGAGACCTCAAATTACCTTTTGGTTAAGAAATGTGAACTAGAGCAGGCAGGACTGGCAAGGACTCAGTAGTCAAAAAGATGGTAATGTTTTTAAGAATGAGCCTTCTAGGGCAGCATAGAGCTGAGATTTACAAAAAATCTTGCAGGGTTTTTCTGATTTTGCTTGGTGAGTTCCTTTCACAGTTGATCCTGAACATGAGCTCCAAAAAGAAAAGAATTAGATGGGATTCCTTCTCCTGTCATTTATGAGGAAAAGCATACAAATACATATCAGAAATGTGTGACCCTTACAAGCATTCACCTTTGACAAGCAACAGTCACCTTGACGGGGGGGAGGGGGGAGAAAACATGAGTCTTGCAGACTGACTATACCGTCTTGAAAAAACATTCAGACATACAAATAAAGAACTGTAACACTTACCAAGTAATGGAAAACCCATTCTATCCCAAACTCTAAGTCCTCTAACAACTGGAACCAAAAACAGTGCCAAACGCACAGCAGCAGATGTGGGAAACACTCCATATTCTGGCATTGGCAACAGGAAAATAAGCAGACCAACAATATTCTTCTTCCTCTTACATATTGTCTACGGTGGAGCTACAAGTGTATCAAATGAAGGTTTTAACCTATTTTTGCACAGAACAGCAGAAGAATTTGGGGGGAATCCCAGAAGACTACTCGCCTTTCTCCAACATCTTGCATAAACACAACCTCCCCAAACCCTTAAATTCCTTCTGGATGCCCATCATCTACCAAGACCCACCTCACCACAGACTGCGGTCATACAGTTCTTTCCCTTCTCCCAGGCTTGGCAGGTTAGCTCCCTGTTCTAGGCTCTATCTCAGAATTATTCTATTTGTATTCTCCATAAGTTCGTTTAAAACTCATGTGTTTGTAAACAAAGAGCTTTCCAGCTCACTGTGGATATTAAACTAAAAGGAACACACAAAGTTTTTGAAATTGCTAGTAAGGGTAGCATTCCTCTGCTGCCTCTCACCTTTCATTTCACAAGATCTCAGAGCTGCCAAGAGATGTGAATACAGAGCTGCTCTCCCAGCAGCGAGATGCAGACAGTCCTGGGGTGGAACATGGCTGCTCTAGGACATGACTGCATCATTACAAATCCTCACCGCGCTGGGCTCCCCCTTTTGCTCTGCCACCCTGTGGCTGTTCAACTGCAGAGCTCCAACAAGCAAGTAAAGTGCCTGCTGCCCAGCAAGAGGTGTGTCTCATACACCAAGAACTCTGCCAGTGTGGATGGCTCATTTTTCCATAGCCAGATACTTGCCACCAATTAACACAACTGGCATGATCTGAAGAAAAGAGCTATTTTCAACCGAGCCACAAGCACACCCAGAAAAGACACTCGGTACTTCAGGGCTTGGTCAACAGATTGGAATGAATGGCTTTGCCCCAGTCACTAAATGCACTGTAGTTTTTAACAGAAACTGTTTTTTGAGAGATGGGTTGCAAGCTTGATTCAAAATCTGCATTATCAACGCCAGCACATACCCAATTTTTAGGTGGGGAGATTTAGTTTTGATTCCAAGTAAAGGATGCCACCTACTGAATCCTTGCTACCATGATTGCATGCTCTGACCCTTAAGGCTCAAGACCTCTGGCAGGATCACAAGCCAGACTGCAGTCCCAAAATAAATTCCAGGGAAAAGCAGAAAACAGGCTTGTAAAAACAAAGCTTTTCTCACTGCTACTCTCCCCACAACCCAAAAATGTATTACTCACTGAACATCTGCACAGCCATATAATTTCTAGTTTTGCAACGCTGACAACCTTAGCAGTATTAAAAAACACTCCTTACATCTTTATTCCATTTTGGATTCATTATAATACAGGCTGAAAATATATGCTAGTACAGTACATTCTGCAACATTGAACCCCTGTTCCCAGTTGCCATTCTTAACTTCACGGCTTAATGACACAGAGTCAATAGATCACAATATGACCCTGCTAATATTTTTTTAATGCCATTTTTACAAATTACAGCATAATGCACTGATTACGAGGATGAAAGGGAAGTCTCTACGTCTGTCTGGAAACCAAATAAAAGAATGTTTGAACATCTGTTCATCCTACAAATGTCTTTAAAAGCTTTGATTTTCCCATAATCATTTTGTTCCACCATTTCACCCTTTTTCGAATGTGTATCCAACAGCCTCAGGACAGCAGCCAGAGATCTGCAGTAATAGCACATTATAATCAAAGTTCTGGGGCGCACTTAGGTTCTTCTTTTGGAATTAAAAATGGGGAAAACCACAAAACCAAATCGCAGGCTTCAACAGATCCCTCTCCAGCTGCCTGTCCTACACAAACCTCTGCTAGGGGAGCAAAATGAAAGGACAGAGCTTTGCGACAGGGACTTTTCATAGAGGACTACAAAGCACAAGAACAGGGTATGGTTGCGGGTAAAGGGACTCATGAGGCATAGCACGCATGCCTCTGCACAGCCTGCTCCCACTGGGTTAGCAGAAGCTGTCACAAAACTTTGCCCAAGTGCTAGTCCAAGCGCCTGAACACAGCCAGTTACCCGCCACGCACAGGAGCTGGTGTAAGCCGGGCAAGAAACTTTCCCAGCATGCGGGGCTCCCAACACCTGCTGCAGGAGCCCTGCCAGCACCCAGATTTACATCTCCTTCTCCAGAGGCAAGAGAAGAGCCAGAACAAAGAAAAACAATGAGCAAAGATGGGAAAACAGGAGCACTGAGGAGAAGGTTAGGTCTTGGACTGAGAGGACGGAAGAAAGATACTGTGTTAGTACGCTAGTCTGGAAATAAGACAGAAGACGGGGAAAGATTTTAAAAAGTACATCGCAGGAGACTGGATGAGAAAGGGATGGAGGTCCAACTCTGGAAGATGTTGCTGCTCCCTCCCTTGTGGTACCCCAAGCAAATAAACCATGGGACCCTCAGCACTAGAAGACCTTTCAGCCAAGCAGAGGGCTGCAAAACTAAGTATTCAGGGCTAATGAGTTTTCAAATGGATCAAGTTCCGTAACAACTGACTCACTGATCCTGCTGTGGAGAAATCCACAGCGTAGAGGGGAAAACATTAATCAGATACTGCTTTGTAGAAAATTCATACCACTGTTTACACTGACAGCCTCCTTTCTAGAACAGTTCAAAAACGCCTTAGAAATGAGAAAGACAAAAACCTGTAAGTGCAAGGCTAACAACTCTGGAGCAGCCAGCAATATCCTTTAGCAGGACCTCTCCTGATGACTGCCCTTTTCCTTCCAAAACTCAAGCAGAGTTGGCAGAATTTAGTGACCCATTTAAAATTTAGCCAGAACATTAGAACTATACAGATAAAAATGTAAGTTCCTTAATAAATCACTTTTGATTTTTTAATGAGAATGGTTTTTATACCAGTAATTCTTAAACTAACCTGGGATGGTAACAACGGCATTCCTTCTATGTCATCTGTTTCTCTAGCTTCCGCCACTGCAGTATCTTAAGCGGAGGTAACAGTGAAGAGTACAAAACAGGATTTGATAAAGGCTTAAAAGAAAGATAACACAATAAATATTCTTTCTAAAGACTGCCTTTGGGGGTGTCTGGGAAGAGGAGAGAAATGGGGAAGGAGAGGTGACAGGGGTGTGAAATGCATTTTTTTCATTATAGAAGGATACATTTTCCAGCAAGGCTGGCAGCCCAAGTCACATTAAGCCATAGCTTTAGTTGCCTGCCTAATTCCTCTGGGATCACACTGAAAGCATACCCCATAATCTTAAGGGATGTGCTAAAGCTTTGCTGGGACTCACTCAGCAGAAACTGTTTGGGATTATTCCACAAAGTACTAATTCTGTTCCGATTTAAAGGGGTACTATCAACCCAGTTTAGAAACCAGATTTGCCCTGTCTCACCAGTGTCCAGCTGTAAATATCCTCCCAATAGCTGGTATTTTTGCCATTTGTATCCACTTTGGTTACCTGGAAGTTAAAAGGAAAAGAAAAAGACTGAAAAAACCCCCAGGATCATGTTAGCATGATGGACTCACATCCATTAATAGATGTTTGATTAATAACACTTTGAGTGTTATTAATAATATAATTTTAAGAATATGATTAATGAGTGTAGCAGTCTATTACAGTTATTTACTTCCACATGCAACCAATGCACTTACATTATACATGCAGTCATCTTCTATAGCTGGCTTCAGTGAATGGGTCACAGGCTGCTTACATCAACAAGCAGAAGTACTTTTTTTGTTCAAAAGGCAGGAACTAACATTTTCTGTGCTGACAAGCCTGAGTCCAATTTCTGTTCCAGACCGCAGCTCTCTCACCTGTAGAATTATTGTTAGTTTTCATGTTAAGGTGTCCTATGCTTTGTAAATAACAAAGGGATATTACCAAGTGCTCTCCTTTTTACGAGCCTAGGACATGAAATTGAGAGGAAGAACTAAAGCAGCCATGAAATCCCTATTAAACAAGTAATGGTTTCTAAAGCATCTTGGAGATACTCATTTTACAAGGCTTATGCTGCAATCTTCTATCATTATTTTAATGAAATAAAGCCCTTGACTATTTCCAGGGCAACTTTTTCCTTTCACACACAAAAGACATTTTGGTTACCAAAAAACTCCCACAATTCTGGACAGGATTCACCACAGCACAGGCAGGAAATTCAGAAAAGCTATATAAAATGCCACTGAAGATAAGTTCTGAACCTTTGGAACAGCAAACAGAACAATTAAGACACTCAGTTACACACATCATTATGTTTAATATGAAAAACACCTCTAGATATAAATCATATTTATAAAAAAAAATATCCATACCATCTCTCAGATAGCATCTTACATAGTTGCAGCTGAAGGAATGTGAAATATCCATTTTAGGTTTCACCTATTATATCGTGTGCTTTCTGTCTCCCACTTTGCTAGGGGGAGTAAACTTAGACTAAACACCTTCACTTTGTGGGTCATATGAAATGCACATCTTGACTAGATTTAGATTAATATTGGTGGCAAACTTTTAAATCAAGAGAAACTTCAAAACCATTCTCCAGTAAAACACCACGATTAGAACACACACCCCAATGTGCTCGTCTGGCAGGTGACATTCTCCAAGAGGCCATAAAGATTCACATCACAAAGATGACAACATAAGCAGATTCTAACAGAACAAAACCAGATTGTAGAGATTTTGGAAGGGGACATATAGTCACCAGCAGCTTCCAGGCTCTGTTTGAGTGGAACAGGTCTAATACATTCAGACAAGAAACACGTTCCACCTGCATTAATTTCAGAGTCCCCTCTTTCAGGTGTGATCAAGAAGCCTCTCTTGCTTTCTCAGGATTGAATCATTTTCTTCTGTGTGTCAAAGACATATCTTTTAAAGAGAAGAGAGATGGTAACAGGTTGGGCTGAATCATTCTTGCTGCTTTCGTCCTCTTTGACTGTATCCCCCTTCCCCACCTTAGATTTCTTCTTGGAGGCAACAGTAAGAAGCATCTTGGTGTCTGGCTTCAGTCCATCTGTAAAAAAACCCAAGAACACGCATGACAAACATGCTCAACATCACACTCCAGTATAACTGCAAAAAACAGACAAGCTTACTTCTCAAATGATCCAAAGAAAATCAAAGTAAATCAGATGCATTAGGAAAGTCACATTTCTGCATCACACTTCTGGAATATGGTAACTCACGTGAAAAATAAGAGAAGCCTTCAAATATAGTTCACAAAGAGATACCGCAAATCCAATGGAGTATTCTGGCTGTTTCCTTCTACAGCTTTTAAATACAGGCAGAAATTTAAACAAGCTAGACCAACTTGCCTGGTCTAAGCCTTTTTACCCAGCAGACCTCTCCTATTATTTACACACATCTCCCAGACTTTCTTCTCATCATTAAGAGTATTTATAAAAATATAATTCAGGAATGAAAAACAACTGGTAAAATACTAAAATTATATAGAGCCCTAAGATTCAGAACGTTCTTTAATTTCTTTAGTCTATTTACCAGACCTGCCAGAAGCACACTGCTTAGGTTTTAACAAATTACATGGTTTTGTGGGGTTTTGGGTTTTTTTGTTTGTTTGGGTTGTTGGGGTTTTTTTGGCTAAAACACAGTATTTATTAAGCGTTTCAACTGTCATTTTTTAGGGGAACTAGAATTAACCTGTGCAGGATTCTGGGGATCTAACTTAAAGTCTTTCTCCAGATATTTGTGCTGAACAAAAATATTTGTCCTTTTCTTCCTAAACGGCTAGGGTTTATTACACTTTAATATTTTCTTTTAACTTGACACATTGGTGACATTTCAGATAAGAAATGCAAGATAGCAAAGTCCAAAGAAACACTGTAAAACAAGAGAGATGCAGTTCCTAAAAGACCACTCCTGAAGAATTGCTTTCTTAAAGCAAAGGACAGCAAACCCCTTGGAAGCTTGTTCAGTGCCACCCGAATAACACTGCAATGTGGTTCGCAGGCATGTGGCCAAATTCAGTTCAGGTATTTTTAACCTGTGGTGTCACATAACCTTATCTCAAACACTTAATCAGCTTCTCTCCCCTCATATTGAAATTCAGATGCGGATTCTTATATCGCAGCCTGACAAAAAGATTGAGATGCTTATGATTTACTGGAGACAGGAGGTCTACAAGCACAGGTGATTTGCTCCAGCACAGACGCATCTAGAGGCACTTACAGCTGATTGCAGGGGGACACAGCACCAGGGTCCACCTTCTCATCTTGCTGTGTCAGGTAGCAAATTGTTCCAGGCAGCATCCCCTCTGCATGGCGAGGGGGATGAAGCAGGGAAGTGTTGAAGCAAAACCAGGAAACTGCCGATTTGCTGCTTCATAACCAGAGGCTGTAAAACAGCCCTAATGCCCTGCAGCACAGCCTTGGGGATGTTTTTGGAAATAGAGAGGTCTTACTTGCTTTGAAAAAATGCAAGAGCACAGAAGAGGAGAAAAGCGACTGATCTCGTATATAACTAAATAAGTTACAGTTTACACTAAGGCTGCAAAAGTCCAGCATTAAGCAGAATCAGCTTTGTATAGTTGTCCAATATCTTTTATTTCACAGTCAAGACAGCAAGCCATCTTCTCTTTTCAGATGGCAGAATACAGAAAAAGCAATGATTATTTAATTGTGAAAATAATTGAGAATGTTTTTCCTTGATGGTTCAGAAGTCTGATAATGACTATCTTTGCACATGTAAGGTTCAATTAATCAAACTAGGTAATATGGTGTGGCCAGACCACATATTTATTATATGGTTTTATTACATTGTCTAGTCATGTTTGATGCAGCTGTTTCAATTTTTAATTGGATGCTTTCATATAAATTCCATTAATATCATTAGCCTTACAATTACTTCATCTTCATCAGGAAAAATAATTTATCATTATATGAAAAGGAACTTATTTCTTATTTGGAAAGCTCCAAGAACATTTTGGGTTCTGCTAGGAAAAAATTGCAATTGTTAAAAAAACACCCCAAAATAAAACCGGCAAAAAGAGTGACCTCACAGTCCCGCTCTCTACCTTTGTGGGATTTATTTCACTTTATATGTTTTCTACTCTTTTGACCAACCTAATTGTAAGTGTCCCTGAACAGGGTTTCCTCCACTTTCCTGGGAAGACCATTTATTTTTCAGACAAAGAAACATTTCATTTTGCTTTCTAGTTGGTTTCCCTTTCTGGGTCTTATCACTATTACTAATGTTGCTGTTACTGGCACATTACTGTTAAAGAAAGATGTTTAACTAAATCCTTTCAGAAAGACACACTTTAAATTAATTAAAGCAAACAAATCCTAAAACACTTCTATTTATGTTAGTAGGCTTCGTGAGACTCTAATTTCCAAAAAATGCTAATTGGCGGAAAGGAGAGAGGAAGGGAGGAGATGTGGCATTAAAATTGCAGCCAAAATTTTGCCTGACGGGTATCTGCAGTGAGGCACCAAGGCTGCTCCTGCAAGCCCTTGCCTGCAGCCAGGCGGGGTGCCCCGGGGGGGTCAGCCCCCCTGCCCCTAGCAATGCTGGCTGCAAGCGGGGAACTCCCAGCCATGGAGATGAAATAACCACTTTGGATAAACGGAGCTTCAAAAATGGCCAGTGGCATCGGTGAGCACCTGGACGGTCCAACACATCTGAAACCTGGTCTATCATCTTAGGTGTTTAAACAAAGACTCTCATGTTTGAAAGATTTCGTTTTCAAATAAAAAGGATATGCTGCACATGGAACTGTCCTGGGGAAAATGTATTTAAAACTGAGCAATCTCATCTCCTCCACCCTATCACTAACTTCCACATATGGAGAGGACGGACCTCACCTGCAGCCATTAACACCTGCGTGGACTCAAATAAGGTATTACGGATAAGAAGTTCACGGAAGAAATGGAAGAACGTGGTAGTTCCTACCAGTGAAATGACGGGCTGACAGCCAAAGGCAGCTCAGGTATTATTAAATTCACAAGGTATCTAAATTACCTAATCAGATCCCACGGCCCACATTCTGCAAACAGATTAGGTGGCTGGCATCGTACCCTAACAAATGGCATTTTCTGTTTTTCTGCTCTGGTGCCAGGAGGTCTAAGGGCTGAAGAGACTCTGTGATAGGGAGCAGCACAAAGGAGCAGGCAGGGAGAGACAGGCAGGGAGGCACAATCGGGGTTTCATCTACCTCCGTGGATTTCTCGCGTTACACACAATGCATACTTTACATTTTACAAAACCAAGGAAATGAAGGGAAATATATCTGTCACCGAAGAAGACATCAGACCTTTAATAGCTGAAATGACGGATATTTTTAGATGGAGGTCTAGTTTAACTTACTTACATTAAGGGTCTAATCTCTCCTGAACAATAGCTATGTGAGCTTGAACACATAGTGAAAAATCTGTTCCATTAATTAAGTGCTGCCTGTACTACTCGGATTTGTAGCAAATGTTAATAGATTTCCCCCCGCCCCCACCTCTGTTGGACAATTACTTTATTTTGCCAAGTTGCTAATGGATTAAATTGAAAAGGTCCATGTGTTTAAAAAAAAAAAAAAAAAAAAGACTTTAGCTTCAAAGTTCTAAGAAATGCCTTGCATACAACAGTGAAAAATACCTATGTATTAATATTATTAATGGGCAGTCCTCAGAGCCACATAAGATATTCAAAAGCCTAGCAAATTCATTCCCACCCATCATAACCATGTCTGTAACAAGTGCCCAGACAGGTCTTACATAAAATAGACTCGTAGCATCAACTAACTCTGGTTAAATATGAAAGTCTAGTTGTAAAATAGTTTAATCTACTTGATTCTTTTGGTTTCAACTACTGTTAATAAATAACAAATAAGAATACAGACACTTAACACAATATCCTTTGTCTCAGTATGGCCTCAAGGATTTAGTCCAAATTGAGCCATTTATAAATGCAAAAAAGCAAATTTTCAAATTCAAACGAAAAACACTACTTCATCAGGAAAAATACTTTCCAAGTCTAAGAACAGTTTCACATGCACAAAATAAAGGATAAATGCAGTGTTTTATACAATCTTAACAAATAAAAGCTAGCTTCTTAGTGAATTGCAGTGTCTTATATAGTCAAATGCATTGCAGCCTTGAGTTTTACAATTACTCATGCAAGAAATTTGCATAGAAACACGCAGATTTCAGTAACTTCATATGGGAATTTTGCATTGTAAAATTCTGGACCCGTTCTTGCATATAAATACAGGAAATCAGTTTTGCTGCCCCCCAATGAAGATACTAACAGCTACACAGGTTTTAGGGTTTCTCTAATACTTCATTTTCTCCTTATGTTAATCAGGCCTCACTGTAACAGGGACCCAGCAAAGCCTGATGACCAGCACCCCCTGCCCACCCTGGCGTCCCTGGGGAGCGCCCCTCAGCACACGAGCCACAGCAAACACCTACAGTGTATAAATGTCCATAACCAGCGTGGTTTACTTTCGCTTTGCTTTTACTACTACTATTTCATCTGGAAGGCAGATGAAAGCTGATATAGTATCTGCTTTCCTAATTCCTTTTGCTAATCCAACGGCAGGGTGAAGGAGTACTACTGTGCGTTTTCCCCATATACATTTTTCTTTCAACTGTTACCTGTAAGCTTGGATCCTACTTTACTTTTTTTTTTTTACCTTTTACATAACTTCCCCACTTCACATCCTCCTTCACTTAACATTTCCATTCCTCCTTATCAACATCTTCTGTCATCTTTGTTGCGGTTTTCCTTCTCCTTCTTCTTCTTTTCTTTTTTTTCTTATTAATCTTCTGCTCCTTCAAAAGGTCTCCAAAGGTTTCTGGTCTTTTTCCTAAAGTCCAGCTCCTCCTTCCTTGACTCCCAATTCTACTTGCTATTCTGCCTTTCAGGGGGTTTATACCTCTTTCCTATTCCAACTTTATTTTCAGATTTCCCACCTCCATATTTCTTTTTTCTATTTCCACAGATCTCCTCAACATTTAGGAACAGCCCTGTCTCCTTCAAAGCTAATGAAGCATTGTGTTTGAACAGATTTTAAAGACTGAATGCCAGTCACTGTAGATGAGAAGCAAGATAATACAGTATCTCCTTGTAGCCCAGCCAGAGACAGGAGTAATTTTTAAGCAACTGATACATACATCATTGAAAACAGGTGTAATAATACAGGTGCAGGGCATGCTCTCCAGCACAGCCAAGGAGAGTAATTTATTTTGCTGAACTTCAACAACTCCCTGCTCACACCCACACTTGTAAGAAAAGCCTACTGCTAATTATCCCAGCTAGCACCAATAAACATGAAGGTATACGCATGGATTACAGCATTAAAAATTGTAATGAGGAAAAAAAATATTAAAAGATTTCAAGTCTCCTGATTCATAAGAACTTTGCTTTCAGGTCACAGTTAAAAGTTCATCCTACCAACAGAAAAATCAGCAAACGTATCACACCAACTGCCTGCAATGGTACTTGCCACGGTTCACTGGGAAAGCACTGGCTCAAGATACTTACCAACATTTCAGGAAAAAGCAGATTGAGGCTACACCAGTAGCTACCATGGGAATAGAAAACATTCACTTTTGCACTCAATATTAAGAAATCCTAGACTATTCTTGACCTGCTGATATTATCTCCAAACCTGCCATTCCATTCAGGAATTTGTGAGCAGAGTTTCAGTGGGAAACTGAACTTCATTTTTCCCCCTCTGTAAACAAAATATCCTATTCACTTCCTTCGGACACTGCAGGTACGAAACTCAACTACCTGCAGCTTCTTGTTTCCTGTCAACATTCAAATATTAAGAATGGACTGAACATCAGAGAACAAGTTAACATAGCACACTGGATGTTGGAAATAATTTTTATCCGAGGCAAAAGTAACCTTTTAATATGACAAGCACACATTCTTCTTTCTTCCTGAGGGAAGGAGGGAAAAAAAAAAAGAGCAAAACTTGAAAGAGGCAAAGGGTTGGGGATAATCCTCACTCACAATGGATTATTCATAACAGCTGGTTTTCACAATTTCAGGATTTCCTTAAACTGAACCCTCAGAGCCTGAACCCTAATTACACAGTTAAGGAGTGTGTGCCTGCATCAACTCTCCTGTTAACAGAGTACAAAAGCCAGTTGACCCGAAAATCAGAAATAATTAAGAGCCCCAGATGGAGACATCCACGCCACAGTCTGATGCAGAGGGGCTGCGCTTGAGAGTGGACAAAGTCCAGTCCCTCCCCCTTCTTTTGGCAATGACAGACTACTGAAATGATATAGAAACTTTTTGCCAGTACTACAGGACTCCAGAATCCAATACTTCAGCACAACACAATTATAAACTAATTAAATTTTTTTTTCTTGCAACAGCTATGTATATTCATCCAAGACTTAAAAACCCACATTTATCTATGTTTAAAGAGGGGTACAATGTTCAAATACAGCACTCTTATCTGTTTCAGATTCTAATCAACTTTAAAACAAGAAGAACAAATCTACCACTAGTTTCCGACAAAATTAAAAGAAATACCAATGGTACAAGTGTTGGCTCTCAGAGTCCCACAATACACTAGGCAAGCACACATTTGTTCTCCACCTAGTCCCAAACCATGTCAGCAGTTCTATAAAAGAGCTATCAGTAATCTATGCCCTAAAAACATGAAAAGCGCATGTAATTATCCCTGAAGTAACATTCTGGAGCAGAAGCATCCTGAAGTCAGAGGATCAATTTGCCCGGCTCCTCCTGTTACAGTTTTCTCTACAGTCAGACAGAACGGACAAGAATAATAGAAAACAAAATCCTGTTCCTTGAATGCTTTACATTAAGCTATAAAGGTAGCAACTCTGCTTCTCTCCTTTGCTAAAGATATCCAGAATTCTATCTTTTGATTTTATTCAAGCTAAGGTGGTCATTTTTCTCCTTCAGTATCCCAACAAAAAAACCCTGAGCTGATCAGGAAAAACAACATTGTTGTAAGCCTTCCAAGAACAAAAGTACTATGCTACTCTGCCCATAAACACTGTAATAGAAACATTAGATAGGCCACACCACATCTAGTACGTTGGATGACTGGTCATCTAGAGACTGCTAGCCCTATCTAGCTTGGCATCCCATCAGCCTGTCATTAATATATTGTGTTTCAGAAAGAGCAGGGATGAAAACTGTGTCCTGAGCTAACTAGAGCCCAGGATCAGGCAGGAATTCTCTACCTGACATCAGGGTCAGTATATGTAAATATCTATGAACCTTTCTAGCCAAAAGATTTAAGTACAGTGCTCCTACAGGAGCCAATCTACTCTGCTCCTAGCTATTCATCACCACGATAACAAGCATAATATGATTACCTAGACAATTTCAATGTAATAGTTTATCAGAGACTCACTCAAGAAACAAGGGATACTCCTTTCCTTACTGCTCTCAGGAGCTCAGGATCTGAGCTTCAATTACTTTCACAGACCAGGCAATGAATTTTACTTATGTAAATCCCTTCGCAATTCTCCAGTAATTCTATTTTGAATTCACACCACCTTTTCCCACATCTCTTGTTAGCGCTCTCAAAAACTCTGCCAGAGTTTCAAGCTCCACACTAGATTCATTTTTCTCTTCTGGCTGGTACAAGATCTGCTACTATCACCTTGCTTGGCTTGTGAATATTAATAGGACTACAAGGTGAAGTTGTCCAGGGAGAACAACAGACCTCCAAGGAGACCAGAAAGTAGATTCCTTCCTTCCTTCCAAATGACAATTACACTAATGCCTCAGTGTGGTAGTGGATCTATGCAAAAAAATTCATAATTCATTGTCTGATGACAGAGACAAGCAAAAAAAAATAATCTTACAGCCACTTTGAGCAGAAGTAAACTGCCCCACATCCTGACCGAACACTGTTGTGACAGCCAGCCTGCATCAACAGAGCTATTCCCGCCGTCTCAGCTTGGTAGACTGTTAGGAAATCCTTAAATACTACAACATTTTCCCATAATTTGGGGAACAGCTGCCCCATACCACATCAGAGAAGGCTGCAGTTCAGTGGTGAACTGAATTGAGTCTTGTGTATCAATTTGTTAAGTTTATACAGGCTTTTGGACTGAAAGACATCATTATAAGAGGTGGTACTACTGGAAACAACATGGATTTCATTACGGGTTCCTACTTAGCAGGGAAAGAGCTAATCTTCCTTGATGAGGAAGACAGAAGCTGTTTTAATTCAAGAGGCTGACCTAGGTGAAGTTCAGGCCAAAGCTGTATTTGGAAAACTCTCACATCAAGCCGGACACAACCCTTTCAAGCTCAGTGCCAACTCTACACAATGGCTTGAACTGCACTCTCCGGCAGTCCTTAAAGGCACATTTTGTATCTTGGCTTTCGCTGCAAGCAATCAAGAAAGAATGCAAGAAAACAAAACTGTTTCCCAAGCACTGTTTGCTGGTGCCATAATTAATATAATCAAACAATTCCACAAATTGCTTCCAATTGCTGGCGTCACTTTCATGTGCAGAGCCAGACTTTCAAAGAAGGGCCCTTCTTGTCCTACGTCCTTACACTGGTAACCCTTGCTTCACACAATAGTAAACAAGACCTCACTAAATAGTATAGGGTAATTTGTACTGTAATAGGTCCCCAAGGCACCATGGACACAATTTGAAATGCCATCTAATTTTTCTTTTTAATTAAAAAAGCAGTTACTATATTTAAACAACAACACAAAAAAGTTCAGAGGGGACAGATTGGAGTTTCCCACAGCTCTCTGGGAGTTTTCTCAAGGTCAGGAAGAGTTTTATAGGCTCAATTGGTACACATTTTTTTTCTTTAATTAGTCTGCCATACCCTCTGCATGAAGTCAGCGTCTTGATTTTCAGTCTGATATTTTTCATATTGCTAAATGGAGCACAGACTCTAGCACCACGCCATATCTATCGACTGCTGAATGGTTATCAATGCCATACCTCCCTATACGTGCCTTGCAGGCCCCTTCCCTCTTCTCTCTTAGTTGTAAACTTGTCATCTACAGTGAGGACACCCAGAATACCACATTGCACTGGGAGTCAGCCATTCATTCACAGCTTTATGCTTCTCAATTTAAAGCAAGATGATCAGGATATATTAACCTATTTCCCAAATTTACATAACATAACCACATTTTAACTTTTTTTTTTTCCTGCAAAAGTAAAATGTAATAATCAAACACCAGATACAAATGGACCATTGTCATCTGAAGCCACGCAGCAGGATAGATTTCTGCACTTGACAAATGACCAGCCTGTATCATACCACTGCTCTGCAACCATCTCATCATTTAATTAAGTCGACACATTAATTAAGTCTGTACAAGCCCACATACACTTCAGAAGAATATTTGAAGTTCCCACAGTGGGTTTTTCAAAATGCACCCTTAACCAAACATACCCATGAGCTCTAAAATGAAGTAGCATACTTGAGACTCTCATTTCTTGGCTAGTTGGTCATGCTTCAGTTAAGAGTACCAAACCTGACTTTGTCTTATAGATCAACACATATTTTACTTGCCATTATGTTGTGTGCTACAACCATTTGTTGGCTAAGCCCTCCTATGGCAACTCTCCCAAAAAGGAGACAACTTCATACTTCGACTCCTGGAACATAACTATGACTTGTATGCTCTACACAATGTTTTGTCTTTGTATGCCAGAGACTAGCTTTAATACAGGTTACACGGGAGGCTTCAGTGCACCATGATCGCTAGGTCCAGTTGTACACAAATTAAGTGTACACAAATACAATGGATCAACTTGCAAAGCTACAAGACAACCACTAAGGCAATCTTTTTTGGCCTCAAATCCAACACTGTTCCATTAGCCTAAAAGAAAGACTTTTCAAATTAATTTCTGTATGGGCTGAACATGTGCTTTCAGTGCATTAACAAGGTTGCAATTATGCCAGCCAATATATCATACCTGCAATTATTGCTAAACTCTTGTTTTCACTTGGTGGCCAGTCAAGGTCCATGCAGCCATTGAGATCATGCCCAAGCGCTATACTCATTCTCCCGGCATACCTACCAGGAGAGGCCACTGGTTCTGTGCTTTTAGTCTGCACATTCTTCAAGCTCCATGAGGCAAAAACTGAGCTCATGGAAAATGCTCAGCGCACAACAGGAGCAACTGTGAAAAAATCATGGAACTAATAAGGACATCAAATTATTAACACAAATATATTTAACGTAGTTGGAAGCCTGGGGGCGTAGACAGGCTCTTGTTACAGTTCAACAATAGAAAAGTTACAGGCAGGTCAGTGTGAAATATCCAAGACCATTCCAGACAATTAAAGACACAACAGTACCTTAAAATCACAGTTATTGTCACTGGACCTCTAAGAAGGACTCTCCCAGGAAGGGAGAGAAGGAAAGAAACATGCAGACATCAACACAATGAGTAAAATTTGGAAGAGTCTATGACAACTGTTGCACAGGACAGATTTTTCACAAGTTTTATTATTGATGTGGTCCTTGCTGATTAAATCCTTCAATTAAAAGGAACAAAATCACAAAAACGTTCCAAAAAGTACAATTAGGTATGTAAAAATAGATAAGGAACCACTAAGCATAGGAGTTTTAAAATCTGTAAAATAGCTCGTTGGGACTAAATTCATATCCAGTGAGGGAGTTCTTAGCCTGGAGCCACTCAGCAGTGGGCCAGGAGATGCTTTTGATTGTGTTTTTTTCAGCATCCCAGTACCTATAAAATAGTAAATAAACAAAACCAACAATGCTCATGCTCCGTGCACTAAGGTGAGCAGAAACAACTGAAAACATGTTTTGAATTCAACACAAGGGACTAAAATTTCATCAGCCTAGTGAAAAGGCAACAACAACAACAGTACCAACACACAGTCTCTCCTACAGCAGCCTTTCAGAAATGCATACAATGTGGAAAAAGTTAAGGTTAGCAGATCTGACACAGAATCAAAGGCAATTCATTACAAAGCAGCGTCAAATCAAAGTGCTAGATCCACAGGCCTGTCTGTAATCCTCCCATCTTGCCTGCAACTCTTGATGCGGAGTAGGCACCACAGAAGCCAGTTAAGCTGGACCAACTCTGCTGACGTATCCCAGGCATCTGCTGCTCAGCACTGGTCCAGAGTTTAAGTTTGGCGATATTCATCTTCCCCTGGGCTGCCTTTATAAAGCAATCCTGAACAATGGGACTTCAGAATAAAGAATAAAACATTTAAAAAAAATTTTTTTCAACTTCTAAGCAAAGGCCTTTAATGCGATTAGAAGGGGAGGGGGATTGGATAGCAGCTTTTTCTTTTTTATGTTATGTATATTGTGTGTAAACAAATATGCAATTTGCTTTAAAAAGATAAGGTGATTAAATTTTTATCAGGCTTGTACTCTGTTGTCACCACAACAAAGAGAATTAGGAGGAGGAAAGAAAGGCCTTTTTATTTGAATTATGCTCTTACCAGAGGTTCTCTACAGCACAGCTGTAAAGCCACTCAATGTTCTCCAAACAGGCCCTTTGATTGCATTTTATTCAACTTGTTTGCATTTGGAGCAATCGAAAGGAAAAGAACGCTTCACATTTTGATGTCTTAATGTTCCTTAATACCTTCTTTAATTTATATTAAGCTTCTTAACTAGGGTGATGAATTCTTCAAAAACAATAAAGACCTAGTGCAGAAATCTTTCACACACCATGAAAATTGAAATTATAATGTATTCATGGCTTTTTTTGTTATGAAAAAAACTTTATTTAGAAGAAAGATTTAAAGCATATAAAAAAATCCTGAAGTTGTATGAAAATTACTTGATCCACAGAAATAGATGAAAGTTCAAACTAATTATTACAAGCGAAATAAAATGTTGTGGGAAGTGGAGGAGAATAAACAGTATGAGAATGTTGGGTTACTATGAAGTTTTCAGTCTTAAGAACCTATAAATTCCTTTTCTATGGTTTTCTACAAAAAAGGATGCTGGAAATTTGTATAATTTTGTTTTACCAAGACAAATACAAATGTTTGTCAGTTCCTCCTCCTCTATTATTCATATACTTCTTCCCTAAAATGGCTCTTCAAGTTCACGGTTCCACAGTGTATTTCCCTCCCATTGTCTCTCACAGTCTGCCAAGACCAACAGCACACACCAAAACTGGTGAAGACTGTAACGGGTCACATGTTCCTGGGTAAGGTTCCCAAACTGAAATGCCATTCACAGGTGGATCTCAGTCGAATGAGAGGCAGGCTGCACAAGAAAAGCAAGAGCCATGTAACAAAAAGTACAGAAGAGGCTACCTGAGGGGTGAGACTGGATGGGTTTGTTTTTGCAGGCACCGTGTGTTTTCCAGCTATAGTTACAGGATGCTCAATCTGGTTAAGCTTCAAACACTAAATACCTGGCCCATGTAACAAAACTCACTCAACGATTCCAGTGTTCTGCAAAAAATGAACAGAGCTTTCAGTTAAAGTCCATTATGATACAAATTAGTCTTAGCAAGGAACATCCAAAAGAGTATTCCTGCTTTGCTTCTCAATTTGTCTACTTTTTTTTTTTTTTACTTAACTTTACATTCCAACACAACTTCTTCAGTTCTCAGCAATACATATGCGTGTGCACGTATAGCTACAAACACCTCACCTTGCTCCCCCTTTTCCTCTGCAAAGAAAGTCCAGAGAAGAAAGCAGCAAGCCACAGCTGGCACCACTTCTATGAACAACACAGTGCCTAGAGCTGTGCTACAGTAACTGGATGCATGGGTATTACAGCAGTGGAGAAACGGGCTTCCTAAACAAATCCTGAACCACATCAAATCATTTGAAATATCCTCGAAATAACGTATTTGAAAAAGAATGTACATTTTCATCTGGAATGACTGTTATTTTCTGTCAACATCCACTGACTGCTCACCTACCTTCCCCAAGACACATTTTTAAGGAAATTCCAGGAAAGCTCAAATTAAAACCTCATGATAAAGCCTGCCACATTTACAAAATGCTTGTGAAAAAGCTTGCTTAGCTCTACCAGGAATCAACTGGCCACAATAATTAAAACTTTTTTTTTTTTAAATTCACATCATTGCATTTACCATAGAGTAAAACAATGCTGATCTTAATCTAATACACATGAACCCTGGGTGAAATGACACCTCCCGCCACTGAACAGGGTCACACCATACAAGCACAGAAGCATCAAAACCTAAGAGTTTAAAAGCATATATGGATCACTACAGCACAACTGAAAAACCTCTCTCAACAAGTACCAAGAAATTGCAGACTCTGTCAAAGGCGGCACAAACCAGCTTTACAAACCATGTCGTCACCCTCCGCCACAGTATCATCTTTTCTTCGCATCTGTCCTAAAAACTAATCACTGCTTTTGCAGGAAACAGTAGAGACACAAAGCAACGCTAAACAGACAGCTATTCAAGCACAATAATTATAACAGGTAACACCTACTGTATCCCACCTATTGAAACTTTCATCTCCATTTTTTTTAAGGGAGCAAGTACAAAATTTACATATCCAAAACACTATTTATGTATGTATCCAGTTAGAAGTCTTAACTGTTGTATCTAGAAAAGCTTGTGCCTTTAAGCAGAAATGATTCATGAATTTTAATTTGTTTTAAATGTTGAAAAATTCCATCCAAGTAAATTGAGTCAACAAGCCAGCAAAGGATGAAGACATGTATCTGTTTTTTATTTAAAAAATAAAACCCTCAAGTCTATACATTTCTTAGTCACCCACAAATCCTCTAGCAGTGAAAAAATACTTCACAATAACTAAGTTTCCTGCATTTCTTTTAATTAAGACACTATGCTCTTCCTCATTCAGCACATGCTGGTTGAACACTACTGAGCCTTAACTGACTCTCTTTGTATTAACTACTACTATTTTAAAATGTTCTTATAGAAATAAATTAGCCAGTGATTTTGGAAATTGGGAAAGGGGGGAAAATCTGCAGAACGGGACTCTTCCTGTAAGCTGCTTCAATATTATTAATTTTAAAAAGGCAAAGTCAGCAGTCAACCCTCCAAATAAAAACACTTAAAATTAATATAAGCATTATTTTTAAAGGCATAACTTACATTCTCCTTCTCAATATCAAGACTTTCAGTTCAGTCTTTTAATGTTTTTTCTCAGTAATCACAAAGACCAGAAATAAACCTTTGAATCCAAAGTTAATGTTTCCTAGTAATTCCTTTACTGTACTTGGGTTCCCCGTAAATAGCAACATTGACAAAGTCAAACACAGTCACAGTGATATGTTTATAAAGGGGCAGGCACACTAAATCAGACTTTAAACGAGACAGAACAAGTTGCAGAGATAGTGTGACACAGACCTAGCATATATTAATAACTTAATACCTCTATCCATGCCACAGCGATACTTCCATTTTTCTAGGCAAGCACCCAAGGGCTGGGCTTCCTTCCTCATTACACTCTTCCTGGGGCACAGACTGTTCTAAAACCTAGTCAAGTAAAATATCAGAAAACACAGGTACAGTCTCTGCCCAAGTCCACATTAAGCAGATCATATTTAAGGCAGAAGGAGATAAGCTTTGCTGAGCCATCCCCCAAACAGATTCTCTTCATCTTTCTGAAATTTCCAGGTGCTGATATTGTTTAGAATTAAGATATAGGCAATCCACAAGGCTCAGATGCAGAAATTAACAAATGTCCTGATGCCAGGTGGCTGCTGGAAAAGAATGAATTACAGCAACCTAACCTACAAGATTCCCACTACCTATGCCAATCTGTTTGAGGGTCTGGGTCCAAATCCAGCAGTGAGAGGGAAAAGGTTTGCAACTAGTATTTCAGGGTGTTACGACAGCCAACCCAGCTCTCTGGACTGGTGACCCGGGTTGAAGAGTCACTGCACATTTCCAACGTACCAATTTACTTCGACTTGCGCTGCAAAAATTCCAAGCCCCACAAATAAACTTGGTGTTTCTAGGGAGTGCAGTAAAAGGCAGCACAGAAGAAGAGGAAAATTAGATTACAGAAGATGTAATATGACCAGCCAAAACACACAAACAAGTTAAAAATAAATTAGCCCCACTACCAAAACCACAAAGGCAACATCTTGTGTGATGACTGTTGATTTCATTAAGTTTGGGTTCTAGTACAGTCCATTTCAGAGGCAGGAGTTCTCACATCTCAAGATTTATTTTTCTTGACAAATAATTGTTAAACATTTGCCTTGTACTAACATATCAATGTTTATGATATCCTGACTTACTCAAAGACAACATAGGAACTTAGTTTAGCCTATCAACATAAATTGACTTGTGAGTGACCCTATGAAAGCATGGAGTATCTTTTGCCCACAGAGCTTTGCTAGAATACTGGATTTCTGAAGAGGGGAGAATAAAAGATAAGACAAATTCACACTGAAATTACATTTTCTCTGAAGCTTCTTCTGCACCTTCCTCTTAGCTCCTGTTATGACACTGCTCCAGTCAACTTTGCACTTCACTGCACCTAAAAGGACATCCAATAAAAGGAAACAGTGTCCCTTCCAATACCCATCTGTGCCTGTGTTCTCGGTTTAGACCCCTGCCTCAGGGTTTTAATTCCCTCCACTCTTACTCTCTGGTTAGCCTCAGTGGTCCTGATGTCTCCACTTAATGCTCAGGGCAGAGCTGATCAACTGCAGGTTCTGTGACGGCAACCAAGAAGCCATTTACAATTCCAACAGCTGTTACTGATTTTGCAGCAGAATCATGGCAAATCTGTGGTTCAAACCCTCCCTTCTTACAAGGAGGGGGAAAAACAACAAGAACAATCAAAAAAAAAACCCCAAAAAGGGAAGGACTGGGAAAGCATCATGGACAAAGGGCAACAGCCCTAGCCAATAACCATTTTGTCAGTGCAAAGCTAGCAACATAGAGGCTATTACACCATGGTAAGTCAAGCCTGAGGTCCTATCTTACCCAGGTTCCTTTCTTACCAGCAGATACCAGAGGAGGGGGAAGTGTGCAATGCACCACAATATTAAGTCACACTCTCCATTTAAAGATCTACGTGCCCTGCAGACAGCAGCACAGACCAGAGCTATGTCAGGTAACGCATGAGGAAGCAGATCTCAGGGAGGTTAAAGTGCCACCACCACTCCGCATTCATTAAGCTATTGCAGCCTTCATGGATCAAAACAGAAGCAGCAGCATTCCCTCATCCTGCATATTGATGATGAGGGAACTCATAAAAGTGTTCATAAAAGTGTTTGTTTTACATGCAGTTCATCAAGGCTATGGATCCAGAGTAAGTTCACATTGATACTTATGCTGCTAAAATTCAAACTCTAATAAAATGTCTGAGGAGAAAGAAAAATCTGAGTCTTTACCAAATCTACCAGAGGCACTCCCTTCCAAACAGGTTTAAACAACAACTCTTAACAAGATTTTCCTCAGGACAGCTATCCTTTTATCCTTTGGAAGAAATATGGGATACTACGGGGAAAGTAAAAGCCTAAGTCTTTAGAAGGAAACCAGGTAGTTTGCCCAAGAGACACATGAGTGAACAGTCAGAATGAAGCAGCATCTTCAGCTTCCTCCCTCTCAAACAAAATCAGCCTCATGTCTTAAATGCACACACTCGAGGCAACCCATGTGGTACCCAAATTCTGCTCCAGGTACAAAAAAACCCTATCAGTTTGCAGACAGGAATGAACCAGTCTTATTTCCTATACTGGTCAAAAAGATACTGCGCAAGTTCACCAAGATAATTTCTGCAGTAAGTCAGAAGTAAGAAGTATATAGCAATTACTTTTAGGATTTTGTTTCATATTTACATGAAGACAGAAGTAAAACAAGCACTCAGATGAGACCTGCTGAACTTACAACTTCAAAGTATACTTTTAGTGAATTTCACTGGAACAACAACAACAAAAAAAAATCAAAAAAATAGCTTTA
Source organism: Ibycter americanus (assembly GCA_035590275.1). Taxonomy (NCBI): domain Eukaryota; kingdom Metazoa; phylum Chordata; class Aves; order Falconiformes; family Falconidae; genus Ibycter; species Ibycter americanus. The sequence goes on from JAVJGI010000050.1 coordinate 10,626,505, forward strand.
ACATTAGAAGAACCTCTTGGTCGGCTGTACTGACTTCTAATGAAGTTTAGTTTGTGCTCTGTAATCTAAAATTATAATGGACAGGCCACACTACTCCCACCTTTTATTCCACCCTATTTTACTACTCCCAATATATACTACCTAAATTTGTATACTCTTTAACAGTAGTTAATCTTCAATTAAAATACCTAGAGCAGAAACTAAGATAACTGGTTTAAAAGGTAAAAGCTTATTGACAAAAATGTATTCTTCATATTGCCTTTTTTTAATTCTGCATATTAAAAATGTCATTTTTATGACTTGAAAAAAGTCTTCAGGAATAATGAAGGCTAACAAAAGACTGAAGAGCAGTAATTTAAAAAGCTCCATATGTAGCATCCTGATTACTGTATCAGTCCCATTTCCATAACGAAGGGAGAAGTCACCAAACTGCTGCCTGTCCTTTCTGGTGACAAGGAAAGGGCAAAGAGGACAGCGTGTTTTCAAGGCATCATCCTTCAGGCTCTAAGGGAAGAACAAGAAGTCTCCCGCAGTACAATATGTGGGTGTCGGTGTCCGGCACTTTTCTGGAATACGGTAACCCCAGCTTTGGTGGTCCCTGCACATGTACTTAATTTGGAACCAGCTGGGTTCAAAAGTTTATGCTCACTTTTTGACCTGCAAAGGTTTAGTGCGTGGGCGTGCACATGAGTGTGTACATCATACCACACAAGCTGAAGATGTGCAGCCACAATATACACAGTGTGTGAGTGTTTATGTGTATTGTTTTGCATGCAGAACACACTGCATATTTTTAAACACCAAAACATCCAGTATACATTGGAGTGATGTGCACTGCATGAGTGTTCAGCCTTCCCAAGCCAAACATAGCCAGTCTGCATTTCAAAATTCAGTAAGCTTCTGGAATTTTTGGGCATAATTTCAAAAGGACAGATTAATGAAAAAATTTCTTAATTGTAATACTATCTATTTAGATGAACTGATTCAACACGCTTCACAGAAAGTACAACAGCCAAACCTGCAAGCTTGACCAGATTAATGACACTGACATACCTGCCACAGGTACACCTAAGCAATGGATTTGATAGCCAGTGAATTATCTTCACATTTACAGTGTTTTTCATCACAGACACAGCAAGCTAAAAATGTAAGTGAAGCAGGGGTTAAGTAAGAGAAGGAGGAAGATTAGAAAGTATGAGGAGGCTGGGAACCTCTCAGCACAGTAAGTTTATGAGCACCAGTGACAAAAGTATAGTCACAGACTGGTAGAATGAATACTCACAACTCAGAAGTAGTAACGTATTCTCCGGCCAACATCTAAATATTTTCTTGAATTGCTCTAAAGCACTCTACAACTGCAGGCAGAAATGTCACATCTTGGCACAAAGGATATATTTTTCAACTATTTGTCATTTTACAGCTCAGACACAGAAGCAAGTTAGTGCCCATCAGCTGAGCTTCGGTAACTGAATATGCTCCTCGGCACATCATATGCACAACAGAACATCTTCACTGGGATTTAAAAGGAAATCTAAGGTTATGAATTTATAGCACATTTGTGATTGGCTTTGAGCATTCAGACAGTCACTATCACTGAGATAACGAAAAGCAACTCATTAATCCACGGAAATGTGACAGTATAGTTGAGTGCAATAGTTTTCACAGCACTTGTGTTATTTTGAAATCTTGAATCAATTGTTTACAGAAGCTCTTCACTTGTGTTCATAGCAGTAAGTGCTCTACATACCAGCAAATCTTTAATAATTGCTAACGTGCAGCATGTATGAAATAGTGGTTTTATTTAAATAAAACCCAGCACACATAACGGATAAATAGTTTGTGATGAGTGGAAAACACAAATTTTCAAACAGAACAAGCACTTTGTGTTTGTTGATAAAAGTTGTAACTTTCAGTCAGAATTATGCAACAGCAACTCTGTTACAAACCAGTTCCAAACACAACAGGGGGAAAACACTTTGTATGCAACACAAATCAAGTAATGTATGTAGACATAATGGCATAGAAAATAAAGTTATTTAACAGAAGAGCCCATACATCAGCAACTGAAACTGAGAATTAAAACATAAGATGGTGCCCCAGGGGGAACACTAGCACAAAGACACTACAGATGGCAAGTCTATGAAGACCAGACTACTAGACCAATGCCAAAAAAATGCAAGTCTCTCTTCAAAAGTTCCAGGGACAAAGTGAAAAGTTAATGTTCAGAGCCATTGTGCATTTCAAACTTTCTTGTGACCTAAAAACCTACCCAACTTTCCACAGAAATTTCAAGTTTTCAACAGAAATGTTTATACATTGCTTTAGCATCAGAACTGATCCCCTAAAAAGTAAAAAAAAAAAAGGGTAAAAGCCCTCCAAGCAAACATAAATTGTACTTTCATTGTTATACAGTGATCATAATATCTAGTGCAACAGTCAAAGGAAACTCTTCCTATTTTTGTTTCAACATATTAGTACCCAACTACTTAAAAAAAACTCCCAACAAGATAATAAATAATAATAATTCCAATGTATTACTAAAGCAGACCAAAAAAACCCACCTCACCAAGCAATAAAAGAGAGAAGAAAAGGCTCTCATGCCATGCAAGCCGCTGGGCTGACAGCTCTATGCAAGGCATACCCGTGCTTGCCGCTGCATGTAGCAGGCACAGCACATTTATTCTCTCATAAACAAACTGGATTCTACCTGTTTTGTAAGTATCAATTGGGAGTAACTCTAGACATTCAATGGTTGAAATCAGAATACAATTGAACCAATAACGGCTGCTCATACTAAGGAAAACAGAGGAACAAGTACTGCCTTACAGAAGCCCCAAAACTGTAATACAACTTGCTCTCAAGTTATTATAGCCCTAATGGATAGACATTTGGATTGGAAATTAAGAAACCAGGCCTAGGCAGCTTCGCTTGTTTGGCTTCTATCAGTTCACAGTTATTTAGTCTCTGTCTCAGCTTCCCCACTTACAAAATGGGGTTCGTAATGCTACAGTTCTTTATACAATACCTTGAAATACACAGCTCTTTTAATATGAAGAAAAGCTCCATCTTACTTAAGTTTACAAAGTGTCATTGCTGATTAAACAGCCTGTTCCTTTTAATTTCATGTTTAAACAACTCCACTGAGGTCTGAAGATCTTGATTTATTTCTGATTTTACAAATTTTAACAAAGGCTTTTCGTGGAGATGTAATTCACGAGTTTAACATTTCATCAAATATGCTTTTGTTAAGTGCGGTTGAGCAGGCACATTACTCAAGGTCATAAACTTTAAGTCAAATCACAGGCAACTGAGCAGCTCCTGTGCTTTTTCTATGGTCTCTGTGCCTACCACAGAAGGCTAATTATTTTACAACAAAACTTGAGAAGTGTATTTTTTCCCCTAAAGCTGTATTTGTTCCTTGTTTCACTATTTTTGCTTCCAGAGCATGAATTCCTGTCTGCAGTTCATACATTCCCATCAGAACCACAGTGCCTGATCCATCCATACACCAGCAAGAAAAATCATGTTGAAAGTAAATTACATCCTTAAGAAGCATTAACTTTTGCTGGATGTGAAATTTAAACCACAAAAAGGAAAAGGTAGATACAGAGTTCAGAAGGCAAATAAGAATCAGAAGTGTCTCTCAGCTTGCCTAGGCTGTGGGTCTTCCAAGGTTGTTGGTGGAAAAAACAGCTAAATTTTTTATATTTTCTAGAAAATTAAGAATAATGTCTACTGCCAATTTCTGTACCTGCACCCTCGTTATGGCCATTTTTTGGCCTGCAGTATATTGAGAAAGTAATTAACAGCTATCTGTATCCATTTCTTCTGTAATGTAGACAGGGAGAAATTTTCTACCGTGTACCTGTTATTTTGGGAAAGAGTCTACAAGAATCTCTGGTATACATACATTCACTGTTACAATATTTTCCTCCAAAATTGTACACAAGAAGGAAAAAATCCTGCCACTAGGTTTTCCTTTTTCTTTAAGAGTTAATTGCAAAAAGGTTTAATATAAAATGGCATATGACACAAGGCAACAGCTGCTACTTCCACTGTGCTAGAAGTTAGAAACAATCTTCTAGGCCTTTAACCAAAAAAAGACAAAACCAAAAACACTCATCACCACCCCTCTTGTAGCATAACAAGAATGAAGTGAAGAAGCCAGACCCAAGAGGGCAGCCCCTCCAAGCCTTACACCTTGCCCCACAAACCCACGAGCCTTTACAGCCCCTCCTACGGCTGGAGCAAGCCCTACTGCTGTTAGGGGGCAGCTGAGAAACAAAGTACCTGTGACTATGTGGCAGCGTACCAAGAGCAGGGTAGCATGCAAACTTCCTATCAGGATATCAAGCAACAAGCATGAGTTACGCATGTTATGTATAGACCTATTAACGAGAGAAAGGACAGTCTACAGAACATCTTGCTTAGTACAGTATCTTGGTATAGCAGGAACACCAATGTGCACCAAGTGTTTTGAAATGGGAAAAGTCCTGTCATGACACGATCAGAAGGTATCAAAAAGAGTGAAAAAAGAAAAACTTAAGATATATTTGCTAAAAACTCGATCTTTTTGTGTCCTTACAACTGTAAGATGCTAGAAATTAAGGGAAATTATTAGATCATCCAGGCAACATCTAAGGCTAAGATGGGATAGTTCCCGAAAGTACATTTTTAGTTATCTTACCAGACTATTTTACAAGTCTTATGAATTAGGTAACCATCAGTTTTCTTGTGAAGATTAATCCCCAGCTGAGAATGAAAACAATGGATCAAAACACACCACTATGACAAGCAATTTAAAAAAAATAAAATTATCAACGGTCAATGACAACAGGCTGCTGGCTAACCTGATAACTAACCTAAAATCAAACGCACTACAAAAGGTCCAGGAGATGCTCTTAACCAGTGGTAAACTAAAACTTCACAGTCACAGTACTGCCATAAACCTGCTGGCAACTTATTTAATCTCTAGATCTCTGCTCCATGTCTTTGGAACATATGTAATACCTTCCTTCACTAGGGTAAAAGAGAATAAACTCCATCTGCTTGTGAAACAGGCAGGCACTATCAGGAGCGCTACTACTACAAAGTGTCAGGGAAAAGGACTTGAAACAGTTACTATCCATTATACTTGTACTTACATAATGAATATAGCAATAAAATTCACATATGAATTGTAGAAAAATGCAAGCTGTCCAGCTCTGCCCAGAATTATGCCAGACAAGAACTCTGCATGTAACGCATACACTGCCAGAGGTCAACAGTCTCCTGCAGAAAACCATGCCTGAACATCTTTGCCTTGTACTGAGACAGGCAGATTGTGGCAAGTTATTTACGCATCTAAGCTGTCTGAATTCATTCTTACATTGAATACATTACTTTCATCACTCCTATGTTTTTTTCTTTAATTATCACTGTAACATTTGCAGAAAAAGAGTCCTGCAGAAGTAAATATCTTCCTCATCTAAGCAATAAATTAGATGGTTCTGAGGAGTAAGGATCTAGATGTCCAGAAAGCTGTGATTATTTCATCAGCTCCATTTTTAGGACAAGTCCAAAGATGCGCTGACATAAAAACCAGAAGTCATGGAAGTACAGAAACAAAAGTGTCAGGGTATTGTTTTGTACCAAAATAGATATTTCTATTTTTAGGGGGGGAGGGAAACCCAAGCCAGCAAATGTATTGCTGAACTGTGACTGGTCTGGAAAAGGGAGTTCCCTGACTATATAAGATTTGTCAGCCTCGCCCAAAATAAAGCAAGCGGGGTTGGTTGTTTTTAAAATCTGTCAGGACCAAGTGACCCTGTTAAGGGAATTAAAGTTTATTTTAGTCTCTTCTGTTGTCCTGAAGCTCCTATTTTATCTTTATCACTAGTCTAGTCTTTCTCAAGAACCTCTGAATCCAACCTTTAAGTAATTTCCTACCCCATGCACTTTTCTGAAGGTCTGAGGGACCAGCACTCACCCATACTGGAAAAGGGGTTCCTGAACTCTGTGCACTGCACAGAAAAAGCCTCACACACCTCACATCCCCCACACCCCTCCTGAAAAACCTGGGATAAGACAAAGGATGCCATATACAATCCCGTATGTCAGAAATTTGCTGTTCAGGAAATGAGTGATTAAAAGTACTGTCATAATACACAGCCGAGCAAATGAAAAAAAGGAACCGTACACTTCTAGCTATTACAACTGTACCTGCTAAGAAAAGAGGGAAGATAACAACTGTACTGGCATACAAAGAGCCAGTAACATGGAGCAGTGTTCCAGGTACCAAAACCATTCATTTTTTAGGACCTGGAACACACAGGGGTCATACACAGCTCTCCCAAGAGCAGCCAAAATGCACACATCTTGGGTTAGCACTGAGCAAAAGCCCATGCTGAGATTCATGAAACCTCTTTGGATACAACACAGTGAAATCAAATGGCATGGATGTTCAAACTGCAGCTCCATCTTCCTCCAAGCACTACATACAGCATTCCTTTGTAGAGCCTTGGCTGCAAGCCCACTGGTTTCCCCACTTAATGCCGAGACGCGCTGTAAAGCTTTTATATTTGTGGAAGCACGTTGAGAAAGTGCCTGAAAAATGCCAGTACACATCTGAAATGTCACCAGCCTGTACCATCTTAAAATCACAAGCAGTATTAAGAACAGATTGATAATTGAGACACAAATAAAGCAGTTCTAACACACAATAAAGGAAATAAATTTAAATACTGCAATCTTTCTCCTTTCATGATGACCAAATACGGTACACTGGATCAGCTTTCAGCTCTCAGCAAGGCTGGGGGGAAGGGGAAAGCCTCGTTTAACAGTTGGTCCCATTTAGTCATACAAAGCTGGAAGGAGGCAAAAGGCTAATAATTTAGCGATGAAGAAACTCCAAAGACCTACAAAAGCATGGCAGCCTCCAGAGATGGGGTTTGCCAAAAGGCTATTTTGGGGACGGATAGGGCTACAAAGCTGCTATTAAGCTTCAATCTTTAAAATAGGCCCATAAACTCAGAAAATATTTATCTGTAAGGGTGGCAGTCCAATAAAAGTTTTATGAATGTTTTAAAACTGCCCTGTCAAGGGGCTAGCCACTCAGTCACCTCCCTCCCTCCTAAAAAACAACACACGCAAGAAATCGGGCCCATGTGTCAAGTTCCCAAGTGGGAATGACAGGGCAGCCTGAAAAATGGCTCCACACCTCCTGCACCCCCTCACGAAGCCATCAGAGCACACACACCTCCCAGTCTCTCCCGCCGCTGGGGAGTGGGGCCCTGCCGCAGCCCTCCCTCGGTACCGCGGGAGGCGGCGTCTCTAAGCCATCACCTGCCTCTACCCATTTTCTCTGAGATCTGTTTCTCCTCCCTGTTAGCGATGACCTGTTGGGGAAGGGGGAAAAAAACCTAAAAAAATCAGTATATATGAATAAGGGACACCATGGGGAAATACAAAACCAATCTGGTTTTAAAGTTTGCATTTCTAAAAGCATCTTGGATCAAAGGTCGTAAGAACATATGGTTTGTGCTCCCTCAGACGAACCAGTTAATTTGGCACTGGCTCACAGAGATGGACAGTGAGCCAAGTGTAAAGGGACAAGAAAAGTCCATTTTGGACCTCCCCTTGTCCCATTTTTGTTTATGCTTAAGAGGAAAATCAAGCTGAAGTAGTGCAAAGACAGTGAATTTAAGTAAAAACATAAAATTCATTTATGAAATTCCACGTGAAGCCTGAAAACACCAGACAGAAGAGGGATGCTGCTTCTTCCTCCTGCCACACATTTTTTTTTTTCCTTTCCTATCTACCCATCATCACCAAATGGAAAACTCCACACAAAGCTTGGCCAAAGGAAGCCTGGCACCTTTCTCAAAATCCAGGGAGAGAAATAATCACAGGCAGCAAAATCAAAATGGGATGGACGATGCCAGTAACCAGTGAAAAACTGTTTGCAGCCAACCAGACTCTCACCGCTCACATGCGGAACTGTTTCCAGAATTATCAGGTCCAATTATTAGGAACAACTTTCAGAAAAATGAACTTTGATTTGTTCACAGTCATTGCACTCTTTCTAGGCGGCACCATCCCACATGGCTCCTTTAATTTCAAGGAAAATGTATATAGACTTCGTACCAAGACAAAACCCCCGAATAAAAATATCCCAACCTCGTGGCAGAACAGAGCCACCCACTATTAAGGCTGAGGGTCTGACACTCACTCGTGCAATGGAGCACATGTGGCTCCCCAGGCTGGCGGCAGCAATATGAGGCTGTGGCCAGTCCAGGGATGGCTGGCAAGACAGATGTTTCCTGTCACCAGTGTCATGTTTGCACTGTTACAGATATTTTTTTAACATATTATGTTACTCCATCTATCTTAGTGAATTGTCCATCTTGTAAAATTTTTTAAATTATGTTATTTTCTTCTTCTTATCTGCATTATCTAAAATTATTTATACTATTATAACCTTGGTTTCAAACATTGGCTATAAACATTGTTACAACACTTCTTAGATAGGGATTCATATACATACATACACCCAGAGATGAATAATTTACTTTACAGCGGCTCTGAACTGCTGTAACACGATTTTGTTTCCCCAACACAATTCTCTACCAAAAAGGAAAAAAAAGACTAGAGAGACAAGATCCAATCTGCCTTCCCCTGGGATCTCAAAGCAACAGTTTTCCTGAAGATGGCACAACACTGTCCTGCATTCGAAGCCTTGTTGGCCACTTCCTTCTGGGGGAGCGGAGCAGTTGCTGAGCCAGAGTCTGGCAGGAGTAAGCGCTCTGTTAGATTAAGTTTCAGCATAATGTTCTCGATAGGAATCGGAGCACCATCCCTAAAGTGCAACGGGAGGGTAAAACGCCAACCATCAAGATAGATGGTTTGTTTTTATTTTTATAGAGATTTTCTAAACCTCAACTTTCACCTCTTAGCCCCCTCCCCCTCCTGTTCTCAGTCACCTCCAATAGCCCATCTGTCTGCTTCATTTAATAGAAACCTATATTTCCTAGCTAATGGATGCATTTGGTTAAGAAGATAATCTCTTTGTGTTCGCTTCAGTTGTCACATTCCTGTTATCATATTAATACTGATTAAATACGAAACCCAACATTTAAGTCAGACCCCACGCATTATTTAAAAGCGACAAGATGTTCATATTTTGGCACTTTGAAACCTCAGCCAGCATGGAAGTGGCCTCCCCCTCCCCCTCTGAACACCTCACCTTTCAGCTGGGATACCACCCATATGGGTTTTTACAAGACAGGATACTTCAATAGCACCCTATTTGAGACCACCAAAGAAAGTTCAGGTTTCCTGAAAAGCCCTAGGACTGGCACAAACCTATCCCAAGAAAGCTACAACACTGCAGGTCAAGCAGCATGATGGTGGAGGTTACAACACAGGAAAGGTCAGTACAGATTTCCCTCAGAAATGTCCAGTGGCAATTCACAGTCCACATTTGTGCCTCAGTTTCCCCTGTCTGTATGCAAGGATGTTTCACAAGCCATGAAGTAGGCGTGCAGCTAGTTCATTAACGTCTGTTGGGTCTGCACAGCTACAGACTGGAGGTGCTGCAGAAAAATGAAATATGAATCACCAGACACCAAATCAGCAAAAACTGATTCAACAAAATCTGGGATTTAAGCCAGCTTCATTACATGTCACATTTTAAAAGCAGACAGACACATGCATGATAAAGCACACTTCTAACCCTAAGCAAAGTCACCCACAAATTCCAGAACTCCACTCATCAGAACTATACTGCAACAAGATGCAGATGAATTTGCACCATTCTTTTCTCACTTCTCATGCAACCATCACCAGTCTCTGTGGAGAAGGAAGACTGGGATATGATAGCCATGGAACTGAACCTCATGAACTGCATGCTCTAACTCCCAGTACTGTTCAAACACATAACCATCACTAATTTTTAAATAAAAATTATTAACGTGGCTACTTATTCATTCAGGGTTTATCCTGTTCAATTTAACAGGCTACCACTGCCAAGTCAATAGAAGCACAGATTTGTAAGACTTAACCTCAAAGTTCTGGTGTAATCAGTCATGTATGTCGCTGATTTTTTCAAAACTGCAATTCAGTAAGAGCCTAAATTACACGTTCTAGTCATCTTTGTGTGCAAACATCAAATCCCAGAACAGAAGCACAGTAGTTACACACACTACACATGCAAATTATGAGCGACTGAAGACAGACCCAGTGTTCCAGCCACTCTGATCACATTCACCTTTCCTCAAGATTAGGTATGAGCTGCAGACACTCCACTCAGCCAGTACCTTTCCTGAAAAGGGATGCGACACCTCCTGAGCAACTTTGGAGCACATGAGGTTATACCATGGTCAGGAAAGCTCCTCTGGGATGTCAAGAAGGCTAACCTAACCTTCTGAGATCCGTATAAACAAACAACTGAACATGGAGAGCCTTGAACCGAGGGACTGCTGTTTACCTAACCCTTGAACTGCAAAAGACATCAATCCCTGCCTTATTAAAGAAATGCATACGCTAGCCAGGCATGCCTGCTTGATCAGCTCTCTCCTGTTCACAGCTTCTCTGGGGTCAGAGGAAGTTCCAACAGGCCCCATTCCATAAATAAAATCCTTCTGGCTGGCGATAACTAAATTGTATTAAGACTGGCTCAGACAGCTTCAATTAGAAATAATCAGCAGGGGTGGACTGCAGTACCCCTCCATCAATTTGCTTACAGCTGGTCTTTTCCTCCTTTTCCATCTCAAACCAATTCTAACTACCTGGTTCAATGAAAGTACCAGGGAATCCATAACATGCTTCCACTTATTATATGTGTAATCCATATGTATGTGTGTCCTGAAATCAAAACCACATCTAGGAGTAAAAGCTTCAAGTACAGGCAGAATCAACAGGTCTTTAACAGGAGATTCCCAGCCATCACCAAGCAAAACCAGGAAACTTCAGATTCTGAGTAAGAGAGACCCTTCCCCCATGTTTAAAGGGTTTCTCTCTCTCCTTAACCATCCTAAAAGCAACCATTCATGTATATTGCAAATCCAGCGTTTCTTTGTGAAAATTAAAAGAAAGTAAGGTTATTCAAACTCATCTGCAGAACTCTATAGTACAGTCTCCTTACAAGTATCATTATTTTTTCTGTAAGAGTTTGAGCTTTAATAAAGACGTTTAAAATCTGTTGTTAATCTACCTATAATTTTTTCCAAATGTCAAATAAAATTGGGATTTTTTTCCCCCCTGCTTATTAGAAACAAGTTCTAAATGAAAATTACTCCTTCTTTTGCTCCAGCATACTCTGAAACTTAATCATATATTTAAGAGTAAACACTAGTGAAATGCACAATGATCAACCGGACAGAAATAGTCAAGTTACTCTGTTTTCACAGGTGTGAGAAATTAATTTGATTTTTCATATGAATAAATTGGCAAATATTAAAACTTCTACATATTTTAGGATTTTCTCCAAAAACTTTCATTTTTGTTTAGCCTTCATACAGCTTAGTCAATGGAAAAGGGTTCTTAAAATATTCAACTTCTTTTAAAAGGAAGAGCAACTCAAGACAGACCGGGTCACTAAACACAAGCTTAATTTCCACTTAAAGTAAAAACCAAAAATGTTGATAATTTACTGAATAAGTAAATCCTGCTCTGAATGTGCACAATTTCAAGACAGAAAAATAAATCACATAACTAAAACCAATTGCATTATGTCCTCAAACTACCTACTTAAGAGCATAACAAGGAAAATAGGAAGAAAAACTAGGGAAAAAAGTCAGGTATTGGGGAACCAGGCATCAATTTCCACATGAACTCCAGAGGGACTATAATCTTCATACATCTTCTGAGGAGGTACTTGTGAGAACAGTCGATTGTAATGAGCCATGAAAAGAAAATCCTCAGTTCATGATATACAGCCTGCTCCTGTCAACAGAAACTTGCATTCTTGACCACAATTTCAGTCCTTGAAAACGTCTTCTTTCTCTCGTGCCTGTAGTGTTACCTGGCACATGCTACTTGGCACAGCCCATGTTACCATTGTGCTAGCTTGAAAAGATAATTCATTGCAATCATAAAGAAAGCAAATACATATTCTTCATGTTGTATTCATATTATAATACCAATCCTGATGAGCTGATACTTTAGGAACAGGCAGGCAAACTGTCCCTTGCCTAACACATCCATACATTAACTGTTCAAATTAGAAACAGGAAACATTGTTGTTCTTTCACAGACAGAAAGCTGAGAAGGTAAACAAAGGCATTCAGAAGTAAATATGTACCTGGCAGGAGAACCATGTACTGAATTAAAAATCCTCAGGTGCACAGCAGAAGGCTGTACCATACAAACCAATGTTCTTCATTTATATACAAAGAGACAATTTAGGATGAAACAACAAAGTAATTGAAGGGATGGCACAGGTCCATTTTCTTGGTTCAGGGTTCTGTAGTTAATATATTTACCTTATAAAAAATAAAAAGCATCTGAGGCTGCTCAAGATTGTGCGGACAAGGCTGGTTGGCAGAGGAAGGGGCTGTAAGAGAAAGAAAAGGTAAATGGCCAGAGAGAGGACTGAGTACGGAAGGGAGAGTAGAAAGAGATTAGAAGACATGGGAAAAATGAAACTGGGTAGCTCATCAGTTGTAACTGGGAAGTTGTAACTGTAACAGGTTCCCTGAATTACCAAACTGTCTTGATTTCCTAAGTGGAATAGTTGGGGGGGGATAAGGGAGAAAGGAGTGGGGAGAATTAAGGGCCCAGAGGTTTAAAAAAACGTATTATGATAAAGCCCACAGCACAAAAGTACACAAGATGAAATTCTTGTGATTGAAGTTACAACCTCAGATACCAGATGAAAGACTTTTTTAAGCAGGATGATGGTTTTCTCTACCTATAACTTCTATTCCAGATATTAAGTGCTTTCAAAGTATTTTCTGCAGCTTTTCTTAATGCAATAATACTGTAGTTACAGGCAGGAAATGCTTTTGTTGCTTATGTATAATATTATACAAAATCATGTTACAGCAGACCTCCCCTACCAAAACAGGTCTATTGAAGCTCCAGTTATTTCCCATTTTTTATTAAACACTGAAATCCCTTTGTGAAAACACAAACCAAAGCCTAGTTTACACACACTTCCTTGAAATCAATGCATACTATTAAGAACAACTATTTTTTTTGTCCCCAAACTCAAAACATGGATAAACCGCTCAAGGTTAACGTCCTTGTCACACAACAGTTCTCAGCCACAAAGTACTGGCCACTGTTGCAAGTCAATACTTCAAATAGCCTACAATTTGCAAACCACAAAGCTCTATGCCTCCAGGAAGCCCCCATGGTGTATGCTTTTACTCAGACTTCAAAAAGATACCAGAACAAACACTGGTGGAAAGGGAAGGTGAAAGGCCCATGGGATGAATGATCAAAATCAAGTAAATAAGCACAAACAGTTTACAGAAAGGGAGAGAAAATTTCATTGCAAGTGGGCAATGTGAATGCATGAGCTACCCTTCTGGAGACACTTAGTAAGATCAAAGTTAAATTACGTAAAGGCTTGGAATATAAGTATTTTCCACCCAAACACTGCAGAGCCTTGAGTGAGGACTGTAACACCCAAGGATGGTAGCATCCCATTTTGCACACAAAAAAGTAGAAATAAAGATGAAGGAAATAATTCCTCCTTTGGTGCTGTATAAACTACAGACCTGGGAACACAATCTAGATCTCATGGCTTCCACTTCCATGCTCTACAAAAGCAGGAAGGCTCTTGGGAGAAAGCTGCCCACTAGAAGTAGGACAGAGCAAGTTCCTGGTGAAGAGCTTGCCCTGAAATCCCCCCCATCTACCTGTGCACAGAGTACTTTGGTCGTCTCACCATAACAAGTAACTCTTCAAAATAAAATTCCACCTTAAAACATTTAAAGAAGCAATTCTAAAATGTGCAGGTCCCCAGCACATTCTTTGGAGCACTCAATGATCACTTTAAGAAGTGCCATGTCTTGGCAGTTCAGTCCCATAACTGAATCCACAGGGATCCTCTGAATCCCTCACATTTAGCTGTAAGCCCTTAGCAAGAAAAAGGGCCTTTCTTTCCCAGAAGGACAACATTTAACTGAGCATCAGTGAACGGATATAAATCTTTACCAGACATACATGTATTTTGTTACTCCTCAGAAGAAACTGTACTTGGGCCTTCAGCATCTTTTAAGGCACACACTGAAGCATCCCAAATCTGCAGAGGAAAGTATCAGGGTTCTTATGCTGAGCTGGATAAGAATGAAATAAATAAAAAGAAAGGATATTCCCATTTGCTCTAGGAGATATAAGGTATTACAGGATTTATTTTTTTTCAGTGCTCTAAGGTTGCTCAGCCAAACTGTATAGACACATAATAAAAAACACTGTTAGCTATATTCTTTTTCAAGAAAAAAAGAAATGTTTCACACTTGAAATTACAGCAAGAGTGTATTGAATTTGCAAAATGAAACACCTAAGAAGGACAACAAAAAACTAAACAGAAGGTAGCACATGCATCCTGCTCTTGTGTGCAGGATCTGTAGTACACTAAAATTCTGTAGTATTTGATGAAAGTAAGAGCAATCATGTCATTCCATGCCATATTTAATCCAAATTATTTACAATTTCAGCAGCACAGACCTAGCTAAGTCAAAATTAAATGCAGAATTTGGTCTGTAAGGAACAGGCTGTAGTGACTGTAGCAAGGCATCTCCACTTGAAGTGATAAATACCTGAAATGACAACGCAGCAAAAATTTTACAGTTCTATTCTGCAGCTGTATGTTGATGGAACTTTGCAACGGTCACATACGCAAAATAGGGCAGGATTAATTTTACAGGGGAAATAAACTTGTTCATTTCCTCATCTTGAATATTTAATTTTGCCACCCACTGACATGGTTCTGTTTTAGCCCCCTTTTCCTTCAAAAAGGTAACCCCATTTAACAAAGGACTTCCTAAGCACGTTAGGCAAGGCTCATGACAGCCTGGCAGGTGTGGTTTACACAACAGCAGTATGAAGCCAAAAGGTAATGGACAATTCTGAAAAGATCACCAAATAGGTTAGCGGTGACGATCGCAAATACCATCTCAGAACACAGCAGCCTGCTCAGCTACATCAGTTACAGACGTGTCCTGCCAGTGATGTGGACAGTGCAATAGGGTCCAAGTAGCTTACAGTTGCTGTTGTAATTATTCAAAATTCAGCAAAGTAGCAGCCCTAAATATGCAAGATGCTTTTTTCTCCTAGGGAATGCAACTTTCCACAGTAACTACATTCCCCCAAAATAACAAAGCCTGGATTAACTGGAAAGACTTATGACCACAAGAGACCCTACACAGAAGTAAGGTTATAATACACAGCCGCACTACCAGCTCTCAGTTTTACCACAAATCTCAAGATAAGTGCACTTCTTTTGAAATCCCAGATCCCCAAAACATGCAACTGAGTGCAAATCTCAGTTTGTTTAATTTATGTATCTAGTTCTTGTGGCTTAGGAGAATCTTACATATATGACCTGAGTTTATCTAAGAAAAGAAACTATCTCTACAGATACTTCTGTGGGTTTTTTTTAATAAAAGAAAAATCATTCTTTTGGGGGCTTACCATTGTGAGTACTTTGGACAGCTGACTACCAATGTCACTGCCAACTGAAATAACAACTGTTCAGTTTCAAAATACTTGTAAAAACCCAAAGTCCTCTCCCAAGCTCTCCCCACACTATCAGATCCACATTTTATCCTCAAATTACGATAAATAAATTCTAACTATAGCATCTTTCTATTTTCCAACAGGGATTTGAAACTTAACTTTAGGATACTAGTAGAGCAATTGTTCTTTGAGGCAAAAAAGGAAGCAGCATACACTTGGAAAAGACTATTTTGGCAGCTAAATTCTTGACAGCCTCCATCTGCAGAGGGCAATCTCGAGCAAAGAGCTAAATTGGATTTTCCCTTCAGCCCTTCCTTTCAAGAGCTCACCATATAACAACGCTAGAGCATCCACAGCTCAGAAACAAATCCCCTCTACCTTGCACACCCCTACAGCAGCCTGAAACTGCTGGCAGAAATATTTGAGGGCAGAATAAGCTGTTACTGGCAGAAGACTTCAGAGACTAAGAAAGATGGGCAGAAACTAGTCAAAGTGAAGGGGGGCTCAATGGAGGTTGGAAGCTAATATTAAGAGAAGAAAATGTATACAATCACCAGGTGAGGGTTTTTTTGGTTGTGGGTTTTTGGTTTGGTTTGGTGGTGGTTTTTTTTCCTTTCCCAGGTAGTAGAGGTTCTGTAAAAGTAAAGATTCCCATACTATGGTCAAACAAATCACATCTGCTAGAATTATTTCTCTTTTCTTAATAGGATTTTTTTTCTTAAATTGCACAAATAATTGCTTTCATATTGACAGCAGGACTCCAGTGAAGTGCAAAAAAATAAAAGGAGTTGATTACTCACTGAGAAGAAAAAAATAGTATGGGACAACAGGTCAGTTATGAAGCATCACCCAAACCCAGCAATGTTTCCTTTGCATGTGTTCAGCATGGTGAATGCAGTCATGCAATTGGGCACTGTATCAGAACACATCTCACAATGGAGAGCTAATTAAGATATTCTTTTTTTATATTCTGAAGTTTTAAATGCTTAACTTTGCCAGCTTAAGACTCCTGTCTTTTCAAAGTAATTGTCTTTAGACTGAGGCAGCACCTACATCTTTACTGCTTTCAAAATACAAACAAAAAGCTCACAAAAACATGTTCTGCAGAGTAGAAGTAGCAGAAATAATAACCTAAGCATGAACACAAAAGCCAGCAAAGGCCAGAGTTAAAGCTGGGTTTGCTTTGAGGCTAAGCTTACACTCATGCACGTATAAAGTGCTTTGCTATTCAGGGTAGGGAAAAGGGTTTAGTACACAGTGTTCTTTAGCACCACTGAATCATGGATCAGAGAGCAATGTGACTTCTTCCTGAAGACCACCCATAGCCCTAGCTTCAAGGGGAGTGTGATGGTCATTGGTGTGTAGAATCACCAATAGTCCTTCCATTGAGTTAATGACACTTTTGTGCAGCTCTTCTTGCACAGAAATCAAAAGGGGAAAAAGAAAGGGGCGGGGGGGGGGGGGGGGGGACGGGCCCCC
>JAVJGI010000050.1:10643659-10660271 GCA_035590275.1 Ibycter americanus
CCCCCCCCCCCCCCCCCCCCCCCCCCCCCCCCCCCCCCCCCCCCCCCCAAGGCTCCACCTCATGTTTTGCAATTGCCCAGAAGACCGCTGTGTAGCCTACACTGTACCCAACAAAAGGGCTTACACAGGAGCTGGACCATTTTCTTCCACAGCAGCACTCAAACACTGTTACATCTCCTGATGCCTGATAATTCCATAATCCTTGTCTGCTTGATCCCAGAACAGCAACCTGCTGAACCAACACTCCAATGGCAACTTGAAATTCAAAGAGTCATCTTAACCTCCCCTGGGCACAGCATCTACTCTAGTGTCCAATGACTGTCTGCCTCTGAAACCAATCTTACAATCAACACATCACCCTTCAAAGCTCTGAGTTTAGAGACTTAGTCCTGCAATTCTGTCATTACAGTCGAGACCAGGATCTACTAATACTAACACAAATGAGGCTGACAGCCAGTTAATAAGTTAACACTTCCTTGACTTCCATTTTCATTCAGAAGTAACATGCACAAATCTTGACTTTGATTCCACAAAAAGAACACTCTAAGGTCAATAAATCTGGATATTCAGCTCCAAAGGTCAATACGGGCTTATAGGATGTCACCACTTGATTCTGTCAGGCCAACCTTTTTGTATAAATGCAGTACAAACTCCTAGTTCCTATGTGGTCACCAGGACTTTCACATCACCACAGTTTAATCCGCTCAAGAGGGGATTGTACAGGGAAGTGATGCTTCCCTGGCAACAATCCTCTCCCAGCCTCTGTCCATACTACACTAGCCAGCTTTCACAAAAAGGAGAGAAGGAGATTTATGCTTGAAGTACCCCTTAAGGATTTTAGGTTTTGTTTGTTTTAGAGGGTAGGGGAAGAGAGACTGTGAAAGAACAAGCAGAGCTAATCTCCAGCTTTTAAATAAAACACAGCTACACAGATTTCTTCGCCCTTGGGCTTTTGTTTTTCGTCTTGACTGAAATCCTGCTCAGCCTCACCTGATATTGACAGGGATGGCAACCCACCAGACCCTTGCAGCCAACAATTTTTTATTCTCTTTTATTAAAAGAGGAGCCAGGCTGGGCAAACATGGACATTAAATGTGCCTAAATTTCATTTGGCCTAAGAGAAGAAGATTATCCTATTTTAACACAACACAAGCAAGAATTCCAAATGTCAAGATCTCCCACAAAAAAAAAGTATGCTGCTTAGTGACAGGTTGTTTAATTATTCTCAGTGCAATGGAAAGGTTTAGCCTGCCCCATTCCTGATGTCAATAAGGACTGCCCTCCAAATTACAAAGCTGGGAATATGACATTTATCTACTATCAACTATTTAAAGCTTGTCTCCTACAGCTGTTTAAAAAACCCTGTAACTAATGTTCCACAAATACCAGCTACACTGGTGTGTTGAGAGCTACCTGAAAGAAGTGACACCCTTTGAATAATAATAATACTTTAAAAAAATCAGAAAAGAACACAATTAAGGTATTTCTGAAGAGGGAAGTTATAGAAAACGATGTGATACACAGATAATTTTACTTTTACATGTTTCCATCTTTGCAAAACTGATTTCCCTCATACTATTCAATCCCTACTCAACATCCTTAAGTGGAGTGCTAAAAAATAAACTGATTTGAATCCTACTTTTAAACCCATAATTTTTAACTGGAATTGAAATTATGCAGAGCAGTGCTATCCACCTACAGCTCTTAACATCAAAGCTTTCCTACTATGTCATTAACCACTTTGCAAGCCAGCATGGGATCCCATCCAATGAAAAGACACACCATCTCCACAATACACTAAGGGAAAAACATATTCAGTATTTCTACCCTAATTTCACACATAAGAATAGGAAGAATTCTCAAGAATAAGGCACATCGGTTAATTCTTACCGCCTTATATCATCTTACACCAACACTGTAGGATCCCAGAGGCGTTCCCTGAACTAGGGAGCATAACCATGCTATTACTTCGGAACAGAGTTTTATTCAACCACTCTGCCATGACAAGCAGTGGAAACAGTGAAAACAGACTTGCTCTCTCCTATGCAATAAACATTTATAAATGCAAGGCAAAAAGTTACTGGCAGCAAAAGACAGTCACAGACAAGTCTGCCTTCACCTGTTGTAAGAAGCTTAAAACTACTGCTATCCTGCACAGGTAAAAAGAACAGCAAAGTAAAAAGAAGCTTGTATTCTAATAGTCTCACTTGTATCTCTTCTTATGAAAAGTGTGCCTTTTATTACATTTAAGTTTGCTCAATTCAGAAATGTGTTCAGCTGTTGTGTTAGATATGCACAGCTTTCACATTAAGAAATAAGGCAGCTTTTAATTCACACATAGCAATTTCTGTTGGACTGAGTCAAAAAAAGAAGAAAAGAATTGCAGTCAAACACACCACAGTGCCTCAGAAAGGATGAACACTTCCCTAGCAACTAGACAGTAAAGACAAGAGACAGAAAGTGAACTACACCTGAGAGATCACATATGCTCCAATTAGATTTTAAAAGTTACTACATTTTACAATAATCAAGCAGAAGACAAATGTAACATGTCAAAACCAATGAAATGGGTATATCTAGAGCCAATCTTTTAAAAGACGTCATGAGACACATCAACAGATGATGATTTTGCAAACCAAGCAGAGTTTTTACGAGGTCAATACTTGGGTGAGAGAGAGTTAAACAAAATCCACAATTAGCACTAAGTTATTCAAACTATTCACTGAACTTTCCTCTGAAAACTGGCACGACATTCCTAGGTGCAACTCCAAAGACCATCATTGTTAGCTTTTGTCTTCTTTAGAATAAGACACTTAAACATACAGTTCCTGCCTCCTGCCTCCCCAAACTTGTTCATCATTTCAAAGGTGAACAATACTTTTCACTCATTTACCTTTACTATATAATGCGGTGTTCCCATTTACAACTAAAACAGCTGCCACACATCACCCACCTCAGCAAGAAGCACTTCATCAGTAGCTCGCTCCCTCAGACACACACACCCCAGCATAATTTACAAAGCAGTGTAGTTTAAATTGCCTTTCAAATCCTGTTTGTTTTTTAAGCAGCCTGTTAAACTAAGCAAAACTCTCTTGTGAGTTTAGAGATTATGTCCTCCTTTTTATGTATTTGATCGTACAACCAGTCTGGAAAGTAAGCATCATCCTGTCAATTAACATGCCTTAAAACTTTTTCAGTTAAAACACAAACAGCTCCATAACCCAGCCCTATATAATAGCAGATCTGCCAGCAAAGACTTTCTTTTTTTTTTTTAAACTAGATGCTGCTGCAAACAGTCTAGAAAGTAGGTTATACTTTGTCATTCAAGCAATAAAAGCATGCCTGAACACAAAACAAGAAATGAGATGAAAAATACATCGTCATTCTATTTCCACCACCCTGCTGCCTGTCTGTTTTACCCTGACAGGCACTAGCAAATATCCAGGCAAACCATACATGAGTATTCTCAAAATGGAGCTACACCATCTTCCTCTGCAAAGATGATCTGGCAGCACAAGAAATCTCTGCTAAATAACATCTCTCAATAGCCAACGTACACTTTGCTTTATTTCATGTTATTAGCTTTATTTCTACCTCCTTGGACCACCCTAAGGGATTCTTCTCCATTATGTTCTTCAAATACTTGCAGATAATCATATCTCCCACTTAGACATCATTTAGCCAAGTTTCATGCATTTCTTTTCATCTTCTTTCCCTCATAAATCAATCCCTTCAGCCTCTCCAGCATTCTTGCTGCTCTTCCCTGAATTTCTTCCAAACTGCTGACATCTTTCAGTGACTGAGTAACTTCCAATCGCATGCTGTACTCTAGATGTGTTTTTTGTACTCTAAAGGAAGATAATTAAGCCTTCTCAAGAAATATTAATGCTCCAAGCCTGGAATAAATCTAAATCAGAGATATTATTTTTTTCCAGAATGGATAGTAATTATCCTCATTTCACAGAGCAGAAGAGCAGAGAACTATCTGACTTACTGCTGCACACAAGCAGTGCCAGAATAAGAAACAGATCCACGTTCTACCATTCCCAGTTGTGAGGTTTGCCAAGTTTCAGCCCACAGAAAACGTAAGACAATGTTCCCTGGCTGTGATCTATAGGCAAACACAAGCCATTTCCAAGCAACTATGGAACAACACGTGAGGAGCCCAACACTTGCTTGCATGGTGCTGGAAGCTGGCACCAGCGGGACCGTGTAACACCCTGCACCGTGCCATGGTCTGCTATCACTTTAAGTGGTCAGGACACAAGCCTCTGATACATCTACCTGATTTTTATTGCTACATAAAGGCTTCTTTCAAAAACCAGCCCTCAGCTACCATCAGGTTAACTACCCAAACAAGCTATTCAACTCCAGAGGTTAAGGCTGGTTTTAGATACCAGAGGACTGACTGCCAGGCTGGGTCAGTCCAAGGCAGTTTTCAACTTGCATGTTTCCTTCCCTTCCCTCCCGCTCCCTGATAGATTTGTGAAGGAATCGTGGGGAAATAACTTCAGAAAAATTAAAAAGAGCTCTTCACAAAAGAAATTTGTAAGCAAGACTATAGGAGGGGAGGTAAGGCTGAAGAATGGGGGGAAGGGACAAAATAGTCTGATTGGTTATATTATTTTTTTTAAAAAAAGCAAAACCCCACAAACAGGATGCAGACATATTAAAAAAGCAACACTGATCTAACAAAGGAATGTGAACTGCAGTTGACTTAAACAGCATCACAGCAATAGCCCTCCCCCTTCACACAAATCTCTGCAACTCTTAAAGATGCAGCATTTTAGGTCCTTCCGAATTCTGTGGTTCATTCCCCTGCTAGCCACACAGTTTGACACTCTTAGCTTGAGCTAGTTTAGCTTATTGCCTCTTCTTTCCAGACAACAAGGGTACCCAAGTTTGACCCAATGTAAAGCAAAGCAAACTAAGTTGTATTATTCTGCCTGCCTTAAAGGTATTAAATTCTAGTATTCTGCTACATATTCTTCTCACTGAAAGAACAAACTATAAAGGGCCCTCTGTTTCATGGTCTGCTGTTAAACATCAGAAGAGTGTAACCAAGATTAGATAATGAACACCTTGGTGAAAGGTATCATTTCTTCCCACCAACTCCATATACAGAGCAAAAGGCAATTTTCTGAATCTGTGTATGATTTTCTTAATGTGACTGCTGGTTTGCAATTATAGCTCCTGCCTACACCCACAAAGGTTACAAAGACTCCTTATTAGCCTTCTCCTCGTCCAATGAAGAATCATATCCTCCACCCAAAATGTAGGAATGGAAATGTAAATGCCACCCTCCTGTTGTTGTTCTTTCACATTTTTGCCTCTGGAAGAGAAAAGCTACTAACACTACATTTTTAAGCAAGATATCTTGATTTTCAGCTTGAACTCTTTTCAGCACTAAGGTCATTTACACATCATTTCACCATGTACCTAAAGGTACCTATCTCAGTGAACACTTAAAAACACTTAAAAGCTTTTCTATACTAGAAAATGCAAAACATACATTTATCTGGTGCGACTTCTTTCTGTATATATGCCCTGTGTTGCTAATTAGGCTCTCAGACCTACTTGCAAAGTCTCACATTTGGTGACAAAACTGGAATTACTGCTAGGATAGAATACAGAAGGGTTTTTGTCTAGTCAGGAATTCTTATCTTGTGATAGGAAGAAGAAAGGAAATTTGCTGAGGGTCAAAATTAGTACAGTTGCATCAAGCCTTAAGTTAAATGGAAAATAGTCCATCCTCAGCAAGAAATCAGGAAACTTCAGTTTTCTCTGTAGATCAGTCACTATGTGATTGTTTGCTGTCATAGGACATCATGCTTTCTTTTCTCCACTTCTACAACAGAAGTAATCTCGCTCATCTCCTTAAAAAGGATGGAGGATTAACGCATGACAAATGGGCTGAAGACACTACAGAAATACAAAAGTACTCCTAGTATCACTAAAATCTTATCCCACAATCTGAGTTAAATGCAGGACCTATTATTGCCCTTTGAAAAGGCTAAGAACAACTTTTCTATCTTAAAAGAAGGAGGAAAAAACCCGAGCAGTGACACTTATAAATTCTAGCACCCATCATTCCCCATGCTCTAACCTAAGGAGGCATAAATCCTTGCTGTAGTTCACTAAGGATGAAATATACAGTAATATATAGTATCATAAAACCAGGAGACACAAGCAATAAAAAACCCTCAAGATCTCAAAAAACCTCATTTATCAAGCAGGTTTTGCTTGAAGGCAAGTTAGGTAATAACATGCAGAACAGAGCCAATTTAAGGAACTTGCATCCACTACACTATATTTAATAAGTAGCTACAGGTAAAAATGATTGCAGGTTTTCTTTCTTTTATTTGTTCAGAAGGGCTCTGGTGCAAATCATACGTATATTAAGAAAGGAGAGATTTCTACAAACCTTTCTGAGCAGAGCATGATTTATACATTACTGACACTTAACAAGAAAGTCATTTTGAGACCTGAGTTTGACACAGGTGTGGCTTCAGGTCGTTCAGTCTCACAATGTAAGCCACCATCATTTAATTAGAAGAGGTACAATCCACCAAATAACCAGTGGACCAACTGGTTATGAGCTGATTTCAAAACTTCAGGAGACTACTGGTAACATTCAAACTTGCAATACGGAAGGATTCTCTACACCTGACATAGATTAGTATTTGTTAGCTGATATGCACCTACCTGGAATTCGGATTTTAAATTTGCCACTTTGTCCAAAACCACCATCTATTATTCCATCTTCTCCTGTAGATAGTTTGACTTTTAGACCCACGAAAATTTGGATGTTTGTTTCCTTTTTAAACAATGAACGACCAATCACACTGTAATCATCCATCACCTGCAAAAGAAATAGGGCTTCATAAGTCTACAATCTAAAGTGACAAGAAAAATTGTACCTATGAGATACACTAAGTTTGGTGACCTTCTATCACCCTGTCCTTGGAAAACTATTTACCCCCTAATGAACAAAACTCTACATAAGCCCTCTAAACTGCTGAGTTTAAGACAATTTGTGTCTAAAACCATTGAAGACTCTGTGAATTAACACATTTCTGCTTTCACCTCCTTTCTTATAATACAGGAAGAGCATAACCTGCATTAGAACACGCTGTAAAGATCAGTTAATTAAAATCTCTTTTCTACTTTAAAGCTTTTCCATGAAAGTCACTTAAGTACCTATGCTCACAAAGTTTAGTCCATTACTTATCCTACAGCTAAGTACATTATCACCTACACAAACATTCTGTCTCTTAGCTCCAGACCTACACTCCAACAGCTACACTTCCAAAGAAATGACAGAATTACTCAGAATTTCTAAATAGAACCTTTTAAATATTCACCTTTACATACACACTGATTTGTTAAACTAAAAGCCTTATGACCATTGTATCCAATTTTAATTTCAAGGTTTGTAACCCAGTGGGAAGAACCATTCCAACTTGAATTCTTAATTAAGCTATCAGGAACAAGAGGCAGAAAGGTTAGCAGGTAAGGCAAGATAAACAATCCTCCCTTAGGCATTACAAAGTATAAGGTGCAGTCAAGTGAGCCTAATCCTGTAGGTGTGAATATCCTCGTATACCTAACACCTGGAGTTACTCTACTTCATAGCCACAGCAAGAACATTTATTTACTTATCAGAAGAAATAAGGGGATACTACTTAAATCTTTTAAAGGGTGTGTGTGGCAAAAGTTGTGGCTGCTCTTGATATCTTAGAAACAATTTTTAAGTAAACCTAAGAGTTTCAAAGACCAAAGTGACTTAGAGTGGTAAAGAATTATAACCAGTTTTGAGTACTCCCCTTTATTCAGTTTAAATGACGACTCAAAGCATTGCTGCTTTATTAAGCTATTCTCCTTCCCTGAAGCCTCCTCTATAAACAGTATTGCATATACAGACTCAAATCCCTAGCACTTTGTTTGGTATTTTGTTACATATGCATGCCTCTATTTTAATGCCAATCTCAGTATGGCAGTAAATCTAGCACCACAAACTTAATTTTTTGTTTTATTTTAAATGGGGTTACTTGCTCAGCTATAAACAGCCTTGAAAGGGCTGTGCAATATTAGAGAGCACTGGCAGGACCTCACCCTGTCCCAGATCGCACGCAGGATGAAGAACGTCTACAGCCCTTCTTCCTTCTTCCACATGGAGATGACAACAGTACAGGCAGCTCCGCTCCCAGCAGGGTGCAGAGTCAAGGCTGTAGGCAGAAGTATTCAGATGTCCCAACAACGTTTGCTGCCTGAGCATCCACTTCTCATCTTTTCCCAAAAAGTCACAGTTCTGGGTTTTTCTGGTGTGTCTGTCCTCTCTCACTCCCTCAACAGGCCCTGCTTCAAAACAGCTTGTGACCCATTAATGGTGGTATCACTGCTTGGTAACCTCTAGCTTAAATTTAAGACTGAATAATGTCTTTTACTAGAGCCACTGATAATAGGTGGTGGTAGAGAGGGGAAGATAAGCTGTCAGGCACACTTGCCTTTCTTCAGGTCTGAAATACAAGACTAGCGGAAAAAGAATCTGTTCATTCTCAAAACCTTCTTCATTTTTACAGTTGCATTAGCTGGTGAAATGAAAATATTACTTCTTCCTATAAATCTTTTATTCCTAAAACAAGAATTTCAAAACTGAACATCCCTCTCCTCCACTGCTGGCTACATGTTTCTTACTCCTGTGTTTGAAATCCAGATGGTATCTTACACCCCAGTGAGGATCTTCCATATATCTATTATTTTTGTAGTTATCCCCCAAAAATGGCACAGGAAGCCAACTTTAAAGACAACACAAACATATTTTATTTTTCAAAGAGCACTTCAAAGTTATCTTCAACTTAATTAAAAATGGAATTGCAGGGTGAGTAATCATACTAGGCTAGCAGGGTTCAGTTCAGAGCCTCCCCAGGAAGGCTGTCAGAAAAAATGCAGAATGATTTTTATGAACAAGTGTTACAGGCATGTACCTTTGAGTAAACTGGTAACAACCACCTACAATTGATGATTATAACAGCAACAAAAGCCATCAGTATTTAGGTATGCCATACTCAATACCTTTTGATTTTAAAATCCCTCACCTTTTCTGAGTAAATGTGCTTTTTAGGGTCTTGCTCTTCTACACAACTTAGGAAAGTAACGGAGGGCTCCAGCTGCACTCTTCCTTTCACTCCAACAGCCAACTCGTTATAAAAATCCCTCCTTTAGCTGGTCAGTATATTCTGTCCCTATTACCATTATTCCTTGGGCATCTCTACAGGCCATTAGAAAAACAACTGCTTTAATGGTGCTGAGATAATAAGTGGTCAATGACTTCCCTGAATGGCTGTTAGGAATAAAACTTTTATGACCCAAAGTCTCAGTCTCATACACTAAATACTATACATCCCATTCTGTGTCCTCCACCCCCCCCCAAGTTAGCCTATCATTAATTCGACCCTGAAGAAGACTAAATAACAAGAAAATGCCTGATGTAACAAGAGCTAAGAGAACTGATCAGTCTTTGCAGTAAAATAAATGGGTGAAGGAGAGATAATTGCTACGAAGTAAACCTCATTTTCTCAACTTTAAAACCATGTTAGAAAAATAAAAGGAAAATAATTTTTTTTTCTAGTTTTGCTTTGTAAAAAGGCATAGAAATGCATGTTGTTCCCTCCAACTGAAACTCAACACTTCCAATTACTTTACCAGCAATTTACCTCCAATCGCTGGATTTTGAGTTAATCCCCTTTGCGTTCTCAGAACATCTACAATGGCAATCACTTTGCCTATTAGCTGAACAGTCTTTTGGGAGATCTTTCTGCTTTTCTCTCCAGCACTCTTTTTTTTTTGTTATAAAATATTATTAACTTAAAAAGCCAAATGCCGCAAAGACAGTAAGGGATACGCAGTCTGCTCTAAAGCAGCAGCAAGGGGCCTAGCAACGAGGGCAGACTAATTTTATTAACTTCAGGGAAACTTCAAAAAGCTTTAGGGCTTTAATGCCAGACAGAGACGACCCCAAAAGTCAGTTTAAGTGCTGCATAAACAAAGGATTAGGGCAAGAAAAAGCTGAAGGCTCCTTGCATTTCTTGTTTATATTGTCATATGACCTAGTAGGAGTGGGAGAGGGCTGCCTCTCTGACTTTAATCCCCCATGGTGTACAGTGGCGTTTCAGTTCACTGACCTACATTACGATAATATTTTTTTAAATTTATGGGCAGAGGTGCAGCATCAAACTCACTTAAGGACTTTAAAAAAAAGAAAAGGGGCGGGAAGGGAAAAATACCCAGAAGAGAAAAATTTTCTGGCTGGTATAGTCTCCCCCTCTCACTTGGGTTAGATCAGCAGCTTAGAAAGGGATTTCAAGTTCAAAGGGAATGTCTCTGTTACTCTTGTTTTATGGCTTAGACCAGAGGACACAATAGCACTGAGTTTATGAAATATCCCTTCCCACTTGGCTTTTGTGTTTGCAGGAAAAAAGCAAACAGCACTTTATAACCATAGGTGAAGTATGTGCATCTCCAGCACGTAACACTTCTGCTAATACCAAGAAGTTCACAGAACAAATTAACGACCTCACACCCCCTATCTAAGCAGTACTTACACTACTGTATACTGTTTGCAAAACCACAGTTTATGTTACATGTGTTGGCATTCAGTGTAAACCATAGTATAATTCCAAGTTAAAAATAACTGATTTCCCGTTGAGCAGGGGTACCAAGCTATACTGTCCATCCTGTTAAACCACCCTCATTTTTAAGATAACTTAGAAATTACTGTCATCTGAACACTCTCTCAAACAATCCATCACACACATTTTGAGAGCAAGTAACTCTGTGTTTTAACATATCTGTAGGGAAAAAAAAGGAGCGGGATGGTGTATCAGAACAGAAACACACAGGAGGAAAAAAAGTGGTGCCAGAATGAGATGGGAAATAAAAGGTTTGAGACAGAGAAAGTAAAAGCCCTGACTATTAAACACTAGAAAGAGACACTGAAAGAATAACTTTTCCTGATTTAATCTATAATTATATTGTTTTAAATAGAAATAAAACAATTTTTTAAAAGTATAATAACAGGTCTGAGAATTACTCTCAGCAAACTGATAAAGGCCCCACTGAAACCAAAGCAGAAAACAGGAGGTGAACAAAAAGAACCTGTAGCTAACACTGAAAATACAAAGTATTTTCATTACTTTTTTGTACTTTAGAAAAAGTACACTTGAGACATCTTCAGCATGATCAGTGACAGCTCATTTACTTCTAGAAAACAGTTTCGAGCACCTTCCATTTCTGTGTCAGAAATAGGAATATTCTGGAGGCTGCAAATTCCTGTTCTTTTTAAAACATGGCTTCATGCATTGAGAAAATTACGGTACATGAAAGCACAAAAAGGGTGAAGGCGAAAGTAAGTGAGAGGATTTCACTGACAATTCGGTTTGCAGCTTTTTTTGATTCTCCGGACTGTTCTAGCTTATAGTTGTTACTAAGAACGAGGTGAACAACTTGATACAAAGAAAGAATGATTTGGTCAGCCACACCATTTCCTCAAGAGCTTACATCAGCACAAAACCATTAAAGGCTTTTCTTTCTGCAGTTCCCTCCGGCACTAGAAGCTTCTGGTTGAGTGCTGGGCTCTAAAGACCTTCTTTCTCACCATCCTCCAAGCGAACAAACTAAACTTCTGCCTTTGAACATCCATCCAAGAGGAAGGAACACAGAAGAGAAGTTCATCTCCTTCAGTACTTCATGTCTCATTATCGCTGTTTTAATAGAACAAGAAGCCACCAGACATCTCTGTGTATCTGCTAACTTTAGTTTTCAGATGTTTGCCCCATCTCTCCCCAGTCTTTGTTTCTTGTATCCAAGAAGCATCTTCCTTTCTCTGCCCTTCTCTTCCTTTCTCAGTAAAGGGACAATCGAATTTAAGAATATTGAACAAGTAGCCATAAATGCCCTTCTCTTTGTTGAGCATTTTGCCTTCACTATAGCCTGGTTAAAACCAGAACAGTAGTGGAAAAGGAGTCTTGAGTCAGAACAATAAGAACTGCATAACCAGACCAGTTTAGATTTTAAAAGCTCTATACATACCAACTAGCATTCTCCAGGCACACACAGGGTACAAACAGGGCGCTAACTTCATTATGCACCTTTATAGTGCAAGCCTCTTTCACCTCTATTTAAAGGTCAGAAGGACTGAACCCCCCCAAAAAATCACAGGCACCAAATTCCTGACACAGCCTAGTTAAGAACATGTTTGTTTCACCAAGTGAGAATAAACTGGTTGATATCACTATTTTATTAATCTTTACACCAATCAATGCCGTGTTCTCTTTATGCAAGAAAAGCAACACAGAGGGAAAAGAGGAGGCTACAGACTGTTACTACATACTATACTGCTCAGGACTTCCATTTCCAGACCAGCCAGGGCTGGCTGATACTGCTATAAAGATTAAAGAACCTGTAATGCTTACTATCCAAGCACAAACCAAGACAGAGGCTGTTCTGTAGATGCAGAAGTCATGACCCGGCATTGCAAGAAGGATGCAGAGAAGATTGCCAAGCTGGAAAGGGTTCCTCCCAGGCTGCGGTCCTGAGCAGCCAGAAGGACTCTGGTGGTATCTCCATCACTTGAGACCACTTAGGCACTCTCTCCAACTATTTTAAAGTATTTTAACTGTGGCCATTTCAGGTTCTGAGATCTTAAACACCCAAAAGGAAACACCAGTGAGATCTGGCTAGTTTCACCTGGAACAGTGCATAGATCTGGCACATAACACTAGGTCAAGTATAGTGACAGTAAGTTAATTTGTTTCTAAAGGAAACTGCCCACAAATAGCTTGGGGAGGGCATAGAGGAACAAAGAACAGAGGCTTACAAAATCCTCTCTGGAAATTAGGCAGGCAACAAGGACAGGCCTGCAAAGAGCTACCTGAAGCTAAGGGAGAGGAGAGCTGACTCTGGACATTGACTCACATCCCCTTCTAAAGACACCACACGGACACACAAACACGCCAAGTCTGTCCCCTCCCCTAATGATCTCTAACTCCAGGTTGTGGATCCTTTGCCCAAAGCCCTAGAGCATCTCTCATGGATAAGATTCCTTCAGGCATTTGATTAATAAAGATTTCTGGTAGCAAGCAATACAAGTCTGTGCTACACTGCTGAATATTTGTAACTCAAACCCTAGTGAAGGTGTACAGTAGAGGAATAGTTACAGTTCTATAATATACAGGTTTAGTTTTACTTTACCTTTTTACTTTAAAAATGCCTAGGAAATTACATTTATATAAAACCTAAGTTATTCAAGTTGCAGAATTGGGCACTTAAGAAGTTAAGAAATGCCAGATGTCCATACAACATTATTCCTGTCCCTCTTTGATATGCCCCATGATATAGCCTTTACATGACCACATCCAAAAAAATTTCACAGGAACCCTGCCTTATTAAGTGCACAGGGTAGAGGCACAGGGGAACAGAATTAATGTTGCACAGGCAACTGTAAATCTGGTATTTCCTAACTTTCAAGTGCTTGATTTTGCAACCAAAGTAACATTCTTAATTTATTTTTGTATCCAATAAATAAAATGGTGTATTGGTTGCCTTGCTGACAAACCGATTCCCCCACAGGTGACTCTTACACAACCTCAGAAAAATCAAGACCAGCTGTCCATACACTTGCATGACCCAAAAGCATGTCTGCATTTTAAATTTAATAATGTAAATAATAACCATAGGTGTTACACAAACCTTGCAAAATTCAACTACTCAGTCATGTGGAGCAAGCCATTCTTTTGTTGATGAGTGAGCAAAATACCAATCTTTTCATATGAGTAAGCAAGCAGATTCTGTGACTTAGCTGGTACACTTTTATGACAAATTTATTCTAGCGTATTAGTCCATATGTTGTGTCAGTCAGTAAACATCACCATTCTTCTCTCAGCACTGTGTAACAGAAGTGGTATTTATGTTTAATGAGCATATAGCCCTCCCTTCCCCTTCCCCCACTAAGCTTCTCAAACCCTTTTACTAAAAGACTAAACAAGAGCCAATAAATAAATGCATCTTTTATATTCCTATTTTACAGTGCATTTTAACTAGTGAATGTGCTGTGCACTTTTATTCACCTGATTGCCTTCATCTCCGTGTTATTACTGTATTTAGCATACCATCAGCAGCCAAGCAGAACCAAACAAACTCATGTTCAGACTTCAAAGCAGAAAAAATATTAATTGTGGCGTCTGCATGTTTACAGTAGATGGAGTGACATCCACCACTTCTCCCAGCTAGAGTCACAGAAGGTTCTGCAGACAGCCCAGGTCACCGCCTGTGCCTGCAGGCAGCACTCAATCAGTTTCCACTGGGCAGTTTGGCCTTGTTACTCACTTTGTGCCCGTATTAGTCTGCACACTGTATCAGTCACCCAGAAAGCGTCATTGCCTGGCTGACGCTGTGTTTTACTTGCTACCCTGCTGGAACTACAGTGCCACTATAAGAAAACAGCAGATGAAATGTTAGCCCTAGTAAGCCAATGAAATATGCTTTATCTAGAAATAAGTTAGACTGAAGAATCTAACTATCTCTGAGCAGGTAAAATTTACTCCTCTTGATTCCCACAGTACTGCAACCATGCAACACAAAATTCAAGGAACAGTACTTCTGTGGCAAATATTTTATATACAGTGCACAGCCACAACTTTGTGAAACCAATTCTGGTTTTACTGGTAAGACATCTGGAAAGGATTCAGTGAAAAACATACCAGTGTTGCTCACACATGATCCACTATTCAGGAATCGTTCCAGACAGGAATACCCTGGCACTCCTGTACTAACTTCCCACCTCCCTTAGGAAAGACAGCCTCCCCAGAAGTCTGGTCTCATCCTCTAAGTGAACCACATTGGATGTTCCTATTCATTCATGGGCGAGTTCATTTTACCTTCTTCACACTCTCCTCCTTCAGCAGTTTGGTCAAGCGTGTGGCTGAGCTACTGTAAACTTGACACATACTCTGTAAACTAAGTGTTGGTGGTTTTACTCATAAAAAGCCATAAGGAATTAAAAGACAAGATATGGCTGATAATTGTTTTAAAATATGCCATTTTCACAACCATTGCTTTTCAAAATGCCTAGCTCCCTAAAGGATAGTCTGGGTCATCAACAAGTTTAAATACTGTTTTCTCAAACTTCCTGCGGTTGCTTACTAGTACTGATCTCCACCTTCTTATCTTGTATCTCATCCTTCTTCTGAAAGGCCAGAAAGCAATGGTGACAAAGACCTTCCATTTGACCACTCAGATTACGTACTTGCTCTGACACAACTCTTCTTATCCCTACTGTAAGAAGAGAAAAAACCCAACACTTTCAAAAGATACTGAAAGATAAGCTTTATCTCATCCATTCATGCTTCAGAAGAGATGCTCTGGTAAAACTCTTGGTAACATACCCTGCTTTCACATCTCGCTTCTACAACAATACTTTTCTCCTTGGGGACACTGAGATCACACCAATATTCAAACAATTAGTAACATGTTTTATTAAGCAGTAAGCGATTCTTCCGTTCTCCAGAAACTAAGCATGCTAGCTACATGATAGCCTCAGTCCCCATGGGAACAAGTTCAATAAGAAAACTCACGATCCAGCAAACCCACAAAACTTGGAAACAGAGTGACTATATATAAAACTAGGACATCCCATGGCTGTGACACATGAAACTGCTGAAGAAACAAGTGCAACATGATTACCATCAAATAAGTAAAGCCTAAAAGCAAGGCAAAAAATGAGAAAAAGACATTAAAAACTAAGAAGAATTCTCTCTGTGTATTTCAAAATGTCAGAAGAACACAGCAAAAGCATCTTTAGGAAGGACAAGCCCATTCTCATAGGAAAACACCCTGCTATGCTTAAAATGGGGAACAACTGCAGCTGAAACATGCATATATTTTTCACCACACAAGCTTGAAAGTGCAGAAGGTGCAGCTTGCACTATTCAGGCAAGGCAGAGAGTTTTCCTTCTCCTTTTGTTTCTGCCACTGAGCTACTGATTTACGAGCATCCTTGACAATAGGACCCTGTGGCAACCATCCTAAGATAAATCCTGCTTGTGCAAACACTTTCAAAACAGGCAGAATATCTGAGTCATGCAGGAAAATATGATGCACTTCTACAGTTCACCTTTCAGTTGAAACTCTCTGCACTCAACCTGTACGTCCATGGAACCCAAAGAGCAAATAATGTGACAAATATAAAGGGTTTATCCCAGGAACTGAGTAACTGCTTCGTGAGTCAGACTAGAATTAACGTGCAATGCTGCGCTGAGGTAAAACTCAGAGGAAGGTATTTCAGAGATGGTGTTAGGATTAATACAAGTCTTTTTGCCCACAGAACTGTGAAGAGCTGACTGGTGAGCAGCCTGTCTCCAGAAGCACAAGATGAAGGACAACAGTTGCTGTTTATCTTCATAATTTGCTCATCTCCAACTCCAAGGACTGCTGACCAGCTACAGCTCAGCACGCCCACACCACCGCATGCCCACCCAGAGGGACAAACTTCCTTCACAGCATCTCATTTGCCCTTTTTTCACCGAGATTCTCACATCACACTCCTTAAAGCAAC
>JAVJGI010000050.1:10660371-10717286 GCA_035590275.1 Ibycter americanus
GGACAACAGTTGCTGTTTATCTTCATAATTTGCTCATCTCCAACTCCAAGGACTGCTGACCAGCTACAGCTCAGCACACCCACACCGAGGGACAAACTTCCTTCACAGCATCTCATTTGCCCTTTTTTCACCGAGATTCTCACATCACACTCCTTAAAGCAACACTGGTGTTCACAATAGCACTCTCAGCCATGCTTTTACCCTTTTATCAGTACAAGCCACTTGTTGCCAGCTTAGCCTTCTTTCCTATCAAAAGTACATTTGTCAGGCAGCCAAGGTTTTGCTAAAATGAAGTGTCCAGAAGGCAACAGTCTCTGCCTCAACATAACCATACAAGAAAGATGCTAACTTCCTTCCACAGAACTTGCCCCCTCTCTGCAAGAGAAAACTGGACTAGTATTTCACATCATTTTAAAATTATCAAGTTAAGCAAATACAAAGTTTTGTCAGTGTCCGCTTAGTTCTGAGAGAATGGCAGAGTTTTATTTTCCTTAAAACTAACCCCTAAAGACTTACTCTAACACCAAAAAAAATCTGGTCTAAAGCAAAATGAGCATTCACATACCTCTACAACAGTTCAAAAACATCAGATAAAAAAATGTAACTGCAGTTTGAATCGTGCAACTTTTTCATATGTAAGACACAATCCCAGCATGGTTAGAAGCAAGTTTCCTGCACTATGCAGCATCTCAGAAAACACACACTTAACCAAAAAGGCAGATAAATGTTTTAAAGCCAAATTTTTTAGATACTACAGTAATACAGACCTAAAAAAAAGCAATTAAAAGAAAAAACAGCAGATAAATAAGCAAGCCGGGGGTGGGGGGGAAGAAGAGGCAAGAGGCTCAAGGATACACTGCAGACAGGTACATTCAAAGATTCTGGTGAAGAACAGTAGTCAGGCTTTGATTCTTTCTCTCCCAGTGCTCTGTTCTGACTTAGCATTAAAGAGGCAAGATGCCAAAAGGAAACAGTGAGTAGTACAAAAAGAAGTGCAAGGGTACTTGAATTTTTATAGAACATTTACCATCATTTGAGCAGATGATAAAAACCAGAAAGCTTAGGTGTGCATTTTCACTAGAATGTACTAATTCAAGACCATTTTCGAATTTAAATACAATTTTTTACCTTTTTAAAATATGGTGCTTACCCAGTTCATGGATTTCATTTCTATGTGAAACAGCAAAAATGTCACACTTGCTCTCAGAAAGCCAAAAAAGTCTTCGAGAACAATTGTACCACTCTTATTAAAAAAATTAACCTTAAAATCCAGGAGGGTGCCATGCACAAGGGGCACAAAAGTACTGTGATGCTGAAACTTAATGAATTTACAATTCTTACTATTCCATCAGAGCTCTGAAATTAATCAGAACAGGAACAAAAAGCCAAACCATAAATGCCTGATTTCTCTGGGGTAAACTGGTAGTTAAACTGCAGGGAATTTATTTTAATTCTAGCAGCAAGCAGGGGGGCTTGGGAGAGCCCACATCAGATTAGCAGCAACGTTTTACAAATGGGCACTACTGAATTCCACTACAACTCAGTTATGGAGGCATGTTTCCACCCTGTGCTGAACCCAGCAAGGCGAATGCTATGTGCCCCTGCCTCCCTCTCTCCCAGCTTTTCAGGAAGCTATGAAGCTAATTTTCCCCAGCAGTATTGTCTGGAGGAAAAGTTCACTTCTCATGAAGGTAACATGTATTTTTTAATTATTATTTTTTATGCCTCCCCAGGGACGGTGAGGAGGGGGGGAGCTTCCTTGCTCAACAGAGAAAGAAATTTTCCTGTATCGGTGCCAAGAATAGACACCCTAAATTCAGCGATCCTAATCTCCAGCCATCTATCAGCAGCAGGGTGGGACCAGCTGATTCGGATTTTCTATTAGCTAGCGACTTTGTGTACTAAAATAAGCCACTGTACCACCCAATTGTTCCCACTGCTCTCTGCTCTGCAAAAGCACAGACTTAATAGTAGCTACCTCAGCAAGTGCTCTAAGTACTTCTCCAGCAGGCCCTTTGTAACTGGTACAACCCTCTTCCCACCAACTCTCCCAAGTCCCTGTGTGCCCCTGTGACTTTATACCATGAGTGTTTCTTAGGAAGTTTGCTCCACTAGCCTTTTGGCACGCATCAGGGAAAATACTAACCCCAAGTATCTATGGTACCACAGGCGGCAAAATCAGAGAACAAACCTAACCTGCAGACTCACTACTCAATGGCAACTGTTCATTTACAGGGCCAATTAGTGCTCATACAGAGAGTGATCAAGGCCCACATATAGGGCATACTGTGTGATAGACAAAGACAGAATAAAACACACACACACCCAGCTCTATACTTTCAAAGGCATGGGAAGCCATCAAAACAGTTCTCTAACATATCAACCTAATAAATTACGCTGTTGGTCAAATACTAAATAACCCACATTCCTTGGTTATTTTCTGGACCAGAAAATAAAATATGTGTAATTCAATTAACGTTATTCTATTATGTATGCAGTAAAATCAATAGCAGAATATGTAAACTGGCAAAAGATTTGCAAATAACACTAAATAAAAACAACCAAAAACGCAAACCCGAGGCTAATGGCAAACTCTGTTAACCCAGTCAGGCAGCTCACACAGTAGGTACTCTGCAAGTTTTCAACTCCCATAGACTACTGCCATGCATTGGAAGCAAAAATAATGAAAGAATCTGAGACTGGTTTATTTTAGTTAAACAAAACACAAGCAGCATCTGTCTCCATGGGCCACACAGACTTCTGTTCTCATTCCTATTCCTACAGCCACAGGGAAACAAAGGGAGTTGGTAAGCCAGGTCTCGCTGGCTATTGGCAGCATGGGACATGCACAAGCAAGTGAACCTTTTAGCAAAGGTAAATGTTCCATGAGTTCAGACAGCTCTAGAGCAACAGAAGAACTGGTATCCAGACACACACATTTTGTCCAGAGCTCCTCTGCAGCTTACATGACAGAATACTTTGGACCCATTGTTCAACATCACCATCAGTCAAAGAGAAAGGCAGCAGGCCATTTCAAACAAAGGAAACAACGCACATGCTACCAAAATTTTAAAGAGTGTTGATTTTGGGTGTTCCATATAACCCATATTAATGGAAACAAAATTTTTAGAAAGCTAAAGATATCCTCCTCCTACGTACCTTCCTAGTGACAAAATCAGCATCCAAAAAACTAACACAACACTACAGGTCTGCAGTTCCTTTAAAAAGAATGGCCTCCAAAGTCAGCAGGGGGAACTCAAAGGAGAAACTATTTCTTTTCCCAAAGCTAAAACAGCAACATAGAAACTTCAGAGAAAAGAAGGAAATACCAATTGCCTGCTTGATCAATTAAGGTAGTGAGGCACTTAAAGATCCTCACTAATTGAAAATCATGCCCTGACAGGGATCTTCAGTTTATTTTTTTATTATTAAATTAGTAAAGCAAGCAAACAAAAAAGTATTCAAGAAGTCTGCATTATAAATTGCAAACATGGTAAGGTATGCTAAGTGTTTAGTTGTCTATAGTAAAGTAACCAGAGATGTTATGCAGTACTCGACACAGCTTTACAGAATTTTGAAAAGAAGAACAAATGCTAAATATTTTGTTCAAACAATCAGGTTTTGGATTAGGAAAATAAAAATTAATAGTTCTTTACCCAAAAGTTAATAAAATACCTACCACACTAATGCATCAAGTAAGCATTTGCTAAAGTTTACATCAACTCTGCTCATTTAGGGGTAAGCAATTAAATTATTTATATATTGCATATCTCCACCTAAACCATTCATCATGAAAAATTCCACCATGGGATGTATAAACAAATGGTTCTTCACTGATTGCTGAAAGGTAACCACCACCAAGATCGAACTTAGGACAGCAATGTAATAATACCAACCACTATAGACAGTGTTTCTATCCACAATGAAGGGACAGTAAAAAGTCCCAAATAATTTTTACTGTAGATGCTAACTCCTCCAAGAAGGCTTTTCTGCCACAATGAGGTGGGTGAAGTATATACACTACAGCAGATTAACACCTGTGCAACACAGAAACAACATGCATTAATCAAGGCTCCAAGTCTTCCACGTCACAAGCTGGATCCCAACTTCAACATATTATCGCATCTCGTAGGAGATTCTTTTTGCCTACTAAATTAGATGTTAATAACCAAGGTTCTTATTTAACAAAACATGAAAATGCATAAAAGGATTAATGGCATTTTTGTGTTATTTAATCTAATGCTATTTTCTATTTGGTTTACACTATCTTTACATTTTGAATATACTGCAGAATAACTGTGTAAAATATGTCAATGGCAAGCTAGAAGTTTTGTCAACTGGGAAGCGAACAGATGAGCCACTTAGGAAAGTACACAAACAAAGCAAGTTTGCAGGAAGAAGAGAGTGGCTAGACAGCAAAAGAACCAGTGAAAAACCAGCATCAAATTACTCAACACTTCGTTGAACTGAACAAACTAGTCACTTTTAAGCAGCTATTTCTGACTGTCTACAAGCAGGCAAGATGTAATACACTAAGTATACAAACATTTTAAAAAGCACATAAAGACTCTTGAACATAACAGTGAACATTCTGTAGCCACCAATATATGTACTTACACAAGAGCAAGTACTTTCCCTTCCCATGTACAGCGTTAAAGGCAGCTTACCCTTTCCACTTGGCCTTCTTTGTGCTTCAGTTTGTACACTTTCAGCTTCGGAAGGAAAGTCTCCATGTAGTTCTTGTCTTCCATTCCTTGGAGCAGTACCCCATGGAATGCCAACCTGCAGGTATTTGCATGAATATCTGTATCCAGCTTGGAGCCAATCACAAGGCACAGTTTAGGACAAGTGACTGGTTTTTCAAACTCCAGCAAAGCCCACTGTTGTCTTGGGAGCTGGACTTCCGACTGGTCATTTTCTTTGTTCTCCTCTGAAGAATTTGAGTCCTTGGACAAATATTCCTCTTGATAAAGATAATCCTTTTCAAAATCAAAAACATCTTCTTGAATTTCTTTGTTGAAGTCAGCAGGAGCTGGACTGAAAAACATCACTCTTCCCATAACTGTTTCATGACCAACTGTGATATGGAACTTGGCCTTGGTCTGAAGAGCTCCTCGAAAATACTGGATTTTCTTCAGGGAAATTATTGCAGCATGAATAGTGTGAAGTGATTCTGGTGTGCAAATTAGGCCTCGTTCTAGCAGTTTGGGATCAAACTGTGTTACACAGATACCTACTCTGTCACCCTGCATAGCATAAGTCACAGGAGTATGGAACATCTGCATGGACTTGACTTTCTTTGTCACCTATTGATGAAAGGGGGGAAAAAAAAAAGCAATTAATTGCATGAGTGCACCACAAGCACAAAGCCACATATCACAGTCTGCTTTCTTGTAAGACGACTGACCTCCTAGCAGAGTCCACAATTCAAAAAGAAGAAAGTGAACCACCTGATGACATACCCCATCATTTAAAATTACCACAGGTTTGAGCCTCTTCACTTACTCCTGTTTATGAGACTGTAAGATTATCATGGTCACAATTACGTTGATATTTGCATCATCTGTGCTGCAATACTTACATACTATTTGCAAATCAACCATTACACCCACACCATGGAATAGCTTACTTAATGTACTCCCCTTAACCACCTGCACCACCGAAAGCATAGCACTACAATACCAATCCATGCACCTGTGTGACTGCTTTCCCACCTCTTCTATGAAAATAATTTAATACACTTCTTTAACTTGGCTGAATTCAACTGTAAAATGTTTAGAACAAAAAAAATCTTCCCTTATAACGTATTTGTACAACACCGAGCACAACAAAATCTTGTAAACTATCACTGCAAAATCGTTAGCAATACAAAAAACTACCATCTCCTAGTCTGACATTCATATATTAAAAAGTCCCCAAAGCTTTCTTGCAAAGATTTGAATGTTCATAAATACATGTCTAGTATTACGGTCACTAAAATGTGGTGTTCCACCTGTTGGGATTATCAGAGGAAAAGTGCAGCACTGGCCACCACTTAAGATTTACTTAGCTCTTCCCAGATGCTATAAAAGCTTGACCTTCATGAGCTTGCTGTTCCATTACTTATTTCAAGTTCTCAAGAAGAGAGGAATGAAATGAGCTTTTAAAGATCAAGTCTAGGCTTAGCTTGATCAGACTAAACCAGTTTAATGAGGCTTCATTTTGGCTTTTCTTTCAGTTCTGCAAACCATCCTTTAAAAAAGATTCCCCACCACACCCCCAGTTTGCACATAACCAAGTGTTTTTTCTGATAATATGTTTATGTTGCCACCTGTTGCATTCATACTAATGCTGGATGTTTGGATAGGTAACCACTCTGCTTGAAGTCCCCACATTAGATAGCTTTTAATACTGAAATAATATTTGTGGCAATAAAAAAAAATATTTATCTCCTAAATAAATATTAAGTACTTGGACAAGAGTCCTTAACACAACATTTTTGAAGGGCTGAAACTTCAAAATTCAGATCCAAGAAGTGAACGCTGCACAGGAATGCTCTGTTCCAGAGATCATTTCTTTGGTATGTTTTTATCAATACACAATATATTATACTGTGAATGTGTACAGAACAACATTGCTAGAATAGATCCGGACTCAGTATAATTTCTTCTTCTCTCTCCCTTCTCTTAGTACCAGTTCTACAGCTATCAAAAAGGTTCACGTCAAACGCTACCATACAATTCTCGGCATTCAAGCCATTAGTATCTGTCTTACTCAGCTGGAACTGTTCTCAAATCGATCTCCAACCACTGCATGTCCCTTAGAAGCCCATCTTCTAATCCTGGCCCACCCCATTTATATTTTAACTCCTGAAAGTAAGAAACCACAATACACAAGCACTGATGAAGAGAATCCCAAATCAAAGGATTGGATTCAGCAGATCTGGGCTTCATCCTTAGTACGTCACATGTCTTAGAGAACATCATTTAGGTTAGACTACTCTGAATAGTCTAGAGAAGTTGACCTTATTAATTTTAATCACAGAATCATTTACTCACAGGATGATACTGAAAGTGTCAGCTTTTTGTCCTGCATCTTGGATGCAATGCTTAAGTGGAAACAAAACTATGTTTTTCACCTATTCTACAAAGCCTGCTGCCCTATGTGAAAGGCACAGATAGTACTTAGCTTCAGACAAATCTTTGTATGCCTATTCCCAGCACCACTAAACTAAACAATACTAAGAGAAGACTGCAGAGGGAAAAAAAAAAAAGGAAGAAAAATTCAGAGAGGAACAAATTGCAGAAACTTAGATCAAAATAGAGTAGATGAAAAGTCTATTGGCTGAACTAAAACCTTCAGTACTGGCATATAAAGAGCTCTCCAAATAAGTCAGCAAAAAACGGTCACAGGCAATATACAGAAAGCTGACTAAAAGAAAAGGGAAAAAATCTAGCAGCTGCACAGGTTCTAGAAAACAACAAAAATCCTGTATTCCTTCTTGAAATCATGATTATACACGTAACAATGGCCATGAGCTTCACCACTACAAATTTGTTTAGATTCCCTGGATCTCTGGCTGCTAACCAAAACCAAAAGAAATGCCCTTTTCCAGATTATAGTATGTTATTATTGCAACATTGTTCAAACCAAATGCCACATCAACGCCTATGATTCTTGAGAATCCACAGAATATTACGAGAACGGAGATGAAGAGGTATGCTCACGTAAGAGAAAAACCCCTCACTAAAAAGTCTCGAACAAAATAGTTTGGTATGATCTTAACTAATGCCGGAACAGACTTAAAAGGCCAGTCTGAATACTCACTAGGATTTCAGTTTCAAGCATTTTTGTACTCAAATATATATTCATTATCCCTTTAGACAAACCTCCTAGACAGTACTACCTGCTAGATGCACTGGAGATAAACAATTTAGCATTTACCTCTACCTCTCCATTCACTTCTGAGGTTGTACTTCTGAAACCTGGAAGTACGGGGGCTTGAATCAAACATTCTTTCATTCACTATAACCTACCCCCTCCCTCTCCAGTTCAATTACTGCGATAGCTGCAACACTGGTGATACAAGTCATGTTTAAGGACTTTAAAAAAAAATAGAAGGTTTTCTAAACATTTGTGTTTCAAAGAAATAAATAAGCACTACAAGACTGAAATTGCCATAAACATCAGCCCAAAACATTTCGAAAGACTCTGATCTCATACGTGATCATACTGGCAGTAGATCTTTCATCTTTTACAACCATGGACAGGGTGAATAAACTGACAAGAACTGAGGAATCTTCCAGCACAGCCACTCCTCAACACAAAACTGGAACTGGAAGATGCAAAAGAGACCTATGCAGTTTTTCTGTCATGAAGTTTTTCTATCTTAGGCATAGCCACAATACAAAGACTTTTTTCCCTTCATGTTATTATTAATATTCCTGTTTATAATGTTACTTTTTTAGAAACTACCCACCTAACCAGTTGAGTGAAATTATTACAGAAAACATTTGCCAGTCCCTAAAACAGTCTACATATATTAAGCTGAAGTATTTTCCACAGAATTCAGATAACATTAAAGAATAAAAATTGTGTTTAAAAATACCTGTTCTTGCGTGCATATACTCAGAATGCATCTTAGCTTTTAATCAGGCATCTATGAGGCATTCCTCAAAAGTGTTATGGGTACTCTCCCATCTTAAATCAAGTCCAATGCTTAGGCCTGATGTATCTGACATGCAGCCCATAAATATCAGAAGGAGAATTAAGAGTACTTTTAAAATATTCACTGCACATGATTAAACTTTTTCAATGAGATTTGCAGTTCTCAAGCGTGGCCATACAGAGCTGGCTTGTATGGGAACACTAGCTGTGTTCTTCACATTTCTCAGTGTTAAACTACATGAAAAAGAGTATACAAGTGTAAAGCATCACTTTCTATGACAAAAAGCTTGCCGTAAGTCCTGCGTGTAGGAGAAACTTTGGATTATCAATACAGGAGTATTTTCCAGTGTTGCATAAGGCTTTAGCAGGATGGCTCCCGCTAATACATTTGCTGACCATCCTCACCGATGCAAGTTTAAGAAAAGTTTTGGATCCTGACATTCTCTTTCAGGCAACAGTATCCTAATCAGAAAAACGACTGAAAATTTGCAGAATCACGTAAAGTAAAGCTTTTTCCCCTCAACCTAAGCAGATTATCTGTGCTGCCCCAACTCCCTCACAAGAGGCAAGCCCCTGCCACCCTGGCTGTGCTCACCCAGAGCTTTAAGAACCACCTGATTTCTTCTTTGTAGATGGGACTAGCTTCCAGACAGGTCTGCTTGTCCTCAGACATATGAAGGGAAAGATAGTGCATTACTCAACCTACTAAAAATCAGTTCTTCATGCTGACCCACACAGTACCTTGCAAATAATTTAATCAGCCCATCTGTACTTATTCTAGGTGTAAACAGGTTTTGCCCTTACATTCATAGTATCTATTCTTGTACCTAAGTTTCCCATAGACATGTCAAAGGACAGAAGAAAAGTAAATGGGAACAACATTCAAGCCCATTCTTTTTTTCCCCCTACATTCTCAGTACCAGGATCAACTGTAAAAGGAATATGCAGCACAGTATCTTAACTGACCATAAACTCTGTTCCAAAAGCATAACGTGTGTAGGAATTAGAATCTGACCAGAATAACGCTAGACTGTGCTTAGGTGATTGGGGGTGGGGTGTGTGGGGTGTGGATTAGATCATACAAGAACTGAGTTGGAATTGCATCTCCTTCAAAAGGTCAGCCGTGGAACCAGCAGAGAAGTGAATCAGTGAGCTGATCTGCACCCACTGGATCAAATAACAAGAGCCAGAGTAGCTTTAAATCACCAACTTCCTGTTTTCTGACCAGACCATGAACATCAGTACAGTATTTCATTCCATTTCACTTTGACCCCGACTGACAGAGACATTCATCCACGGTTTAAAATACTTCAAATGTAGGGTTTTTCTTCAAGAGGCTGAAGTACGTAACTAAAATTCATCTTTGCTTTGCCTGGCCTTTAAAATACAAAGCCCTGGAAGCACTGAAAAGGATGTGACTGGCCCTTAGTATTGCTGTTGTTTGTCTTACGGATCCCCACAAGTTATAGCACAGTTCTAAACTTTCACATATTTTCTTTAGCTTTACAGCAATAGAAGTTCCAAGTAGGGAGTTGGGGCTGGATCACTCAGTGCACCCACCTACCAACAGGATGACATTAAACACTTCAGAGCATTCTGTCCTGGGCAATAGGAATTTGTTAACTGACACCAGCTATGACCAATACCTTTGACATTTCCTTGCATTTATTTCGAGTATTCAATTTTTGTCCTCAAAATGCTGATGGTAAAACAACTACTATCTCATCCTGTCCATGAAAATAGTGCAAGGTCCATTTTAGCAATCCACTAAACAGGTATTTTACTCTTCTTTAGTGAACTAGGCACTCAGACACAGAAAGAAAGTGAACAATATTGAGTGTGACTTTAAAGAGACAGACTTTACTGCATGCAAACAATGTAGGTAAACATGGAAAACTTGGTCACTGTTATAAAACTTGCTACAAACTTCCCTAAGAAATTCACTCATGTTTTGTTTTCGAATAATGGCGCAAGGGAATTGATTATATCTCATATAAATCAAGAGCCATGTGTTGAAATC
This sequence comes from Ibycter americanus, assembly GCA_035590275.1. Lineage (NCBI taxonomy): Eukaryota > Metazoa > Chordata > Aves > Falconiformes > Falconidae > Ibycter > Ibycter americanus. The sequence continues at coordinate 10,671,038 of JAVJGI010000050.1, forward strand.
TTACATCATTTGCAAAGGGATTTGCTTCACTCTTTAAATTTTATTTGTATAATCACATTAATGTTCCTAAAGCATTATGTAAAGGTCTATAAAAAGGGTGAGAAAGAATAAGTTTATGTGTTCAAATGCAGATTAAAAAAATGCAAAATAGAAATCAAAAGCACCCAAACAATTCAGCCCTTGAGATAAACAAATGTATTCAATATAAGAAGAGAACCCATTATTTGAAGACCAAAGGAAAAGTCCACTAAGATTTTCAAAGCAGTTTAGTACAGACTAATAGAAAACAGGATACAGAAAAAGTCCACTAATGACTTCTCCCCTGATATGTCAGAGCTTCTTTTCCTTTATTTATCCAACTTCCATTAAGTTATCAACCATATGCCATTGCTCATAACTTCGTCAGATAAGAACCTAGCCATCCTGCTGCCTCCCAGTACTGAGTGCATCTTTCTGATATGAAAGATACAGCAACCATACTTCCCTGTAACACTGATGGGAAACTGCAAAGTTAAAATAGTCTAAATAATCTATTAGAGAAAATACTGATTATAAATGCAGTATTTATAAAAGGAGTATTACATATGTATTTCAAAAAGACACCCCACTTGAAATGCAGACTCCAACCAGTTTAAAATAAAGATCACATCTCGGAGCCCAGCTGCTAACAGCTGCATCCTTAAACTTACGTCCAAGAAGGAAGAGGAACTGATAAATGAAGTAAGCACCATTTCAGCGCTGAGGTTTAGAAATACACCAAGAGCAAGCCTGACTGAATCAGCACCCGAACAAGGAGGAAAAAAAATATCCTTGAGAGGCATAAACTGACCATACATTGCAGCAAAGTGCCAAATACAAGAAACAGCACCTTGGTATCATCCAGCAGAAGTGCCTCCTTATAGCTGAAGAGGAGCAGCAAACTAAAGCCAAGCTGCACAATCAAAATGCATCCCATATCTGCTACTTTTGAAAGTAAGGACTGCCTTCTTTTCTTTTGCTCTACTACAAATCCAAATTTTAAATAAAGCATCTCATCTTCCTGCTCCCGGTATCATTTCTTGGTGGTCAGATGATATCAAGCTACACTGTCAAAAAAATGCAGCCCACTTGTCTGAAAGGCTACCACAATTTTTAGTTTTCAGCCAATCCTTGTCTAAGCACATACACTGAAACCAAGCAAAGCTCTAATTCAGACATAAGACTGCTCTTACACGTAAGCAATCTTTACATAAATTCTCTTCTAAACACAAAGAATGCATAATTCTTTGCTTTATGAGGGATGACCATTCACAAGCAAAGCTGAGCCCTATAGATGAGTAAGCAGCAATGCGTTTAGTGAAGGCAACCCACCCCTGCTTGAAAGCGTCAAAAGGACATCTGGGCTGCGAAGGAACAAGATAGCAGTAACAAGCATTCAGGAATCATGAGTCAGGGCCTCTGCCCTCCCCCATCCACATCCTCTGTGCAAACAAAAAAAAAAATCTTTTATTTTAAAAATTAAGATATGGAGTATTTTCTTTATCCTCTGAGATACGTTTGCAGTTCATGTCATATCTCGGTGAATGTTTAGAAACATATAGCTCCAAACCTTCACAAGGATTTTAGAACAGCAAAAAATGGAGATAAAACAGGAGCTGTCGATAGTATGTTGTTGCACAGCTGTCTCACAATGCAAACCTTTCCCGCTGCTCAGGTTGTTGAAAGCCATCTCTTCTGAGTCAGCACCACAGTGGCAGCTAGGACCAACTACAAAGAGCAGAAACCTCAGAGAGTCAGAAAGAATTCCAAGTTTGCAGGTGCCTCCAAGATCATATGGCTTAGTAACAATTTTCTGAAAGATCTTGAATATTTCTAGAATCTATTATTTGTCCATGGCCTCACTTGTCTCCAGATGGGAAAGGAATACAGCATCTGGAGGAAAAACTATTTCACACAGAATGATTCTTTTAACTTTATTTTTTTTAAAGTGAAGTTTATAAGGGCATTCACCATACGACCACTGTGGTGCTTATGTAATGCCACACACATGCTATTGGATTTTATTTAAAATACTTCTCCTCCTGACAAAGTAACACCATAGCCTGAAAAGCTTGCACTGCAACACTGGAATAACACAATACAAAAAGGGATATTAAAATCCCTTTAGCTTATTTCCTTTCACAGCATCTAAAATATGGTTATGCACCCAGCAAATGAAGAAGCAGGTCAATGATCTTACTCTCATGCTGCTCTGCTTTAATGCCGTAATTAATTACATGTATGCTATATTCATGCACACAACCACAAATCAAAAATTAGCAAGTGTTAAGATTAAGATTTTGCACATGAAGTGACCTTCTGTGCCAATACATCCTCACATACCCTTTAAGTATGTAATCTCAGATTTTTTCCAACAGAACCTAATCCATTCCATGCACAGGCTGGACAAAGCTCATTGAATAAGAAAACTATCCTCTATTTATTTTCTTCTCGTGACTGAACCTCCCTGAAGTCCTTATTTACTGTAAATCATCAAATTCACACTGTATTGCATGTATGCTAGCTTACTGGAGTTATTTAGTAAACTTCAGTAATCTTGTCACTCTTGTGATAACATGGCATTACACCTCACTGCAGATAGAAACATCAACTGTGTATTTGTCACAATCCAAATTCTCAAGAAAACCCCAATGTCCAGTTTTTTAAGGCAATCAGGCTGGTCACGCATGATTTGCCCTTGCAGTATTTCCCCAGTAATTATATATTCTTAATACGCTCTTCGGGTTCCACCCCTTACAGCTCCTCTACCTGGGATTCACAAGGTGAACATCAAGAGCACCAAGCCCTACTGCACCTTTATTTCCCCTCTGCACTGCCTCTTCTAGATTTGAGGACCGCATCCCCTTTTAGTCCTCTGGCCGAAAGAGTGTGACAGCCATACCTACTGAACACTTGGGGCTGTAGGTAGGGAACAGGTCCCCACACTCCAGGCTGTATGGAAGGAAGCAGAAGCCAGACACCTACTAGATATACTTTCATCTCCAACTGACTAAAATCTCTCAGGTTTTTTGTAACCAAAAAAGGAATCTTAAAGATGTCGAGTAGCCTTAAATTAAGTGGTACTGCTTGTGACATCTATCACTACAGATGACAAAATACGCATTTTTAGAAGCATAATATAATGCCAATGAGTTTAGCCAGCAAGTATCTAGGCAAAGAGTGTCAGATCCATAGAAAAAACTACGACAGAGTAAGCTTAACATTTACATACCCGTTAAAATTTCTGCAACTTATCAAAAATTATTTCAATAAAACATTTTTCAAAGCAAAAAATCCAAAAAGAAGTCAAAACCAATGCAAAATGATAGGTTAAAGAAAGGCTGTCTGGAATTTTCTTCTTCCGACAGAATGAACTGAATTCTTTTTTTCCAAATAGATTTAGGTTTAGAACAATAATAATACTTTTATCTGAAGACTTCAAAGTCACATGCAAAAGAATATATCGCAGTAAACACAGGGTTGGAGGTTTTATAGAAACACTTCTACTGGGATTTTTTTCCCTCTTCTTTAAAAGAAATTTGTTTACTACCAGTCTTTGAAAAGCATAAAAGGGAAGAAACTATAGGGTAAAGAAGCAAAACTTTTACGTGTAAGGAACATTTGGAGCTTTGTGAGAAGACTGGTTTTGGTAGAATGTGCGACATGTAGCCCAATGTGAGTAATATTATATCTCAAATAAAAATCAGCCCATGAATATACATAATCCAAAAGGTAATTCTCCCAATCTCTGAAATGTAATGGAGCCACTCTAGATCACTGAGGCATGAATATTTACCGTATTCAGGCTTTACTGCTCTCGATCTGGGTTCAATTTTGCAAATTAAAATGAAGGCTCTGTGGATAGAGAGATTAAAGAAGAGCATCCCAAAGCCTGCCTGTTTCCTTGGTGTGGTAGCAGCGATCTTGTTACCCTTCTGTTGGGTTATTTCTTTTTACTTAATGGAGTAGGTCAAAAGCAATTGAGAGTGGAAAGAGGAGGTCATTATTGGGTCACAACCTTGGAGTTAAAGGCTCACTAAGGAAAACAAACACAGAGTGAACATAAAGCTGCATTTAAAAATAAAACCTGTAATGAAAAATAATATTTTCAGCTCTTTTCACTTTTATTTTGACAGGTCGAGGGGAAAATTAAGACTAAGTTCTTTCACTTGTTTCTTTCTCATGAACAAAATTCTCCTGTTCCATCTCTAAAATAAGCTCGTTAATAGAAGCCATCATTTATACAAAATGAAACAAAGGTGATAAATAATTACTGAGAGATCTGGTAGGCTTCATTAGCTGTGGCAAACGTTAACATTAATCGTGATGATTTGTACATTTTCTAGGAAATACTTAGAATATAAACACAAGACCACTCCAGTGCAATGCAGCAAACACACACACAAGTATGCACATCAGTACAAATCAAATGATATGGTACTACTCCTAGTGAATTCCTTGTACTAATTACAATCAAAACAAAGGCTACCTCTGCTATGAGAGGAGAAGAAAAGAAAAAGGAATAAAAGAATTACTATCAGACAAGTATTTTTCACAATTTTTTTTTTAAAGTTTATGAAATAAAACCCAATTGGTATACAAAATCTTTATAGCTTTTCCTTGAGGTAGGATTTTTTTTAGTGGCAAATTTTAAAGAGTTCAACTAGTAAGCAATTTCTAATACAGGTCAGTACAGTGATTAAGATCAGACAAGCAAATTTATATCCTCTGCATTGTATGATATTTTCAATATCTAAGCAGTTAAGTCTAAAGAATAAACGGATTTATCCCTACCACCTTGGCAAATAATATTAAGCTATTAAAGGAACAAAGCAGTATGGTGCAAAGTTTGATACAACAAAAACAAGTTCTAATGCACAGATACATGGTAAAAAAAAAAAGTCAGGTTTATAAATAATGATTCTGATTAATCCATTCACATGCAGCTGGGGGAAGAAAGAGGGCAGAAGGGGAAAAAAAACAGAGGGGAAAAGCTGAGGAAAGAATGAAGAGACTGCATCTTACAAAACTGGAAATAAAGCCAAAATGTAGTGATCACCAGCTAGCAAAAAACAGCATTTACCATGTAGAGGTGCCATGTGATATCTTATGAAGTAAGAAATTCACACTTCTTGGCCTCTGAGCTACGTCCTGGTACCAAAGGGTTACTGTGCTCTAAAACCTTCACCAACGGCCTTGCTAAACATTTAATATTTTTCTTTCTGCTTTCTTAAAGGCCCCAGATGTGTTCTTGCAGATCAAAAGAGACCAACTTATAAAGTTAAACGAAATCAAGGGCTTTTGTTCCGAGGCATCGTTGCTGAACTAATTATTCCTGGATGTTGTTTAATGAAATAGCGGTGCCATATATTAAAACAGTTAACAGGATGAGTTGCGTGAGTTATAGGAAAGGTCTGATCTGGGATTATAAATTTAAGGTTTTCTTCAAAGGAGATGAAACAAACTCCTCACAACTCCCCAGTCCTTTCTGTCACTGGAAGACTGAAATAAAGGAACCAAAAAATGTATGAAAGCTGAAATATCATTCTACATTACCCTTCCCTGAACGATAGAGAACTAAAGATGGGGGAGTTAAAAAAAAAAAACCTCCCGAGATTCTTTGAGATGAGGAAATGAAGATCTAAGGTATCCTGTCTATTCCCTAAATGCTACAAGGCACAAGTTAAAACAAATACTGGTAAAATCTTATGAGAAGCTTCACTTTAGATGTACATACGCAAAAAAAGAAAGGACTCCCATCTTAACGCAATGGAAATAGTTACCAGAGCAATCATTAAGCATTTTTATTAAGGGGGGCAGTGGGTGGGGGAAGGTAAGCAAATAGCCATTTCAACATCACATTATTAGTAGAATTGGATCTCTTACATTATTCTGCAGGCCCCAGCCACACCAATTTTTTTGGTAAAATGCTTATTTTACTATTCATTTACCTTCCTGAGAGAAACAAAAGACCCTCAAGATCCCTAAGGACATCTCAGACTAGGAAGGTAACTTTTCAGAGCCATGGCTCTTATACATTCAGACAATAAACACTTCACTTCCCTACTGATAGTCCTTTCTGTGTTTGTATTTTACAGCCTGACACCGGCCAACCCAACACTTGACACCTAATTAACAGACCTAGGAGCTGGAGGTCCATATATTGATCACACTAAATGGGATTAGTGTGAAATAAAAAGTTCAAAGGGTCTTGACCAAATTTCACCACAGCCCAGCTGTGACAGCTGCTATGAATTTGTGTATCCAGTGCCCCACATTTTTATTAAGAAGGGTCTGGCGCACAAGAGTATGCAGTAGCCTATGAGATCACGAAGGTTCACCTAACAATGTCAGGCTCTGTAACTGTAGTGACTGACTGAAGAAAAAAAATCCTCTTGCTTGTTTGCATAGGTCTTTTTGATTAACTCATGAAAAGGGTCTCTCACCTCTGATACAACAAGCATTTCAATAGATGTAGAGTTGTGACTTCTTTGCCTCTCAAGGATTTGTTAACTTGCTATGAAAGAGCTGTCCAATTTGAAAAAAACCTAGGTTTGGTTATAAAAGAAATAATTCCCAATACATGCTGCAAGCATACCTAGTATATTCTGACAATGATAGCCAGGAGCTGTATTCAAACGATAGAACTCCAAACCATTATCTTCTAAACACACTTTCTATTTGCCTAAACCTCTCATCTGTCATCAAGTGAATAAACATTTCTGTTTTACACACACACACACTTTTTAGTGGCAGTTCTCGTGACACGATTTTTTAAACCTTCATCAAGATCCAAAGAAATTACAACTATCACAACATTTCTGAGTACCTGTGCAAATTAATTTCTTATTTAAAACATGCTGCCTCGTTTTCCAGTATCTAGTAACACAGACACCTGTAACAAATAGGGGAAACCTACTGCTACTCAGGAAGGGAACAAGCCCATCATGCAAAGATGTGCAAGTACCACTGAGGCACAGTGAATGCTCAACAAGATTCTCTTGGCTAACGTGATATTTACCAATATATTCAGGATAAACAATGAAGAAAATGCAATTTTGCTTTTGTTGGTGTTTTTCTTTATTAATTTCCTTTAGGATTCACTCTGTCAGAATATTTTTTTTTACAAAATTGAGGAATATCTACTTCTGGGAGTTTATGTATCAACGACAAGGAAATGGTCATCAGTCAGGAGGAAGAGATGGAAAAGAGTTGTCAATTTATAAATAATTTTAATCCATTATGGGTCTTTTAAAAGAAAGCTAAGTGTGGTCCATGAAGGGACCGTAAAAATAGGCTCACTGAGGTTGCAACATGCATGGGTAACAGACAAGACAGCAACAGAGCCATCACGCAAAAATACATGACAGCAGATCACCAATGACAGAAGCTTGGTAAAAGTAAGGAGGGCAACCTGAAGCCTATGAAAGAAGAGTGGATTGTTAATGTTGGCACATAAAGGTATTTCACATAGCAATTTTTTAATACTTTATACAGTACTGTGGCACACAAAAACCAGCTTTTCTTGCCTTTTGTTTCTCTTTTTTTTCTATATATGTGTATCTCTTCTTCTGCTAGGTTTCTTTCCTTGCAGAATCTTCCACTTCCTAGCCTTTGGGTCTCATCGCTGTTGCATGGCCAGCCACACCTGCTGAGATGACCTTCACTGAAACAGCCGGTGACATTTCCAAGTACCACAATTAGGCTTAAAAATTAACATTCCAAGACTGGAAGATTTCATATGTCTCTGCTCTGTCTGCAATCCGGACTGGAAAACTGCAACTGTCACTCCCTCACAGTCTTGAAAACTAGAACCTTTTCATTTTAAATTAAAGTTGAAATTACATGTAATCCAAAGTGTGCAGGCCACAAAAAATTCTTTGAGATGACTGAATCTAGTCCAAAAGGAAGCTTATCTAGCCTATCTACCAATGCTAAAATTCTTCCTTATTCGCTACATTATTTAGGATTTTTTTTTGTCAGTATAGTATTAAAAGTTCCATCAGATTTTTTAGAACCATTTCATGACCAGGTTTCCTCATTTGCAGATTTCTCACTACAGTCACTAGCTCTCAGCCCCCATTCCCACAAAACATTGGGACATTATGTACTTCCTCAATAGCACAAAATTGCATCATTACTTTCTCTCTTGCTATGTTATGTGTATTGTAATTGTATGCACCTTCTCAATTTAAGAAATGCCCAAGGACATCCCACACACACTATGGAGGTAGCCATCTGAAAAAAACGTACAAGTTTTAAAAACAGCCAGTTAGGTTTGCTCCTTACTAAAATCTAGGAGAGAAACCTAGTATCAGAAGAACATTTTAAAGGGAGACAAAGGTAACAACTTGTAATTGAAAATGTGCACCACTGTAACACCAGAAGTTACCACTGCTCTTTGTACAGTGTCTCTTTTAAGGAGACCCCACTGCATCAGCCACCACATCTACCAACTGTTCTTCATTAGTCAAAACATTCTTCCCTCAAAAACCAAAACAGCATTTGCTCTCATCTTTAAGGGCAAGGCTGCGCAGAGGATACTGGCATTTATCTCAGTGCAAATCAATGCTGAACATGGACTGCATATCCAGAAGTCTCTTAAATATAGCAAAAAGCCCTTTGTCTTAGAAAAAAGAGAATATAAAATCATAACATAGGACAAGACGCATTAATATTATTCTACAGCAAATATAAAAGATACTCATCACAGTGAGACTGCAAGAGTTGTTTACTTGCAATTTTAGGAGACTAGACTAAGATATAATTCGGGATGCACCCTCCAGTCCTGTATTTTACGAGCTTTTTGGTACAATTCAAAAGGCTCGAGAAGAAAATATAATTTTATTGGAAGTGACTGGGTACCTTTACTTAGGGAGAAAAATGTCTAACTAGAAGAGCCTACAGTAAGTCCAGAGTGAATCCAAAACTAAGAACGATCATATCATTAAAAAGAAAAACGTCAATGTTAGAAACACTTGCTACTACAGCAAATGTTGGTTATAGGAAATTGAGTCAGCAAGCTGGTACAACTGGATGAAGTTTTATCACTGTCTTTCAACAGGAGGAGCGGAGGTAAAATAATTTAAACATAGATGAGGCCAAAGATAAACAGAAAAATAAGAAAAGCTTTTAACTTGGCCAGTAAGCCAAGTTTCCAAAGTCAATCTAAGTAGATAATTGCTCCAAACTAAAAAGACCTAGCTTCAAGAATCAGTAAAACAAAAATGAGGAAAAAAAATATACAAGCAATACTTAAGCATATATTTATATACCACTTATTCTATGTTCAACATATGTACTTTTCATAATCCTTCCAAGATTAGACTTAGAGGAGAAAGAATTTTTGAAGTGAAGTTTAATAGTTAGACAAAACAGCTGCCATTAGGCATCTGACATTTTCATTTTTCTGTCTTTACTAAAAGGCAAAACAATACTGTGCCACTGGAATAGTCTCTGTTCAGTCAGCATTATCATTTCTTGCATCCCCTTTGGATCTCATCCTTTAACTATGACATTTTTTTCTCCCTTTTCCTGCAAAAGGTAGGTACCACTTATTGCTTTTGGATTTTTTAGTTTATTGAAGTGGGATAAATTGCACACTGTTTAGAAAACATTCCACCCCCTTATTTTTCTAAAGATATTCTTTAAAATCCCGAAAGGATGTTAATATTAAACAAAAGCATAGGGTTAGCCTATTAGGCCATCAAGTCTGACATGTTATCCAAGGCAAAGGCTTATTTCAGTTGCTTCAGAAGAAAAACATGAAACCCCAGTACCTTACCAACTGTGCAATAATGAAAATGAGGTTGTAATGAATTCCAATCTAACCCTCAATAGTGGATTCCAATTACTGTGCTCATAGGAGAAATAAAAATATTGACAAAATATAACACCATTTTTTCTGATAAAATGGAGAACAATGCTGCAGAGAACCTTCCACAGATGTAAATCTACAAAGAAAATCAAGTTCCCACTGAAACTTCTCTCTTTTCAGTCTTGTTAGGCTCCCCCGTACACCAAGGGGTGAGCTCTTACTCTGCCCAGAGGCAAGGGAATTAAAAAGGAATGCTAGTATGAGGTTTAGCAGCAAATAAATAGCTTTGCTGTTACAAATTTCAGTAGAAACATTATTAGTTAAACTTAGTGGGCTTTGTGGTTTAATACATATTCAGCACAACTAATTTTTCTACAAGCCTTTGGCTCCATCTGCTGACTTTTAATATTAAAAATAATTGATGAGGCTGAAAACGTTCATGCTTTTGGAACACTTAAGTCCTCTACATTTTTGTAAGTGTGGTTCAAAAGGTATAACTAAATACCCCAGGTGTGTGGTCTAGTAACGTTGTCCGTTAAAATTCTCTTGAAGCAGCAATACACCAGCGCTGAGGAGAAGGCACCTGAGGGAGCCTGGGATGCACAAGGGGTGAACAAATCTTCCTTGGAAGACTGGCTGGAATCACATTTAAGCAACAGGTATACATCTGGATGTTCATGTCACAGAATCACCCAGCAACTAAGTCCAAATCTGAGAAGTGCGATTAGGAGCAGACTAATAAAAGAAATTGAAGATCTAGAACACAACCCTTGTGAAAGCTCGTTGGAGACATTTGCTCAACACCTGCCTGCACTGATTTCAGATTCTCCCATTTTCACCAAGATGTCTGCTTCACAGAACTAAAGCTTGTTGTATTTACGAACAAAAACACGGTAAAAGATTACTCTGAAGTTTCAAAAGCCCCAATATTTACCTGTTCCAGCTCTGATTTATTTTTCATTGTTGCAGAATTCTAATCATTATCAGAGTGCTACAAACTCAAACTAGATAGAATTTCCACACCAAAAATTGCAAAAGAGAAATGCATCCAATATGCTCTTTAAATATAGCAGGGGAAGTCTTAGACTCAAAAATAAAACAGTTACAATACTTCATGGCCATTTTTTACAGTTAAACAACTAAATCCATCATTAAATAAAAGCAGCCTGATTTACATGAACACTGAGCTTTCATGGCTGCAAGTTATTTGAGTGGTAACTGGAATAATCAGCATCTCTGACAATCTGTTTTCCTTTATGACTGACTTTCAGTACCTGTATTAGAAAAAAATTAACAACACACACACACACAGAAAAAACCCAACACTCAACTTCCAAGACTTCCTGTGACATCTCTGTGCACTCTGAAAAATACCTTCCTCTTATTATCAGTGTAGGAGATACGGTCAGCGTCTCAAATCAAATCCCACTTGTTACAATTGCTACATATGGGGAAGGCTTTTTTTTAACATGCCATTCATAGCTCTAATATCAACCTACCAAAGTCTTAATTTTTGACTTACAAACATAGATAAGAAACAATAGATGGAATCAATTATTTTTTGCAAGAAGATTTAAACACAGAATGAAGTATGTACTGTGTTAAAGTTAAAATTAAACAGAATCTGAACCAGACCCTAAAGTTCACTATCATAAAGGTGTGAAAAAAAGCTCATCTTCATAGCTTTGTAGGAAAAAAAAAAAGAAACTGACAACTCTTCTGGAATGAAAATACGAAATCCCTCTTACATATTACACACACATACTACAGATACAAGTTTCCAAAAAGCTTCTTTTAAAGCTATTTAATGTTTATAATGTCTCCTTCGGCACTGAGACTGAAGCTAAGGAATTAATTACAACAGCCATTACTTTCAAAAACTGAAAACAAAACACATGCATACAAATTCTGAACAAAGATTCCCAAGAAATTTTAACAGTATATGAAACATTAGGAAGATACAAGACTCATTTCTACATGGTCATGCTCAGATAAATATAGGTATAGGTCCAATAGTTTCAAAACTATACTTATGCAAAAATTCACATTGGGGAAAATTTTCACCACACAATTTGAGATTTAGAGACACATTAAGAAAAACTCCAAAATATAATCACATTTAAACATAAATCTAACCTTCTGCAAATACGATTCTCCATATACAGGAAAACAGCAAGAAAAGCAGCATGCATACTGTAAAGCACTGTGTATAATTATAAATTTTTTTATCATATCTATGTATTCTCTCCATCAAAGTCCATCTAAATCCTGACTCAAGTAAAAAGCCCCAGTTGGTGTCAGCGTAGCTAAATGACACTGAACAAATGAAAGGCAGGATTTAAAACTTCATTTCTGAGCTGAGCAGAAGGGACCTTGTCCATCAGGAACAATATAACAAAACAAAAAGCAATAATACAATGTTTGATTTGTGGAATTACATTCGCTGTGCCAGAAAACTTTAACATTATGGATTCAAAATAACTAACTCAGCCCACTACATATTGTGGATATCTAATGGCATGTTTTTACAACTGTTTGTAATGTACGCGTCAGATGGCCTAAGTCTTTCTTGTGAGTCACACCATAACCACAAAACTATGCCTAAATGTTAAATGGGAAGGGGGAAAAAGAAAAGTTAAGTTGACGTAAAAATTTCTTTGCCCATCTCTCTTCCCATTTATTAACCTTCAAAACATCTTGCCAATATTAACTTCATGCAACCCTCATAGACAAGAGTTAGAATCACCCTTATTAAAAAAAAAATAAAAGCAAACCAGAAATTTACCATGCTTTTGCTTTTTCTAATCAAAATTAGAACAGGAAACTTATGTAAAAAAAAAAAACAACCTCAAAAAAGCACCCACTCCCCAATTTTTTAAAAAGCCAACAGAACCCCTACCTTTGCATTCTCATTTGTGTATTTTTAGTAGAAAATTAGTGAAATTTTTTTAAAAAACACTGCTTGGGTTCCTGCCAAAACCACCCCTTTACAAAAAAGAAGAAGAAAAAAGAAAGAAAATATCCTCAATGTTTCTGGTAATCCACCAAATCAGTTCAGCATATACATGTTTTAAAAAGGCAGAGGCTACTGAAGCCACAACTGTCTTCCCTAAACATGTTCTTGTTACTCTTATCACCTCTATTATCTCTATTCCTAATAGTAAACTTGAAGTTTGCAAAGACACACACACACACACACACTGCTTTAAAAATACTTAAGAGCCTCTCTAAAGGAAAGCCTCTAAAGAGCCACAGATAGAGCCTGTGATCTCACGGAAGACAACTACTTATGTGCTGTCTGCATCTGGAAACTGGATTTGAAAATGGAAGTTCAACAACCTGAACAGATAGAATAGGTGGGTAGTAAAAGTGAAGACGAAAACAATGCAAGGACACAAGCAAAAGGAAAGACTTGAAGCAATTCTGAATCTTTTGTACTACAAAAAAAGTGTGTGATTACAAATGTATCTTAGAACCTGTGACTAATCTGTTAGCATGTGCTGTAAGAAGGAAAAGCAGACACATCACAGTTTCTACAGCCTGGAGGTTTCCACCATCTTCCCACTAGTTAGGGGACCGCATGCCTGAGAAATATTAACACATCAGAATAAATTATGTTGAACTTCAATCTTATGTAGCATCTCAGGCTCATGGGAGGGCTCAGAACAAGTTAGGACCCCACTCTGCATCACCACATTGTAGAACTTCCTCCACCTCCACCCGTAAGAGATTAAAGTCCTACCCTGGGGCGAAGATACTTAATAACCTCCTCTAAAGCCCAAGCAATCAAGTAGCCTTTGACAAGACTGGAATGAAGCATGAATTTGAGGGTCCTTGCCACATTAATACATTTTGTACAAACAACTGTTTCTCCCCTGTCTTGGTTTAACCCCAGCCAGCAACTAAGTACCACACAGGCACTCACTTGCTCCCGCCCCACCACCCCCGGTGGGATAGGGAGGAGACTTGGCAAGGGGGGAAGGTAAAACTCGTGGGTTGAAACAAGAACATTTTAATAATTGGAATAAAATAAAATCATAATGGAAAGAAGAGAGAGTGGAATAAAACCCAAAGGGGCGGGGGGGGAGGGGGGGAAACCACGAAAAACAAGTGATGCACAACACAACTGCTCACCACTTGCTGACCCAGCCAGTTCCTGAGCAGCGATCAGTGGCCCCCAGCCAACTCCCCCCAGTTCATATAGTGAACATGATGTTCTATGGTATGAAGTATCCCTTTGGCCAGTTCAGGTCAGCTGTTCTGGCTACACTCCCTCCCAGCTTCTCATGCACCTCCTTGTTGGCAGAGCATGGGAAACTGAAGAGTCCTTGACTTAGAGTAAGCACTACTTAGCAACAACTAAAACCACCAGCATGTTATCAACATTATTCTTATACTAAATCCAAAACACAGCACTGTACCAGCTACTAGGAAGACGATTAACTCTATCCCAGCCAAAACCAGGACATCCCCAACATCATGTGAACAACAGAAAAGGAACATGTGAAATAGAAACACGTCATACAAAATGTTATTCCTATCCAGTCACCACCTGATTCCAATTCACTCCTAAAACTCAATGCAAAATAGTCCAGGGTGGGATTTTGTGTTTTATTTTATTTTTACAATGATTTGTATGTTTCTTTGCGTTTAGACTAAACTAACTGGTGTTGCTTTGTGTTGACTCAAGGGCAAACTGGCCATTTATTTTAGTCTTATTGGGCATTTATTTCAATCCTTTACTAAACATACATACTTTCAAGTTTCCCCTTACAATCCTCTCTCCTGTGGTTTTGTTTTGAGTGTTTGTGGTATACCTGCATATTCCTCACTCCCTGAAGACTTCCAATTACTGTCAACTAATCTCCAGAAGGAGGATCAGTGTCTTCAACTAGGCAAAGAAAATACCACATGAATAATACCCATATTTCAAAACTGAACTGATTTATAATAGCACACATTTTTTTCCCTAAGCCACCATTTAACTTGTTGCAGTTTATGTACTAGGTGTGGCACATCAGACAAAAAGCTCTTCAAGGATGGTTAGCATAAAAATCTATTGAAATGCATTATATAATGAATATAATATTAAGAAAAAGCAACTACAACATAGTAACTGAAATTAAAACTAAAGAAGTGGTTTAGACTAATACTGAGAAAGAGCAGAAAAACTTCAAGAGGTTCTGAAACCTCACAAAAAAACTGAAATGACAAACTTCTGAACCTTTTTCAGTACCTCTCTCTTTTCTGTTGAAGGAAAAAAAAAAATATGTCTGTACACGTAACAGAGTCATTGCTTTCAATGAGTTAATCTGTTCTCATGGATGATCTCTGCCACCTAAACTGAACAAGGAGTAAGGCCATCTCTGCCAATCCTTCGCAGAATCTATTACACACCCTATATATAGAATATATCTTAAAAATAGGTTGCCTAGCCAGAAGACAGGTCAACTACTAAATCTAACTTTCACAAAGGCCTGAGTGTAAGTCTACAATTTAAGTAGTTAAAGATGTATTAGCTACAGCGACAGTTTAAAAAGGCTGCTTCACTTTTCCTTGTGATTTCCGAAGTGTGAAACGTTTATTCTCAATTATTTATTCATTAGAGGAGAAAGAAAGAGAAGCCAACTGCATTTTACGGCATATGCTTTCAAGCTAATCTTTAGAACCATGAAGAGCCTGGGAGTTTGTCATTTTCATTTCAGACAGTTGCAAATGAAAATCTGTATCTAGGCATTCGTATCATGTTCATCACAGTACTATCTGGGCAGCTTACATAATTATATTATTCCAGCTGGTATTGTAAATATTGGCTCTCTCTAGTATTACTTTTTCTTTCATTTCAAACTGCATCAGCTATTATAATACAAAGTTATGGGAACACTCTAGTGATGTATCTTACATAGTTTCCACAACACGCTATTGTCACAGGCATACAACAGCAGATTGAGGTGAAGAGCTGCACAAATGTTTTAAGAGCAAAGTCAATTCTCATATAATTTTCATAGTAGTAACAAAGAACAAATTTCGAGTTTTATAAATGGGGTCATCTCAGGAACACACAGTACAAGACATGAAATCCAGAGGACTTGCTACGGTGTTATAGTAATACTTAAGAAAGTACTGTGATAAGAGACTGATCATGGATTACTGGGCACCAGTCCATTTTCTTCTGTCTTTTGGTCAAATGTAGAAGTTTATCTTCAACAGTCTTGGTTAAATAACATTTTCAATATTCAGATGCTTTTTTTGCCAGTGTCCAGATCTGAGCAGAACTGTGTAATATGCAGACCATGGCCTAGTTAATGTAGCACTTGCTGAATTATTCTGTTTCTTAAAAGCCTGATCAAATGAGGAATTGTACTGTATATGGATGACCAAGGAAGAACAAAAAGTGACATTCCCTTCCTTCATCCCGGTTACTGAAATTTTGCCAAAGCCTCCAGCACTTGAACTTAAATATTTAAAACATGATAGTTACTCACTACCCTAACTAAGCCTACTCGTACTAAAGTTACATTCACAGCAGGAATGCAACACAAAAGCTATGTTTACCATATAGGAGGCTACCTTTCCAATTACTATTCAAGCATTCCACTAAGATTCCTGCTCAAACTGTATGTGTACGTGCATGTGGGTCTGTTTTCAATTGAATTGAGAACAATTCTACCTGATAAATTAAAAGAAATAAAAATAAAGTTAATGACCTGGCAGCAGCAATGCTTAAGCAAACAAGTTATGCAAACACAAACCAGCCATCCTTTGCTTTAAGAAGTTACCATAAAATTTAAACAAAAAGGCATCTGGATGAAAGTTTGTGATTACTATAGCAGTGTCCATTAACTTAAGTTTCAAACTACTTTTGAACCTTAGGGTACACAAACCCAAGAACGCAACACTTAATCACTGCAGCAACTGCTTGACAGGAAATATGTTACCCAACTAAGTCCCAGGATAACATCCATGTTTTTGTTCAGTTGCATCCCAGTCATGGCTCAAGTCAGCTTCAGATTTTTCTCCTCCTGTACACAGCTTACAGGACTACTGCCTAGAGTACCCACTTTAGTTTGAAAAGGAGCGCAGGAGCCATCTATAAATGCAAGACATTTAGCCCTAGGAAAACAATAGTTGGCATATCCTGTAGAGGAGGTATTGGAACCTGCTTATTCATCTTCAGAAACTACCCTTGAGAGGATAACACCACTCAATGTTTATCAGGTCTTGCTCTTTCTCTCATCAGACCCACTCTAGCTTCAGCCTACGGTAACAACCTCAAAAATCCCATCCCAAGGTTTCTCATCTGACCCTGACTGATGGTGGTTTCAAGCAGCAGAGGTTTCAAGCCAAGATGTACTCAAGGGAAAGGAAGTACACACAAGGACATTGTTACTCAAGATTGCAACAGCTGAGAAAAAGGAGGGAGAAAAAAGTTTTTCTGAATCTATGGCATAAGTGGAAAAGATCAGTTACTTCGAAGAGCAAATTTTGAGACTGGAAAAGAAGCTAGAGAAAAAGATGGAAATAGTCAGGAAAAAGTAGAATAAGCAGATGAGGGAAGTTAAAGCAATAGAGAAACCTGAATGTCAGGTGTCATCTTAATAGCTTATTAGATGTTGGGTTTCCTTTTCAATTTTGTTTTGTAGTTGCAAACCTACATATTTGTTTATCCTTAACTATGCTGCCCTACTGAAGCCAAATTGCTCACAAATGTAACATACAAAAACACATTTCATGTGTCCAATTGTAGCACTTTTGTACTGGAATACCAAGCTTTTTCATCAGATCCAGCAACCCAGTACGTTGGTAATTCCCAAAGAGCTACAGAATACCAAGCATCATAGATTACACATGGAAGTCACATCTGCCAGCAGTCTACACTACTCATGAGCGCATACTAACGTGGCACGCTAATGGTGAGAATGCCTACATACGTGGAAGAGCGCATGCAGTCACTAGTGAAACTATTACACTTCAGTTCCAGGATCAACCTCAGAACAATTCTACCTATATAATTTTCTTGTTAGTCCACTGGTTCCCTGTTCTTCACCTCTGTTTCCTTCCCACCTTGTATTTCTGTAACAACTTTCTTCAGCTTTTCTAACAGTTCTCATGAGACAAGTGACTTACTGAAATCTGGGCAGAAAAAACATTGTTTGATTTATCTAAGAAAATCAGTCATTGTATCAAACAGAAATGTGATGTTTATCTCACAGTATTCATCTACTCAGAGTCAAGACAATCCTATATTTATTTCTCATCTTGTACCCCATTGGACAACATACCAGTTCTTAGGCAACAGCAACTCTGCACTTGTTAACTCTTAAGGCAAAATTACCTGCATGGCAATAGCACAAAATACACACTTTGAATTACTCATGCATTAACTACATCCCAGTCAACATTGCAGATAACCCTGAACAAGCAATCAGTATCATGCAAATCCTGCAGAAGTTAAAGTCTGCCTTGGAGAACAGCGCTGTTTCCAGTAATGCTGCACTTCCACAAGGAGCCTGGATCCCCAACAGTCATTTACAGATGATTTAAGTGGATAGAAGCAATGTAGACATTACACACAAACCTCTTCCTTTTCAGATCCACTGAAGGAAGAAACTTGTATATTTTGGGCAAATTTTCTCATCCATTAGAAGGCTATCTGTATCCCAACTGTCTCTAGCTGGAAGGGACCACAGGGTACACCTAGACCTCCAAAAAAGGCTGCAGATTGATTTTAGTATTTGAAGAGTTAACTGGCCAGCACTGACTAGGCCACTTTTCTGCCTACAGAGATCACATTAGACACACAAGTTCCAAAAATACAGTGTATGGTTTGGATTAGCACTGCTCAGGTTGGCTGCTCTCCCCTGGCTTCCTTCCCCTCTGCTCTGACCAAGTCGAAAAAATTTAAAATCCCCATGATATATATCCAGCTCCCTTTCTATTATGTATTATCCCTGGTCCTGAAGAAGAAAAACCTTAACACACAAAGTCCTTTATCTTGCTCCCTCTTATTACTGTACCTACATGATACTTAAAAAAACTGCAAGC
The DNA here is from genome assembly GCA_035590275.1 of Ibycter americanus. Taxonomy (NCBI): domain Eukaryota; kingdom Metazoa; phylum Chordata; class Aves; order Falconiformes; family Falconidae; genus Ibycter; species Ibycter americanus. Next base: position 10,689,918 of record JAVJGI010000050.1, read on the forward strand.
GATAAGAACTAAACCACTGTACTTCAGTAACAGGTAGTGAAAGAATAGCAACATACAAATCTCCTCCTGAGCATTTTTATTCCTGAACCTTTTAAAAGTCTAAACTAGAAATATTTTTTTTTTAATAAAAAATTAAAATAGATTCTGTTATTTGGGGTCTTGGGTTTTGTGATGGGGGTTTTTTGAGTTATTTTTTGTTTGGGTTTTTTTGTTTGCCAGTGTTTTTTTGAAGACACAGTGTTGGTTTGTTTTTTTAAAAGTGTGAACTAAAACAGAAATAAAAAACAAATCCAAAAAAACCACACAGTAAAAAGTTATAAACCCATACATTGAAAATGAGGGAAATGATCTTTAGAAAGAGCTCAGCATCTGCTACTCTTATTCTCTCAAGAGATCAAGCCCAAAAAAGGTTTGAGAAGTTTTTATTGCCAGATCTAAATTTCATTCCACAGGCACTGGATCAGGTCTTTAATCCTTTACTTAACCACAAAGAACTGTGCTGAGGAGTTTAATTCTTCCAAAACAACTGATAATATCCCAAATGTTGAAAGCGGAGTACTTTCCAGTATAAGCCAAATCCTGCATGTTTTGCTTTTAAGTAAATGCCACAGCAGATGCAAAACCAGTAGGATTCACACTTGTTTTCTAGGAAAGGAGAAAATCTGCAAAAAATACAACTGTGCTTTAGAAGTGGCAGACAATTACAGAAACGCTTTAATACTTGTACTGAATTAGACCGCATGTATAAAATTAAGTGTATATGCTTGATTTATTGATTTAGGATTTAAGATTCTTGTATTTTGTCACCCACGTATTTTAATATGTATTATGAACTGCCTTTTCACGATTTTATCAGTAACATTTAACTGATTCTCCCCCCAACCCAGTTTTCTGAACTGCCCTTCTTCAAAGCATTTCAATGAAATGAAAATGTTCAAGGCGAACTAGACTTCATCCCCAGCAGAGGAACCATAGCATTTTATATCTACTGTTATACAGTTGTTTGTATCTACTGTTATATGGCTCGTTGTTGGATGAGCCACAAAAACATACATACTGTTATATAGCTGTTTGTATCTACACTGGGCAAGAAAAATTCAAGCAGCATTGGAAAAAACACATGGAAGAAACAGTATTCAGACATACTCTCAGAAAAATTAGCAAGGGTTCTATCTATTTGCAGTGCAAAAACAGTCAAGATATCCTGAAATTTGGAAGGGGTATATTATGAGGTCCAAATAACTCAAAACGATAGTGGTAAAAATTGAAGATTTCACCATGAAAGTCCACATACAAGTGTCTTCGTGATCCAATTCAGTGGGGTTTGATCCAACTTTGTTTTCTGAGATTTAAATGTTCTCTGGCATGACTTAGCCATGCAACTCTGATTGTGCAAAAAGTCCTTAAATACACTGAAATGAGTTCTTAATACATTTATATACTAAAGCTCACTGCTCAGAGGTCTTGGGACATCAGATAGGCTGAAGTACTCGCGGGCAAAAGCAGATATATCTGTTACGATCTGAACAGTTACAGCGGTTTGAAGAAAATATAATAACCCAAATAGGATTTGCAAGACTATCAGACACTGGAGAATTTTTTTGTTGGATGAGCCATAAAAACTACAGAATGTTTGTCAAAAAACAGACCAAGGTTATCTAGACAACAAAGCAGCTTAAAAAAACCCATCTATCTCTTTTCATAAGACGGAAGCATATGAAGCCATGAAGCTCCTCAGTATCACACTTACAAAATGATGCTTCTTAAAAGTTCATGAAGTCAACATAATTTGACAGCAAACAGGCCCTTGCCAAGCCAGAATCCACTACTGGTTTAAACTGACAGTCTCATTTACTAGGAGACTTGACTAGATAAACCGAAGCAAGTTTCTTATATTTTCCATATTTGATGTCTCTGGTGACCTCTTGAAAGTATATCAGAGTACTAAAACACCTGGATGACTACTCCCCAACTGCAAGAGAAGCATTTCATAAATACACCTTCAACTTTTGAGATTGAAATGCTCAACACTAATAATGGAAATTGTCTAGTGCAAACCTCAGGGGTGGTGAAGGTCGGAGCTGGTATGAATATTCCTCTTCCTCTTTAATGATTAGAGCTCAACCACACGTAGCAGACAAAGAAATCTGACAATGTGTAACAGGCATCTCCCAAGGTCGGTCCAATGATTGGGTGTCCACGCAATTTATTACATAAGAAATAACTTTGTACTGTATTATACCAGTTACACTATTCAGCTTCAGCACACAGCAAAAATTCCCACGTGATCCCTACATAAAAATATCAACATAACCACTTAATAGTAACACAGCTACTCAGCATTTAAGGCACTCATGAACTTCTGACAAAATGCAGTACAAAATGGCAGCATACTGTACTTTTATACAAGCTCCAATAAAGCTATTACCTGCCACCAGCTTGCATCAACTTGCTCTAACATTTGTCAGTAACCACACTAAACAGAACAAATAGGAACTTGAATATAAAGCAAGAAGAAAAGTTTCTACCTTTTACAAGTCCTGAAAAAAAACAACAGTGGTCTTTGTACCTGGCTGCCACATACACGCTTTGTGGCTGCTGTACACCTGCAGCACTTGATCACAGGTAAGGCAATGCTGAGTCGACACTTTAAGGATGACCAGATTTATATCGTTTAACCACGTACATCTATCTCTGTCTCCTTACTCAATTCAGACTCAACCTCTTCTATGATCTTTCACAACTCTTAAGACAGAAGAGTGATTCTTATTAACCAACCTGGAACATCTTCTGTGCCCTAAGACATCTTTAAAGGAATATCAGCGTATTATCATCTGTTTTACCCGATCTTCCAGTATTTCTAATGTGCTTGCAACTGTGCAATCCAAAGCTAGAATCACTAACACTGGGCAGAAGGAAGACACCATACAACAATCTGTATTACTCTTCACATAAGGATAATTTTTTTTTGTTTTAAGACAACCAATGATAAGAACAAAAGTCCTGGTTCTTGCCTGTTTTTTTTGTCCTTTAAGTAACTGCTGTTCTCAAGCTACTATAATATTTATTTTTTTTTTTCACCTAGATAAGGAAGGCAAAGATACTTCCCCCCCACTGAAAAAAAACCTTTCCTTTTTCAATTAAAGTATGCTATACAAAGACACAGCAGCACTAGAATTTGACATTCATGCTCACTTATAAATTCACTAAACAAAATTTACTTAGACATATATTTTGAAGTGATTATCACTAAACCTATCAGTAAAATGAGTCTATATTGAAAAAAAATCCTTACTATTCAAACTCCAGGAACTTTCACAAAGAAGAAATAAAAATGTCACGAGTTGTTACAGTTCATAAACTGGAAGACTGTAGAGATTGAAAGACCACTGAAATAATCTTAAAGGACATTCAGAATTCTGCCAACACTATGTTTTTGCTGCAGAAATCCTAGGTTCATGCTCTTCAAGGTGGATTTCAAGTGCTAGTGAGCAAATATTACTAACTCAATTGGATAGTGAACTGTTTGCTGTGTCAAAGCTTTTTGCCAAACATATACATATAATTTTTCTTTCTGCTATATGCATAATCAACCCCAGATGGCAATTTACATAGGCAACAGCATAAAGGAATCCAAGCACTGCTGGTGCTCTCAGCCTCAATCAGAGCAAGCATGGGCGTTTGAGAATGTCACTGTTTATTTTTAATTGCTGTGTCCCTCCTTTGTGCAGGTTCAAGCGGTCAAAGATGTCGAAGTCCATTAGTAGAACTGGAAGGTGATGCCACTTCATTTGGTGAGAGGGTTCTTCAGATTTAAAAAGCAGCTGGTTTGTAACGTCCCTAAATGCCCAGTGGGCACCAGCTGTCAATCTCAGTTACCACAGGGTCAGGGCAAAAAAAGGTCAGATAGAGTCATAAACCACAATGTGTTGTGAAATGTGCTTCCTCCATTACCTTGCAGGCCTGAGAAAGGTTTGACCTTCTGTAGGTATCCTAACCCAACTCTGCATGATGCTAGCAGGGGTAAGTACAACACACAACTCAAACTTACAAAAGTTGCTTCCTTTTACTGCGCCTTGGTCTCCATACCTGCACAATATGAATGTGAATATTCACAAGCTGCAGTGGCAGAAAGCAAAATGCAAAACTCTGCCCACCACTATTACCACTTGGAGGATGGACACATCTTTTACTTCACACAAGACAGCGGAAGGATTAAATCATCAACAGCAATTGAAAATATCTAAAACTGTGAGGGAAGCTGTTAATGCCATAAAGGCCAAGGAAACTGGCTTCTCTTTGTCAATCACCTGTTTATCTGCTAATTTGCCTTTCACTTCACTGCTCCTCCAGTCACTTGGGAAGAACACATCTTTTAAAGTCCCACTTAAAGCCCTTCCTATTGTCCTTTTAAACTATTTGCAATATGCAACTTATTCACTGTATTTTTGTAATTTTCCCCTTTATACAGATTCTCAAAGAGCAGACTAATTCCTAAACCTATTTCTCCACAACATTCTTGGACTATACATGAAGAGCTGAACAGTCATTTCCAGCTATAATCTAGTTATACATTCTTTCTTTGCAAGAAATAATTACTCTGATCTTTCTCACCCCCACCTCCCAGAGCACAAAACTACAGGAAGTTTAGCCGGTGCTGTGCCAAACAGAAAGTAGCTAACTAGCTATGTCAGGCCCCCATTGGGCAGGAGCCATCACTCAGCACTCATTAGCCTTGTACTCTTAACTACTTGCCCCTCCTTGGACTCCTTGTGCAGACAGGCCCAGGACAGCAAGCAGAACCCAACAGAAATGGGAAGGAACACTGGCAAGCGGAAAGCAGGAGAGGTTTAAACCAGAGGTACAATCCCAGCAAAGCGTATTCCCTGCAGGAATTACAATTGTGACTCCCAGAATGGGCTGCATGCTGCAAACGAGAATATGGGCAGTGAGGAACTCTACTGGGAAAGCAGACATGATGCGGTACATACGTAGATCACTTTTATGCAAAGGACAGTATAATATAAACTAGGTGGCCACAGGTATCACAGAAGAGGCTGACCAAAAGTTAATTGTCAGCTATCAGCAAAATATATCAGGTGAAATCAGAATACCTCACTTAATCCTTCACTTGCCCACAAAGTACAGGCAAAAATGAGAAACCAGCATGTTCACTCAATGAAAGAATAAGGTCCTTATAGTAATACAATTTGAGGATAATACTGACAGCACCAAAAGGGTCCCATCCAGGCTTCTTCAGCCAAAAGCTGCCTACTCTCAGAATGTAACCAGCTGGGTCCACTTTAATTGGCAGCTGCAGAACATTCCACAAGTCTTGACTCATTTTGGACAATTAATAAAGAGGGAAAGTCAGAGCAGTTCAAATCAGCATTTGTGAAATAGGCTTTGCCTGTTCCAAGCATAAAGTCACCTTGTTTTCTTTTAAAGGATGAATATATTTTAAGGAAATAAAATAGTAACAACCGTTAAGCAGCTCATAGGCCACTGAAAGGCCTCAACTTTCTACAGGCTCTCCAAAACGCCCAACAGCAGCAAGTCACCTACTGCATCCCAGCAGTTCTCCCAGAACATGCTGACATCAATTAAAGCCCCAGCAATCAAAGAGAACATGCATCAAGCATTTCAATGCGGTCTCCTTGTTATTTCCTTCACTTCCAGACATCTTGGGAAGCCTGCCTCCTCAGATTCTTTTGCAAGCCTTCTCACTGCAGCACATCCCAAATTAAAGTAACCTCACTCAAACCTTGTTCAGTCCTTGGGCACATCCCATCTTGAAAACATGCCCACCTTGCTTTTCTGAATTTGAAAGTCTAACATGCTAATCCAGGTCAGTCTTCTCTCTTCTTCAACTAAAATTGAGCAGGTAACTTTACTGGCTGCCTTATTTAAAAATCTCTATGTCTTTTCCTATTATAAGGTGGCTTATAGCAGAGTACAAAAAAAATTGAAAATAATTGAATAATTTCCGATTGGAAGAGAACACTCCCTTCTTTGTTGAGTGTCTATCAGGAAAACTGGGGGGAGTGAAAATGAGAGACTCACCTTCAGGGCAGGAATCTCCACATTGTCACCAAGGCTAACAGAGCCAGAAAGAATAGTCCCTGTCATCACTGTGCCTTGACCCTTGATAGAGAAACAGTGGTCAACTGCCATAAGGAAGTGTCCTGAGGGGTCTCTCGATGGCAGGTAAGCCTGAGACTTCAGGACCTGGGGAAAAAAGAAGAAAAAAAGAAGACAGGTAAAAGCAGCACCATGCCTGGGTGAAAAGTCATGACAGCCATACAGCAAAAGAGAGGCAAGCGGATGATTGATTGAACAAGCTTGCAGTTTTACTGATTTCAGGCATCTCCCAATGAGCTTAGAACGCACCAATGTCAAATTAACTGTGTGTGCCATAGAGGAGACGCACACTTAGCAGCAGGAACAGTTCGATTTTCTGCCTTAGAAAGATTTGGCGCTGCACATTTAGCTTGGTTAGCAAAACTGCACTGGCGATAAAGTTGCTGCCAAACTCAAAATAAACAGTGCAGCAAAGCAAAGAGAAAAAAAATATCCTGCAAGCCCCCCCTTCCTTTTCTTTTTCCTCTCTCAGAAGTACAATTTTATAGTGCATTTTGCTACTTCAGCTTTTTCGGATTTTGTGAAAATGAACTTGTATACAGATATTAGTGCCCCATAAAGCCCATCCTTGCCTCCCTTCCTGAAAAACTACTATACTGTGTTAAGTTTTCAAAGTCAACTTCCCCTTCAGACTTCTGTTAAAACTTCTTGGAAGATCAAACCACTAAGAAAAATAGCTACATGACTACCATTTTCTAGGGAAATTATTCAAGTTTAGGATTCCTGTTTTGCTGACAAATATGATGTTTCTTAAAATATGTCATCATAGACAGAAGACCTTAATTATAGAAATGCAGTCAGGTACCCAACAGTGCTTCAGAGGAACTGGTTCACCCATCTCAAATCACTTTTGATCTCTGCGTCTGTTATAACATCAGCATATAAACTTGGCACTGCCTTTAATGTCTGCTTTAAGGTCAGAAACTGCAGATTAAGCTCAAGTTGTAATGGCAGAACAACAGAGTCACTTATCAAGGACAGAAAGGATAATACCTTGAAGCCCAATAGCAGGACTCACACAGCATTTGTGAGCTCTTGTAACATTAGGCCTCAAAGTTTACAGAAACAGCTGCAACACGGGTATTTCCTTCAAAGGTTTTAACCCAGGGGAATATCCCTATGAATCTACCCAGAACCAGATGAACAGAACTAAGGACTTGTCTACCTCCACTTCTCTAGACATTGCTGTGGGCAGCCTCACTCTTGCCAAGTCTATTCTAAGTCCATACCCACATCACACCGGCGTGCCCATCACAGGCCACACGTACCTGGGAGGCAGTACAACATTCAGTGCACAGCAGCTATATGGAACATCCTGCCTCTGTACAAGCCAGGCTGCACTGGGCCAGACATTCCTAGATTTTTGACAACCAGCGCTGCACCCTAACTTCAGCAATTTACAAATATTTTAAACCTGGCAGCATCCAAAGCATTCAAATCAGACCTTTTCCAGTCTGCAAAGAACGATGCCTTTGTTTTATGGCTACATTCTGCTGTCCGCAAATAACAGTGGCACTCCTCCAGGGCAAAGATGCTACTTTTCCCTAAAGCTTATTCACAGCAAGGGTGACAAGTCTACTACAAGCTATAAACTACTCTCAAACAGCTATTTTAAGTGTCCTGCCCTTCACAGCACAAGATTCATGCCGTATAACTTACTGTACAACTTAGTTTTTTGAAAACCTGAGAATTTATCCCCCCGCCTCCAAAAAACACCAACACAAACACACACACACCCCCAAATACACTGCTGGAACTAAGGATACCTGTGAAGCATCAGTTTGCTTAAAGTTTTCTCTTGTTCATATAGGTCTGATATTATGTTAGTTATACAATCATATAGTTTTTTGCCAGGCTCTATCTCATTCAGGACACAGGGTAAATCCAGGCCATGCTTTTTATCTTTTGCAGATGTGCAAGGCATGCAGTAAGCAAGGCAGAGTATCACAGAGAAAGGTGGTTTCATCATGAAGGCAGGTGGTGCTCCTCTAGAGAATGAATTCTACGCTTGCCTATGCCAGAACTCCCATGTATCGCCATTCTCTTAAACATGAAACTTTCCACAGGTAATCACCAGCTACATGCTTCAGACTGTCCAAACAGAAACCCCAAATCTTAACAGAAGTGCTAAGCACTCACAATTGCTATCAAAATTAGCAGGTACTATGATCTGAACACAAGCCTGTCCCAAAAGAGTTCCTAGTTTCCTTAAATTTGGCAACCAAAATTAGTAAACTCAGTCGACTTAGCCCCTTTGTGCCTCAGCTTCCCAATCTGCATATGGATTAAAGTCACCTCTACACTTCCTGTAGGTCTTTTGGAAGTAAATTAACTGTTTTCCAAGTGTTCAAGACCACAGTGATGCGTGCCAAAGAAAAGTCCAGGAGGAAATTAATCACTTTGAATGCAGAGCGGTATCTGAATGGAGTCATGAGGCCATACAGAGAATAACAAGGATTAAAACAAATTACAGACTACCTGCTCACTATTTGAGCCCTGTCCATTCTGTGCAAGGAATGAGGTAAGGATTGTTCAGAATAAAGAATCATGCACTTAAAACACTGGATGATAATACACAAAGGAAGGAGACAATTCCTAACATGTAACTTTTCAGTGCCTGACTTCATAACTTTACTGTTTTCTTAGCTGTGGTACAATTATAAAACAACACCTACCAAGGATTTGGCAGAATTTTAAAGCTATTCTTATTCATTATGCTTTGTAATTCTTTACAAATTTAAAACCAATTTCAACACACGTGATAGCCGTTTCTTAAGACACGGCTGTTCAAAGGCATTGAAGCTGAAAAACGAGACCCACTTTTGGGGCATGCAACCTTAACTCCTCCATTCACTGGAAGGGAATCCCTAAAGAAAACTGACGTCAGTGCAGAAGTTCCTCAGCTCTAGATACTAATACAGTGTACTCCAAAAGACTTAAAGAAAAGTTCGAGCACATTTTATGTTATTATTATGTTCTTCAGCAGGTACCTCAATTAATTCAGAAACACCTAGCGGGTTCTCAGACTCTGGGGCTTCTGGTCCACCGGGCTTTGCTGCAACAGCAACAACAGGACACCCACAGAACCTGAAAGAGAGAAAGACTCCCACCATTAGACCACAGATCTCCTCCATGCATCAATGTAAAGTAGTTCCAGGCCCATCTGACAAAAAAAGGCAAGGAAACTCCCTCAAATTCTGATTTATCTGCTCTTTCCCCCACAGTGAAAAACTGACAATTTTTTCTTGAATTATCGGCATCTGTGCTACAGGACTTCACTATGAAATTTCCAGTCCTGTTTAGCATTAACTACTGCTTCAAGTCTGTGGCAGTCAAAAGCAAGACCTTCAGTTTATTTCAGAAGCAAAGGCCTGTTACCTAGTCCTACTGCAGTGGCTTCGCATTCAAGTCATTTTACTTGAAGACTAGCACCATTTTCAGCTTTCATTAAAGCAATTATAATTCTGTCTGTAGAGTCATAACCTTCAGAACAGAAGCCAAATGCAAGATGACACATGATATCTACCTGAGTCTGCAGGCAGACTGAAAGATCTGCAGACAACAGAAAATCTAAATCTACTGAAATCAAAGTTCATGAAACTCACAAATCTCAAACATGTAAAGGTTCAGAGAAGAGCAGTACTTCCGCAGCTAACCTCAGTTTAGCTTTTCTCTGACAATGAATTTTACTCAAATCCTTCGTATCCAGCAACGTGTTTTACAAATTCATTGAGCAGACTCAACTTTTGCTCCCTAAAATGCAACCTAGTGTCTGAATCATCTGACAGTTTGTTTTGCCTACATTTTGGAAAGCGAAGTTAGACTATAAATCAAATTATTACTGCATTTTTGTAGAAGTCAGGATGAACCATGTAAAATATATCTATTAAGGCAATGTAATAGTCATATCAATAACAACAAAGTTACTGGTTCTCATAGATACTTGATTCTTATGCAACAGATTCAGACCAAAAGTAATTATCGTGGTCACCCTTTTGACATCCACCCTCTACAGACTTTATCTCAATAAGGGAGTGCACTGAAAGATAGAGACAGTGCCTTGATTTTTATTTTAATTTTTTTAAAAAAGTTAAGTTCTACAGAGGGAGCTTATTTAGCGACCAAACAGTAATCAAGCATATAAGGTATTTTCTTTGTTTACGTGCTGCAAGTCTGAGGTATCTAGGGACAAAGGGTAATAAAAATGTGCACTGAAAATTTCTGTTATTAACCATCAAATTTATCAAAACTTACTATCATACAAATTCTTCAGGGCACTGTACTGGACTAAATAGAAATTTATGCTGAACCAGGTGCTTTACTCCTTTTCCCACATACCAGAACAAACTGGAATAATCATACACTGCCTTTGGAGGCATGTCTAAACGTGATTCAGCCCTACTAAAACTCTTTCTCCATCACACGATTTATTGTCAGCAGAGCTTAGACCCTGCTGGACAAAGATAAAAGCTAGCATGTGCAAAAAAAAATATGAAAAAATAGAAATTCTATTCATAGGGACAGTTTGCTTTTACTTTTGGTATCAATCCATGAAACAAGCAAGTTTTGATTAGGTTAAATTTACAAGTGTCAAACTATTCAAATATATGACAGTTACTTTCCTCTGCTTATTTTTTTCACCTTCCATGGAATCTCCTGACAACACTACAATAATTTCCCCAGCATCAATGGCAACACCTACTCTATAGCTGCAACAGACTTCAGATTTGCTTACTGCTATGGAATTGTGCATGCATGCCTCTGTGTGTAGAGAAATAATAATGAAGTAAACTGTTCCTGGAAAACACCTCATTGCCAAGTGTTTGGGATCAGACGCAGCTGTCAAACGGTCTCAGCATACACCCTGCTAATAAGAGTAGTTTAGAAATACAAAAACAGTTAAAACCCATGTATTTGGAAACTCAAAGTCAAGTGGGAAAGAGGCTGTCAAGAAGCAACACATGCCTGAGATACAGCAGGACAAGCACTCTACAATCAAGCCCAGGTCAGCAGTGCTTTCAAAGCACCATAAAGCACGGACTGCACATGCAAAACCTCATTTTTTGTTATGAGAACACCACAGACACCCAGTAAGAGCATTTCTAGGATTCAGAGTTCAAATGAGTAATTAAAGCATTATGACAGGACCGTTTATCTCCAGGTAGAATCACAGCTGTTGTGATCAGCAGATTCACATCCCTCTTTTTAAAAGGGGACTAGAGGCAAGGACCTCACAGTTAGCACGTCAACTGTTTCAAAAACTCACTTCCCCTTCAGTTTTGACAAAGACTACTAGTTTTCAAGACATGCTGTAAATACCCATCTGTACTCCAGGATATAAAGAGAAGATTTAATTCAAACAATGTACATAAGTATTTCTGAACATCAGTTTCCTTACAAAAATTTGTCTCCCTTTTATGAATACGCAACTAGAAAGGCCTTTTTTCCCAAAAAAACATTCCAATATGATCTTGGACTAAACCAAGAATGAAGTACCACCTGCAGCAACAATTACTGGCATTCAAGAAGAATAAACAAATTTTAAAAGGAGGACAAAATAAAACAGGAGTATTAAGATAAACTCTTTAAAAAAATCATTAAATTATTGGCATAGATGAGAAACAGATACAAAATAAGCAGTATTGCAATTAATAGTTAATTCACATTCTATATATCAACCTTTCAAACAACCAAATAAAATCATAAGGAAGTCATTAGATAATTATGTCTAAAATTTTCCTAATTTTATTATCTCAGTGCTGTCCCCTTTGGGATTACCTATGAACTTGATCAACAAACTCACAACTACAAAAAAACTGTTGATCCAAAATGCTTTGATATATAGCAGGGGTCTCCTTTCTCCATCTGCCCTAAAACAAAGGGAAGCAACCTACAGAGGAAACCAAGCCATCCTTTATTTATTTGCCCTTAAATTAACAGCTGCCAGAGAGAACTGAAAGTTGTAGGATTCTAAGTTCACAAGAGAATTTCACTGTCTTGGTGACCTCTGTACCATTTCCAGCACAATTAATGGACTCAAGAACAACACAGGAGCTGGAAAGACACCAACATCTTCGTGGTCACTATTGTGACAGTTGCATAGTTGAAAAGGGACACTGCCTCACAAATAAGGTAAGCAGGAACTACCATATCCAACCAAGCTTTAGTTTTTTGGCCCTGGTGAAATACTCCCTTCTGTACACTGAATCCTATTCCTTTGATTCTTCAAATCAAAATGTGACCGAACAGCTATGTCCCCTTATCTCCCTAGGCAAAGCAAGCTGTGCTTCAGTTTGTGTAACCACTAAATCAGCACTGTGTCTGTAGTGTATTATTGTATCTACCCACTTCTAATAGCCACATCTCCACTCGCTAATCCCGTCACGCTTCACTCATTATGTACCTCAATTTACCTAAACAGGACTGACAAACATCATCCCAGCCAGAGTCACATTACATTATATAAAATTCCACCATTCTGCTCTCCCTAGTTGGGGCAATCACATTGTTCAGCCTCAGTTAACGAAAATCCCTAACACTTTCTTCCTTCTGGAAAGAAAAAGACTTGTAGATCACAACAGAAGTTGCAAGCTCATAGACTAAAAGCCCAACCAAACACCCAACAGCTCTTCACCTGGATATTCTGGCTTTGTTTTATCCAATCCAAATCACAAGCAGCCCTTTTAGCTGAAAAGCTTCATTACAGGAAAATATTTCTCTACATGTGAAACTTGCAGATGCAAATTCAGGACTGCATTTGAGTTTCTGATAATCTTTCCACTCATCATCTTTGCTAGGTGTCTCAATGTGTTTAGAGGCATGCTGGAAGGGAAATATGGGAAGTATCTTTGTTAAACATTTTGTTACAAGTTAGCTGTTAATATTCCTTCTAACTTACTTGGTATTTTCCAAGGTCTTCTGCATTTTCTTAGTCATCTTCTCAATGGCACTTTGTCTCTTCCCCTCTGGAAGGAGATCTATTTTGTTCAGAACTACGACCATCTTCTGGCAGGCAATTTGCCCAATTACCAAGCACTCTGCTGACTGCGTCTGCATCCCTTTTGTCACGTCTATTACAAGCATCATCAAATCAATAATCTGGGCACCTGGAGGAGAATTCATAGTCAGTATTTCAGCAGCACAAAAATGTTAAGGATCTTTTTCTCAAATAGTTTCCATAAAAATGGTCAGTATATGTACAAAAGCCCAGGAATATGAACAAAACACAAGTCAAAATAAGCATCAAATGCACAACTGTGTTTGAAAATAAGACTTTGGGAACTTAAGCTATTATATGCTACCATGGGATCATAAAAAAATACAGAAGCATGTAATAGTTCACATATTCCTCCATATTAACAGTTGAAGTTAAGGATATTATCACTGCATTTTAAAAAAAAAAAAAAAAAAAAGAAAAGAAAATTACCCTTGCAGCAACACAAGCATGACATTTGCCTCAATTTAAAAAGGCAATCTAAGAAGCTAAGCAAGAACACGGTACAGCCAAAGAAACATACAACAGCGCAGGCAGTTGCACACTCTTGAGCAACCCTTGTAAGAGCCAACTACATGCCACATAACTACATCTGCAACTCCTCAGTCCCCACCTGCTTCCCACCCCACCATTTCTTCTTTCACAGTTCAAAATTTGATAAAAGTGAAAACAAGATGACCACCACTAGAGGCAGGTTTATCCCGAGTCTCAATAAATACCTACAATCCCTCAATGTGAGGAAGAGGTGATTTAAACCCTGCAATATATTGTCACTTGCTCCCAATTCAGATCTACATAACTTGAATATATACTCCACATACACCCACAAACAGATCTGATTCTTAGATGTCTTCAAGAAAAAGTTCTAAATTTTAGGCTGAAGTTACCTATCATGCTTACAGATTATTTTTATTTTATTTTTCAAAGTGTTGTTGTCATGAACCCTTAATCGCTTTATTGAAGCAACCTGAATTTCATGGATTTAGATTAGTTTTCAAGGAAGCTTTTCATGAATGCTGGACCTTCCATTAATTACGTTCAGAATTTTCCTATCTCACTCCTGGTAACTGAAATACTCCAAATACCAAAAAACTAAAGTGCAACAGACTTTAACATTGACAAAGTTTAAACATAAAAAAACGAAACAAAATCTAAAGCTGAACTACCAGAAAGTTGTAAGTCAAAAAACACATTTTGAAAGATGATCATGCAAAATTGCAGCATTCTGAATTTACGTACTTTTAATATTTGCCTTAAGCTTTTAACCAGAAGAACACGAAATCAATACAACTGCTCCTTGTTCCTTTGCCCTCTCCAACCTTCCCTCCCTCCTGCTTTTTTTTTTTTTTTTTTTTAAAGCTTTTACAATGGCTATGACAACAGCTACCCTTGTTCGTAATTCCCATGAACTCAGAATAGGAAATCATTCTGAGGTTGAAGTGCATGGGTGAATGAGTGGGTGGAAGCTACAACAAGGAGAAGAAAAAAAAAATGGTTACAAATGACTATTTTAAACCTACCAAAGCTTTCATTTTGTAATAATGAATGCTAAACCCTTCAGAGTGTTAGCTAGATAATTATGACCTTTCTAAAGCTCCTGCAGGATTTCCACCAATCAAGTATCTCTCCATGAAAAGTTGAAGATAGACTTTACATTTCCAAAAGTATTTTTCATTTTTATTGTTTCAAGAATTGTATTCATTTAGAACTTGCTTAAATTATAACACAAGCATCATCAAGGCTGTACAAAAAAGCTCAGACTTTATATGCTATACAGAAGTGCTGACCTAAAGGAGAGGAAGCAATGGGAATGAACGGCACGAAAATAATTCGGGTGGGAAAAAACACCTAGCAACCTGAATGCATGTGCTTTTGTGAGTGCATACAGCAGAGTTTTTATAAACTTAGTACAACATCCATATTTTTTATTAAACTACATGACACTAATTCTTACCACACAGATTACATCCTTAAAATGAATGGAAATTAATAATTAAAACCAGACCATCAAGTCAAATCGATAACTAATACTATAAAAAGTGCACCTAGTAAAACAAAAATGCTGCAGTTTTTTAGCTAACTGTTGTGACTACTAGAATAGAGCAATCATTATGCCCCAGAACTAAGCCATAACAACCAGATCCAAATCTGGCCTTGAAAAGGGTGGCAGATAAGATGCACTATATATCTCTCCCCTCCAACAGGAGCCAAAACCTGCACTGAAACCGTTATACCCAGTTTCAGTACAAGGGCCACTTTACCTTGAAACACTAAATCAACTGCTTTGAATACATTTGTTACAAAGCATATACTTGTAATTGCTGTATTTATGAATCTAATAGCAACACTTTAAAAGAGCCATAAAAATCATCAGTCCAGCTGCTAGAAGGTCAAGAATGTCTACCTCAGGGCATTTCATAACAAAGAGAAGATGGACAGAAGAAAAAGAACTGTACAGTCCATGGAAAAACTCCAGAAACGCCAAAAAAAAAAAGTATCACAACACTCCAGACAAAAATATATTACAAGTCAAGGAAATGGCAGCATACCCGAGGTTGCATGTATGTACCTCAGTACAACTATTGCACCTTCTCCAAAGCCTTAACATGCTAACTGGCCATAGTTTGTAAGAGATGTTGCAAGATGGAACTGAAAGTGCAACAGGGGGACAGCTGGCACCCAAGCATGGTGGGAAGCTGCTGCCCTTCAACAGTGGTGGAACCAAGGGAAAGATCAGGACAGCACTGACAAATACTTTAACTGCATTCTCCCCAGGGCATGAGGATGTCTTGTACATGTCCACTCACGCCTATCAAGACATGACTACTCAAGTTTACAGGACCCTTGGGTAACAAGGCAAAAAAATTATGCTGAGATTTAGGTCCTCAACTCTCGTCTTTGAGCTGTTTAATAAGCCATCCTTAACAATTCACCTTCTTTCCCAATCCCTCAATCTTGTCCTTGACAGCTTTACATTTTGTTGTACTCTAGAACCCATTTCCTCAGTTGCCCTTCATCCATGCATGACAGTTCATTAAATACTAAAATGAAATCATCTAGTGAAGTCAAAACAAAGTGCACAGGGATTCACAATTGTAACATTTCTGATCAGGAAAGTTGGCAGGTCCCTTGTTACAAGGTGACAAAACTGTAACGCTCCCCCCCACTGGACATGGAACATCTCGATTCGGTACACTTTTTCCTCATAGCATGTAAACAGTAATAGCAGACGCACGATGTGTTTAATTTCATATTCACTATTTAAATAATCTCTACAGCACTTGCAATCAATCAACTCGCTACCATGCTGGATTTCAGTCAACAAAAGGAACAACATTCCTGAAGAATTTTCTACAGCAGAGCAAGATTTAACTAGAAAAGGTGAAGTGAGGATGGATTGTAAGAGTATTATATATGTAATCTCATTGGAAAGACCTTTTAATTGAGGGCTAAAAACATTACAGCCATACCAAGCGGAGACTTCAAGAAAATAACAAAAAACAAAACAAGGTGACAATATCACTCAATAAACCTGCATTATCCGACCACAGAATACCTGTCATGGGCTCTCGTGCAAAATGGAACAGAGAACTGAAACACTTTGCTTTTGCTCAAAAAAGGGGACAGGATACAGTCCTACACAGTTAAGAAGAGTGACATGGAAGAGATGAGTGTTCCTCAAGCCCTCAAAGCAGGCAAATGGTTTGAAATTACTCTGAACAAAGCAGGCACACATGCAAAGGATCCATCTGCATATAAGGAAGCACAACAATCAAGAAAAACACTTTATCTGCATTGAAGCAGGTCACATAGAATCAATGATAAAGTTAAACTAAGGTATTCAAACTGTTTTCCCTACAGAAAAAACAGGTGTGTAATCTTTTATTTACTGTTTCATCTATGAAAGAGGTGTTCAAGAACATTCAGGAAGATAGAAGAGTCCTCCTGACGTGTGATTTCTCACTTGGCTGGAAAATGAAAGATCAACTGTTGGACTATCCTTTGTGTGATGACATACAGCTCAGACATAGCCCTGTAAAAAGCAACTCAAACTAGTTGCCATCAGAAAACACAAGGGTGTGGGGAAAGATGGGAATTATATTGCAAGATAAGCAGCTAAACCACAGCTAAAACACAAAGTAAAGTAGATGGTCTGAGTGAAGAAAAACAAACAAGAAAGATAACACACGAACACAGAGAATCTGGATGACAGCCAGATACAGGAAAAATGCAACAAGACCAACAGCACCGCATCACAGAGAAAAGACTGCAAGCAGCGCCAGCTAGACCTGGAGGCAGCAGCACTCATTTGTACCACAAAGGTGACAGGGAACACAGAACTCATAGATATTAAGAAAAATGAAAGAAAGGAAAAGTCTAGCCCCTGCTTTGAATAATCACATCCAACCCACTCTTGCTTCTGAGTTTTGGGGAGTATCTGATTATGAACAGACGTCAAGAAAGTAATTTATTGCTTTTTGCTCATGGGACTAGTTGAATCAGAGACATCATAGATTAAGCAAGCTTCAAAAGCGCAGAAGGCAGCAACTCAGTTTCCCTAAACTGGCCATCCGCTCCATTTCTGCAAGGCAAGAGCAAAACGATACCACTTGCATCACACCATTCATAACTAGTTCTCACTTTTGACCCTGAAAGAACTCCCCAGCTGCTGAGTACACCAAAAAAGACAAGATTACCCACAAGAATAGTATGCATTTAAAAAAAATAATAAAAGAATTTATTGATGAACGAACTTCTAAACTTTAGGAGAAAATTTATTGCATTCTCCGCATTTATGTTATTTAGTATATTGTATCTTCAAAGCCTTCACCAAAACAGGAAGAAAGGCCTATCCAGATTTCTAGGCAACAAGGCTGCAGACCTTCATTCCCAGCATTAGATTCGCTCCTTGTAAATGTGTTGAGTAGCATCATACCCATCTTTGATTTCCACACAGCTTATATAAGTAAAACACACTTGATTTTGCTCACAAAGCTAAAGTAGACAAACTCTGCAATGTTTACATGCCACTGTCTCACATCCTTACATAAAAGTATACAATTGATAAAACCAGATCTGTTATACGAGTATTCACAGGGAAACACCCTGTGAGTACCCAATCTACCAGCGACACTTAAAATCTGTAAAGCACTATAATTGCCACGTTTATTTTGGAACAGAACATTACATGTCAAATAACAAATCTCCTTCAACCTCAATCGCAGAAGTTGTTGCAGTTCCAATGTACATGAACTCAAAACACCTTCTGTTTGTGCAACCTGTTGCATGCTTGTAAATCACATACCCAAACTCCTAGACTGAGCTGTGTGTAGATGGAGCCATACAGCAAAGCACCACATTTACACTAAGTTAAAGAGGGCATGATTAGGTCTAGAGAAAAAAAACTCCAAAACATTTCAGCCTCTCGTATTACTTTATCAGTCCCAAAAGCTTATTACTATTTCATGTGCACTGTGCCCACTTTCAGAACCATTTGGTTATAAACTCGAAGCACTAAACCAGCTAGCAATTTCACCCTTACTGAAAAGGAGAAAGAACCAAAGGCATTTTCAATAAATGGCCAGAATCTCAATTGTTTTCAACAAATGTAGATCAAGAATATTAGAACACTTACAGGTACTATTTTGGCAAGCATAAGTTTAGTATTGCATTAGATTCCTCATAATCATTCAATATAAAGCTGACTTGGCTCTTAAACAGTAAAACCTGGGCTAGTAGAGGGAAGAGAAGAAGGGGTCAAGTCCCCGTGTGAATGAGGGGGAGGTTTTGCATGCCATGTGAGCACAGAACTTAGGCACAGATTCTGACTCCTGTTTTCTTTAACCTACTGTGTCCTGTCCTGTTTGCAGTAATCTTTTTAGCTGACTTTGCACAAACAGCACAACTCCTGTTCACAGGCACCGAAAGGAAGCAGAAAATGGAATTTGAAATGTAAAAGTAAAATAATTGTGGGCCATGAGCTATAATTTGATTTCATGCTTTACAAGGAAATGAAAGAGGACTTCCTTAAACATACTTTTTTTTTTTAAAATATGCTTTTTACCATGTTAGGATTTCCTCTAGCGCAGAAGAGAAAATAGGATTGTAGAAAATGTACCGTTCTCAAGTATCATTGCTACTCAGGGGCAAAGCTCTGTTTTAATGTGCACTTCCCATTCTGGGGAAGAGGAAATTCTTCAATTAATAAACCGGGTGGACTGAGGCGAGTTTTTAAGGTTTAATCAATTTCATCTGCACATAGGATAAAAAGACTGACTATTCTACCATTTTTGCCTCCCCTATTCCCCCTTCAAAAAAAATAATAAAATCAATGTTTTATTTTAAATTCTTTGAGGTTAGTATCTCCTGTCTCAGGAAATATTGTCTATATCATGCAGTGAGTATGAAACTTCCCCCCTCTCAGCCCCCTCTGCTTTTTTTTTTGTTTTGTTAAGAATCTTTATTCAGAAACAAGTAAATTATTCTCTGCTTTCATATAGAGTAACACCTTGGGAGATGCTACAAGTCACACAGGATTTTGCTAGGTACCTTAGGGGAGGCATTGTGATGAATAAAGAATATGTTTTACAGGATAGGAAATCTCCCAAAATTTAAACAGAAATAGGGGATGTGAAGGGGGAAAGAGACATACACACTACTGGAGCACATGAATTACACATGAAGAAACCCTCTGTAAAGCAATGCAAATCATGGATCAAAACTGATACCACAACTTTCATTAGGAAACACTCTGAAAAGGACAGCAACTCATGGAGTTCAGGTATCCCACCACCATTTCCCAAGCATGCCATTCCCAAAGATTTCAGCAGCTGTAAGCCCAAACAGGGAGCTGTGCAGCTTCAAACTCTGGATAACCTGGAATATCTCTGATAGCGAGGGTCACACTGGCAACCCAGAAGAGTTCTTTCTGAATGCACAGTAAAGCTTAGAATTATACGCATTATATTTGATTTCTGAACAATAAAGAAACCGCTGGTTGCACAAATTCCCTTTAAATGAAAAACAGCCACTAAGGTACTTCCTAAACTGAGAGCTACAAAGAGAAAGCAGGACGACCATAAGGGTATAATTCTAAGCCCATTTCTTATGTCAAATAACCTGTCTTTTACAGTTATTTATTTGTAATCCTGAGTTCAACTCAACTACAAACAGTAAGTGATGCAAAGAGATAATTGCTAATAAGGAATAAAAGGGTTCTTTTGCAAAAGACCTTACACAAGAATCCACTTGGCATATACTTTATAATTCATCTCCCAGATGAAAGTGTGCAATACTGTCCTGAAGAGGACAAAGGCAATGAAGGCCTCTACCCTCTCCTTTGTCAAGTCATCCAAGGATCTTACTTGTTTGAATACATTCTAACTACACGTCAGAAACAAGTCTGTGCTCTTCAAAGGGAGGAAATGCCTATAATGATTAGACTATGTCAAATAAGCTTGATTGGCCATGCTGAAGTAGCATGAACAAAGCTGATAAGGCCTCCATGAAGGTCACACTAAGAAAGACTGAGGCATATCTTCCAATAATTTATTATTACATGCTGATCTAGCTATTACAATATTGCACACAGGAATGAGATTATATTAAATTTTCTCTTACTGAGAAAAAAACCAAACAAACCTTAAAGTGAAAATGCTCACAAAAAAAGCATTACAACACATGAACAAAAAAGGTCATCAAGAGATCCTTTGTAAGACTTTACAGAATGTAAAGAGTCCCACGTTGCCTTTAGCCTCTTCAGAGAAGTGTTGCACACTGGGTCATCCACAAAGCCCTAAATGATCTTGGGACACTTCATCTAGCTTAAAGGGGGCCCACTTTAAGGGGTAAAACCAGATGACTTCCAGAGGTCATTTCCAACCTGAACTATTTTACAAGGAGACAATGCTATAGAGGGAAAACACTTATAAAAACCCCCACAAACCACTGGAGTGCAGAACAAAACTTGCCCATATGCATTTTCTAGGGACACCTGGAGACCATAGGCCCAAGTAATTCATTATTATGGGAAGGCAGGCTTTGGACAGAACAGCTATGCATATAGACCAATTATTTTTAAGTCTGTTTTTTCTGCCCTGTCCAAGTGTTTTATTCTTACTACAAAGTGAATAATAGTTTGAATAAGTTTTCTCACTGCATGTTTCTGGTTACAGTCTGAAACACAGTGAACTCTGTCGGACTTCTGTGCCAGGAGCTGCGGTGCGAGGGGAGCAGCAGGGCGCTCCAGCCCACAACGGGCAGGCGCAGGCGGCCTGGGAGTTCAGATGGGGCACTCTGAAAACATGAGGAAAAAAAGGATACGCTTGACCCTGTGACACAGAGAAATTTAGCATTGTGCTGTTGTCTTGACATCTCCCAATATATTATTTTCCAGTGACTCCCCAATTTACTTACTTGGGGAACAGTAAGGGCTCGCACTGCTCAGTCAGCAGTGAAGGTTACAGAGAAGATGTGTTCCGAGGTCTTTACTCTTCTTTGGCTGAGGAAAATCAAAAGCACCAGCCTGAGAAATGGCTGAACACTGGTGCAGTTTCCACCACTATAGAAGAGAGACTATTCCAAACAAGGCAAGTACAGGAAGCCCTCATTACTATCTGACTAATTAACTAGTAAAACACATGTTAGTTACATGTAGTTTTGTAAAAAAATACACACAATAAAACAGAATCCTTCCTCCAATGACTCCCAAATAGAAATCACTACCAAAAAGAGATTACTATGAATGTTTTTTAGGCAAAAGAATAATTTCTACATCTCTCTTCCCCTCTCCCCAACACAAACAGAAGCTAAGTACACCTAAGCTTCCCTCAGCCTGCACGTAAGCGAGAGCAGCACGAGTACCAGCCACAGCTAAGGATACATGCTTCCACAGACAAGGAAAGGCTCTGTTTCACTGTAAGCATACTTTTAGAGGCATGACAGTATAGATTTTTTCCTTTACTTCCATTGTAAAGTTAAGACATGCAAGTCAAAAAGACATTTCCACCCACGTAGTTTCAAGCCAGGCCAATCCCACACTTTATTGCATTGATCTACATAGCTATTTGTATATAGTCAGCTACCTAGAAGCAGTCATCGATGAAGGGGAGCGTACTGAAAAGGTATTCGCTCTGGCACACCCTGGTGATGGAGACTGCAGCCCTGTCAGCTGGGAAGCTCCTGCTCCCAGCCACGCTTCCCCCGCACCACGCCTATTCAGGTCTCCCACAGCTCACAGGGTCCAACAAACAGCAAAGCTGAAGCTCAGAGCAGTCAGTCCAACACAGCAACACCAGACAGCTCTCCTCTGGATCAGGGAGGTGCCCCAGCTGACGCAGAGCTCCAGGGAGAGCCAGAGTTGGCACAAGGGAGGCAGCAGGACCAAACAGCCAGAAGCTGTGAGGGGAAAGAAGGAAAGAGCAAAGCCAGCCTCCCGTTTCTAGGGATGGGACACTGCCGCAGGCCAAGTTGTTTACCAAACAGCAGCCTAGGGATTTCAGAGAAACTTCAAACTGAATGAATGTCACTGTATTGTTGGGAAGTGTTGGAAGAAACACATTAAGTACACATGTATTTACACAAAACTAGTGCTATTAGTTTAGAAAATTACAAAAAGACATAGTCATTCCATGCTGTTCAATGCAAAATTGTTTTACGTTTAGAAGCAGTCAAAAAAGATAAAGTATTAGACTGTATATGTGATGCAATATTGAAATAGAATACCACATTTAGATCTAATCACAAACTGAAAAAGGAATCTGGAAGATAAAGCACCTTCAAAAAAGGAAACAAGACAAATGCAGTTAAGTTCTTCACACACAACTTCATTTACTAAGCAAAATCCATGTTAACAGCATACAACGACAAAAGCACATAAAGCTGAGCAAGAGAACAGAAATAAAACACCTCTAATAAAAGAGCACACTCAATTATATAATGGTAAATGCCAACAACAACCCCAATTCAGTACTGCCAGACACCATTTGGCTTCAGACAAATGAAAATACAGATTTGATATTTACACAATTAAGATTTTTAAAGCTACATCCAGCTGGATGAATTTTCATTGTTTATAAAACATTTATGGTTTCATCCTGTGTAAGAGGCATTAGGATGAAGCTTAAAGCAAGGGACACTTCATTCCACCATTGACTTTCTTGCTTTGACCCTCCGAAACATTCACTTTGACTGTTGCCAAAGAAAATGTAGCAAATTAGTGAGTAACTACTAGGGTCTGGCATTTCAATCCCTGTTCTTCAAAATATTTCTGAAGAAAATCAGAATATCACCACAAACAAGAAATCACTCTCCCCTCATTATCTATAGTAAAGTAAATAATCCTTGTCTTGTAACAAGAAATGCTATGCAATACGTAGCATGTGTAAAAATGGAGGTAAAGCACCACATGAGAGAAGATATCGTATGTAGCAAAATCCTATTCTGCAATACCACCTATTACTAGATATGAATTTCTATATTGACAAGGCACAAACTGAACAGAGTCCAGAAGAGACCTCTGTTTATTTTAAGTCTGAAAACATTAATTGCGGTAGGGTTTAAAAAATGCCTACATATCTTGAAAAAGCAACAATCATTCTAAGTAGACACAGATGACTGCTACAAAAAAAGTCAGCATTTGCTGAATTACACAACACCATGGTATTTCAGCTGCATTATTTTCTTTCTTGGCTTGAAGTCTAAAGTGCATAAATTGTGAATTAGTTAGCAAACATTAACTTTTTGAAGTGTCATTCATATATATGTATATGCAAATACAGATACCAGTAAAGCTGGAAAGTTAAATATTTAGGATACTGCAAAAAAACTAGAGTGAAAGTTACCTAACATTTTAGGCTGAACATCATTATACAGCTCATCACCCTTGGAATACAATCCACAGCATATAGTAGGAAAAACTGTTATTTCATACACTTGAAAGCAAAACAATGCACAGAAGAAACCAGCTGGGTGGTTCCCATTTGCATTGTAATTTTTTTTTGGTGCTACATGCCTGTACTACCCCTAGCACAAAGAGGTTCAGTTCCATAATTTGGCATCCAGACCATAGAACATCTCAACAAGAAAAAGTCATGTCAAATTTCTGGGCTCCCAAATGACATACGAAAATGGCACCTATAATTCCACTGGCTCATGTCAGACTCAAAAACTTCAAGGTTCACAATGAAGTGCCCTGTTCCTTCTGTCTAGAGTTCTTAGTTCATAAAACACGGTTTCTGAAACAACGTGGCACTAAGTTGTACAGTAAATCAACACTGTGTGTTGTTCATGCTTCAGGAAAAAATAAAGGTGCAAAACAGAAGATGGGTACTTGCAAAATAGAAGATGGGTACTTGTAGAACCCCATATTGACCTCCCCAGATGATATTGTGCGCTCAAGGTCCTAGTAAGCTTTCCCATGTCCTGATGAATGATTAGTTCAAGTTTCAGACTTCTTATTCACAGGTATTTTGCTTTGGTGTCAAGGCCACGTGTGTTTTTGCACTGCTCTGAAGAATAAATGTAACATCACACTTGAGCCTCACATAGTGACCATAAATGGTCCCTGAAGGTCCATAAAGTCCTTACAGTAAACACTGAAAAGCAAACAGGTCAGAGGAAACTAGATGTAAAAAAATACCCTTTTTATAGTCTTTACTCATATCAGGTTTACATTTGCTCTCTACAAGATCTCCCACCAGGTTTCAAGGCCAAAAAAAAGGTAGATCTATTTGCATATGATAATGCTAAATATGTTGCAAAGAATATGACTACAAGGTATGACCATTCTGCCCACTCCATCTCTCAAAGAGTACAGACATAGTCTTTGAAGCTATTTCCAAGATCAGAAAGAGAAAATAGTGGCTAAACAGTCTAAAAAGAATCAAGCATCTGGAAGAATTAGGAAGGCACTGAACCTGCGTGAATGAGGACATGAGCCCATACCCAGTTCTGCCAGATTTCCACACATCTGAAGTCTTCTGCTCCATCTCTAAAAACTCAGTTCACACCAGACAGAAACAGACAAGACTATTCCCAGCTTCAAGAATGTTGCACCTGACATTTCTCTAATGATAAACACTGGAATGTGCAGACACACAGTGAGTGAAAGCCTCTGCAGTACCTACAGTCACGGAAATTCCTGCTACCTCCCTGATACTACAGGATCCTAAGGCTTCAGCCTACAGTAGGATATACCTGTATGCCTATCGTTATGAGTTACAACAGTCATACAAAACCAGGTTTGTACTGGAAAGAGAAAAGTGGTACGTTAAAGATGACTGGACTAACTTGATAGTGTTTCAGGGAGAGCAGTACGTAAACAGGCAAACAGTACCTACATGCACACATTTTCCTTCAAACCAGTTCCCTGCTTCAGGCACTGAACTTCTGTATTAACTTTTCAGAAAATTTAACACACTGTTTTCCAAGAACAGCACAGCTAACTGAAATGTTTCCTGAACAATGTGCTCTTACTTCTGTATGTATTTGAATATACTATTACATACAGGCCCAGTACTGGACTTGGAGAGGAGAAAAAAGCCAGACACCTGAACCGTAGCCTGTAAGTTTCTGTAAATTCTATTCTATATCAGTGCTATTTCACACTCAGCTCTTCATCTTTCCAAGTTCTTTTAAAATTCTTACAAGATGGTATCATTACGTTAGCATATCTAGGATTCGATCACATCCATGCCCAGTGTTGTAATACAAAAAGAGATAGCACATTTCAGAAATCCTTACACAAGCAACACACAACCTGAGTACTTGATTATCTCAGGATAAAGAGAATGAGCTATGCTTAATGACCAGCCAGGTTTTTTCCTCCCAAAGGACTGGAGAATTGTTACTACAGAGCATCTATTGCCTCCCTCTGGGTGCTTAAGAGAATTACTGAATTAGAAACATCTTAGAACGTCTGTTAGAATTTCTTTAAGCGTATTTTAGTCAGCTTAACAGTAGATGACAGTAAGAGGTTTTTGCTGTCTTTTGTGTTAACTTCTTACAGTCCTGCCTAGCCAAAGAACATCTCACTGTGAATTCTTGCTCATTCTCCTGCCACATCTTTGAAAGATCAGTTTAACAAAAAGTTTCATGCAACAGTCACAAAAAAGGACTATCATTGCACTAGGTATAGCTAGACAGATCTGAATACACATTTAGACATGCAACTCCAAACAGCAGTTTGCATGCACTCAGAAAACGGTGTATGTATGAAAGTTGTACCTTAGAGATACTGCTGAACCACCTCGAAATTCACAACTCGTTAAAGTTGTCTCTACTTAAATTCAATGCTTTAGGCCAACTAGCCTGAAGATCATGAAATGCACAGGGGTCTCCAAGAAACACGCAAATTAACACCTCGATTACAGAGATTTGCTACTACCTTCTCTTCACCTCTCTGCCAATTCAAGGACATTAATCTTATAGCACACCTGCAGCTTTAGATAGCTCAAGAAACCAATAAGAAATTGATTTTAAACCTTGTACAGATCAAGAGCATATTTCTATGAGACTAACAAATATAAATTTTCTTGAACAATTCTGCAAGTCACCAGTCCAAAAGTAAGTCTCCAATTCAACAGATTCTAAATCGTTCTTCTACAAAAAAGGAAAATCCAGTTTCCATGTAAAGCTGGAAACAAATTAATGTGATTCTACTCTTAAAGCATTTCAAGTTCTAAGATACCTTGTCTCTGTCTTTGAAATAAAGTACCCAAAGGTCATGGACCTCACACCAAGGATCTTGTTTTGTGCTAAAATCCAGTACCATTAAGTTTTTTACAATACCGCATGCAATGCACTGTCCCAACAGAAGAGTTATGGTAGGCTATGGGAAGATTCATGCACAGCTCTCAGATAGGTTCCATCTGAGGATGCTAAACAAGATTTTTTAAAAGAAATTAAGAGTTTACATTTTTCTTTTTCTCCCCTCCCTTCAAAAAAAAAAAAAAAAAAAAATTAAAGACTGCCAGGGGCAAAGAAAAAAAGCATTCTTTAATTTTCTCTTCACCCTCCACAATACTGAAATAACATCAGTCAGGGTTATAAACATCTGTAATTGCCAGGGGAATGTACAATACATTCAGAAACTCCAGGCCCACATATCCTGTAGCTCTGCACTTCACAAACAAAAGGTTGGGGAAAGAAAGAGGGGGTGGGGTACAGGGAATAAAGGCTTAAAGATTAAAGTCACAGGCAGAGACAGACGGCTCCGTTTTTTAATAACTGAAAAC
>JAVJGI010000050.1:10744695-10773222 GCA_035590275.1 Ibycter americanus
AGCAGCCCCCACCCCGCTCGAAGGGGGGAGCCTCCGGGGGGCGGGCGGCGCCGGGGCCAGGCCCGGTCTGTGCTGGGTGTTCTTACGAGTCCCGTTAGTGGGTGAAAGTCTTCGCCTCGGATCCTCCGCGCGTTCCGCCGCTGCGTGAGGAGCCATGGGGATCGAGGCTGCTCCTTACGCCGCTACCTTTTTGCATTAGCCGGCGGCAAGGGCTGGTGGCTGCCTCCCGGGTTTTAGACGTAGAAATTGAGGTATCAAAAGCAACGAAACCTACCAAAAGTCAAGAGAGTTGGTGCAGGTAGGGGTTGGAGCTTCCGTTTCAGTCCGCTGTCTGGCCTGGGCAGGTGCTTTAGCTGCTCTGTCCTTCAGAAAGCCAAAGATGCATCTCCTGCTTTATCTTTAAACCGTTACATATGCACGCAGCTCCAGGAGGGGGAAAGGAGTCTGTGCTCTTAGGCTGAGTTTTGTCATCTGTGATTTTTTTTTTTCTTTTTGTAGTGTCTATGTGAGATAAAATGATTGTAGGAAGTAGGTTTTTCTGAACTTACCTCCCTTTTGTGTGCATGAAACTGAAATCCTCTTTATTTTTACCGGGCTCACAAAACCTAATATTTCTAAACACTTTTAGTAATATTGGCAGAAAAGATATTAGAGAAATACTTGTGTTACTAGTATAAATACTTATTTAACTTACAGGCTTGTGGGGTTATAGTGGAACTAATCAAAAGCAAGAAAATGGCTGGCAGAGCTGTGCTGTTGGCAGGACCTCCTGGAACTGGCAAGGTATTATTTTTCTTATTTTATATGAAAGAAATTATTCCCATATCTATTTTAATTTGTTATCAAAACCATTTTAGGGTACTGGTTATGCAATGTTTTCCTCTATTAGAATTTTTTAAATCAATGTATTGACATGCTTTCCTGCTTTATATTTTGATTTTTGTCATGTCATCGACATTGGCAGCATCCAGTGGTGTGTTCAGGCACCATTAATGTGAAGTCACCTGTTGTAGGTTACCAAACACATAGGTAATATGGTCTCTGAAGAAGAGTCTTAGAAGTTAATTTTATATTAAAAGCCCAAATAGTTTTTGCTTTGTTTATTTTTTCCGGTGCTATTTAAGGCTTTTTGCATTTGTATTAGATGTCAAATTCAAATGCCCAGTATTGTTCCTTTGAGGTGTTTTATTACTCTTTGAAAAAAGTCACTTTATATGCATCTAACTTGTTTGGGAGGAGGAGGCTTGTATGTGAGAAATACATATCAGACAGAATATTCTTAATTTTAAATTGATAGTTGATAATATGGAAGGTAATATGACGAGGAACGTTAACTTTGTGCAGAAAGAATCCTTTCTTAATTCTCACAAAAATTAACATGTTGGTTTTATGTTGTTTTATTTTTTTAAAGACTGCTTTGGCTTTAGCTATTGCTCAGGAACTGGGAAGTAAAGTTCCCTTTTGTCCTATGGTTGGAAGTGAGGTCTATTCTACTGAGATCAAGAAAACAGAAGTTCTAATGGAAAACTTCCGACGTGCAATTGGTAAGTTTCAGAAAAACAGAAGAATTAAGTGTTTGCATGATACTGATTTTGGTTTTTCTCAGTCATCTAAAAAGGAAAAACTTTTCAGTGGTCTTGGTGATTTTTCAGATAATTGTATGTTCTTTTTCAGTGCTGATCTTAATTTAGTGAATTTCTTCCACAGTTAGTGGAGTCAGGTTTTCTGTTTATAAACCACAGTTTAATTGTTGTATTATGGTTTATTCTACTTCCCCAGATTCTCGTCTCATCCTCCAGGTTCATCTGGTTTTGCCTCTGACTGAATAAAGCTGAAAGAAAAAATATTCTTAGTTTCTAACATTAGCAGAAATATTTGTAGACAGAAAAATGCTCTCGCCTGTTTTTATTTTAGTGATTTCACCCTACTAAGCAAACAATCTTAGTCAGGGACTCCCAAATGTAGTGTTAGCCTGACTTAATATTCCAGTGAGCACAAAGAAAGTTCCCTGCTAACAAAACAAATAATAACTTAATGTCTTCCTCAGTTTTAGAGTGCTTTTACAAGCTTGATGGAAGTTGGTTAAGTTTGCAGCATTACCTCAGTGAGTATCTAAAATCTCTTATGTGATCACTGCTGACAGCTGATAAATGCAGTTAGAAGTGGCCCTTGTTTGTGTGAGTACTGGCTAAAGATAGCCTAGCTGATTTTAGTACTGAATATATTAACAGTTAATTTCCCTGGTTTCTGTACCATGTTTCCCCTTGGACTTCATTTAAGTATTTCGTGGCAGTGAGGTGAAGAAGTCTCTCAGTTCTGCAACGAAACAAAAGTATTCCATTGATTTTTGTAAGAAAGCAACTCTCAGTAGTCCCTGGTCTTCTAGTTACCATGAAACTGGCAGGGCTTGGGGGAGGGAAGCCAGAGACTCAATAGTCTGCGAAATTTCCTTGATGTGATGAAGTTCCCTGTCAGAGATTTGGAAACCTGAACCAACGGATGAAACTTATGCCATCCCTGTTGTCATTTCTGGAGATAGCAGTATTTTAACTCTCTGAGGTTTAACAGCCAGCTACATTGTTAGTTCCCTGCATTCCCTGAATGTCAATACAGAGACACTTCTAAACAAATATTAGTGTTAATGAAAGATGGAACTTCTTTTATTCCTTTCTGTTGAATTGCATGTCACATTTTCATAACGCAACCTTTATTGAATATTTTTATCAGCATTAAAAAAAA
Organism: Ibycter americanus; assembly: GCA_035590275.1. NCBI lineage: Eukaryota > Metazoa > Chordata > Aves > Falconiformes > Falconidae > Ibycter > Ibycter americanus. The sequence continues at coordinate 10,747,435 of JAVJGI010000050.1, forward strand.
CCCTGAAATATTTTAAAGGACTAGTAACCACAATTTCTCTTAATGGAACACTTTCTAATTGTGTTTAAATTTCAGGTATGTTTTAGCTTCCCTACCTGGTAAATAAATAATTTACAAGAGTGCATTGCTTAAAAAATGATTTTATATGCACAGTGCAGTATCAACTGTGACTGGGTGCAAGAGAAGCTTCAGCTCACATTTCAATCAGTACCTAAAGTATTTAGGTTTTTTGGTTTTTCATATGATTCCTTGTTAGCAGGTTCTCTGTACATCATCTGTTGCTCATATTTTGCGTTTTACTTTTGATTTTTTTCAATTGTAATTTTTACAATTTTTAATTGTAATTACTCTCAATTTATAAAAATGATCAGAGATGTTAACATGAATTTTTTACTTTTTTTCCCGCTTTTTTTTTTTTTTTCTTCTTCTGGCTCTTGGAAACAGCAGAGTATGACTTGTTTGGACCCATCACTGTATAAGGAAACAGGAGCTTCTGAGTTTACAGAACTTTTATCGTTTAGAGTCTTTTAATAACAGACTTGACGTAGTCTCATGGCCAAATGCTGTTTGGGGTATAGTAGAGAGTTTATAAATTATAAAGTAAGAAACAGAAGAGGATGATGGAGTGGGAAATGAGAAAATGGAATTGTACGGGTTAAAAAAATTCACTTGAGAGAGTTTACTCCTGTATAGAGCTTATTAGCAGCTGGCAAGTATGATGCCAGTAGCTAATGTTAGAGCTCAAGTGAAAAATAACTGCTGGAATAGCCACTTAAATAGCGTATCTGTTCCCTGTGTCTCCAAATGGTAACTGCCAGTAAATCAAACAAGTGCTATTTAACTCCATATGGTGCTATTGAACCAAAAAATGAAATCGCCCATGATTGCCGCCTTAGACTCATGTCTGATTTGTAAGTAGGAGATATCTCAGTTTAAGAACTCTTTTGAGAATGAAGTTCGTAGTGGATACATGCAGATTCATTTGAAAACAAAGGATAATCAGCAGCAAGTTCAAAGCATCAATTACTTCTGTTCAGATTGTGCTTGCCTGTAAATATTTCCTATAGACGCATCTATATGAGCACATTAGTTTAGAGGTATGCTTTTGAAGCAAATCTCTAGGTTGTCCTTGCTGACTCGTCTTTGGTTTGTGGTGTGGAACAGACCGAGTGTGTAAATCGAATTCTTTTCAGATGAAATGAAACAGGAAGATGTGCTTTAGCAGCATGCAAAATATATCCCAAACACACATGGGCTTCCAGTTTTTTAGGGCAGAATAGAGCTTGTGCTGAAAGTTTAAAAGCAGAACAAAAAGGAAAAAGAAACCTGTGAATGTCCCGTTCTCAGCACCAACAGTTTTACTGTACAGATCCCCATCTTGCTTTATGTTCCTTGCATGTGTAGCCTACGTGATGCAGCCTTGTCTAGGTCAGATTTGTAACTCAAAGATTCATTAATTTTTTTGTCTGATGTTTTGGCATACCTGAAAAATATTTTTTAAAATTACTGAAGTTAACTTTATATAGAACTTTTTATTTAGTGCTAAATAAGAGAAAGCAAACATATCTTACCAAGACATTACCATGCTAGCCGCAGTTAACCTATTTCTCACACTTCAGATCCTAGTCTTAATTTGGGCCCAGTAGGGGGAGACAGACTCGTATTTGTCAGTTCTTTATATTCCCCTATCAGCAGCTCAAGGTTACTGGTGAAGTGTCTGATCTATTTCAAAGCAAAATGAAAAGTTATGGAACAAGGAAAGTTTTATAAAGTCCTAATAGCCTCAGACTGGGCAGGATGACTTCCTTATATCTTGTTACAGCCCATCCATTATTTTTGGTATGGCATGTGTGTCTCATAAAATACTTTATAGAGTCTCTTCAGATGTGGGTTCTTTGAACTTCTATGTAGTTAGAATGTATGCATAATTGTAGTGGTGGTGGTGATGGTAGTGGTTTTTCTTTGGAACAGTCTTAACTGTAAAACTCTTCAGACCTATGTTATTCATCAATTTAAAGTAACTTAGTTAATTATAATAGTTCTGACTGGAATAGAAGATACCCAGATACTATGATGATTGCTTGGCTGTCTGAAAAAGTATGGATGTCATTGTCAGCTATTTTGAAATAGTTTTAAATTTGCATTATAGCAGTTTCTGCTGAATTTTATCTAGCTCTCCTTTTGCTATTAACTGGAAAAATATTTTAAATGATATATTAACATTTTCTTAATCTTATGAGGTTCTAACACAATACCTGTTAATCAATTTATGTTATTTTTAACTCCGTTGCTAAAATGTAAAGGTTTTTATGAAGCTGCTTTTTTCTCCTGTCTTTTTCTTTGCTTTGCAGGACTTTTCTGATGGTCCAAAAATAGTGTAAAGCTCAGTTATATTAGTGTCACTTGTTTCAGAAGGTGATCTGTTTCTCTGGCTTCAGTGTAGGGGAACAGATCAAGCAAATCCACTCTTGGGGGAGTGAAAAGAGAGGGGATACTGACATTTGCTTCAAGAACTAGTAATAATGATTGGAAGAAAATAATTTCTTAGAGTTTACTAAACTGCTTTGCAGATCAGAACTTGGGCTGAACTTACATTCTGATGACACAGGATGAATATTCTCATTTAATATTGAAGAAGAGAACAATAATTAATCTTTCTATTTTTAAAGGTGAAAAATTACCATTAAATGTAATGTAGCCTCATACTATGTTACATTCTGTTGGCAGTAATGCAGCAGGCTCCTGAGTGTATACAGCCATTGATTCATGTACTGAAGCTATTCTAAACAATTTCTCGCAGGGTTGAGGATTAAAGAGACCAAGGAGGTTTATGAAGGAGAAGTTACAGAACTAACGCCATGTGAGACTGAAAACCCTATGGGGGGCTATGGCAAAACCATTAGCCATGTAATTATAGGACTCAAAACTGCAAAGGGAACCAAACAGCTGAAGGTATGTATGGTAGTCTCAAAAGTCTTCTTAAGTATTTTGGGTCTGCATCTTCTATTTTTAGCACTTCTTATTTCCTTTTCAAGCTCTTGATCCCCATCTCTGTAAATGGAGATGCCAGGAGGCTGTTTTCTTTTGCTGGACAACTTTATCCTACTCCTGATGTTTCTCTGCTTTATGTAGAATATTTAGGTATTAGTCTCATTTCCTACTAATTGAAATTGGGGATAACCCCATTGCTCAGCAGCTACTCTTACTGTTGTGTTTGGCAGCACACACTTCTGTATCTTCAACAAGTTAAAGGCGAGTTTAAGCAGGAAGACATCCTGGTGCAATTTTGCAGCATTACTAGTACCACAGAAAAATGGGCCGAGTTGGGAATCTGAACTATGATCTGTCTCAGTCTGTGGTACACTCACTCTGACCCTGGCTATAAATTCATGTTCATGGTAACAAACATATGAGAAAGGTCTTGTTTGTTTTTGGTTTCCTGACTCTCAACTTAATTTTTGAGGATGGTTTTGGGAAATCTTGCTTGCTTCAGTATAAATGGTTCTTTCTGTCACATCCTGTCTTTCTACATGGGGAGATATGCTCTAGTGAATATTTGATAGAGAACGGGAAATTGAGCTGGTAGTTTGCCAGCTCAGACCCACCTTCCCTTTGTTTTCTTGTACAAGTCTCTGTCCATGTTGTTCAATTTCCCTGTCAGAGTACGAGAGAACAGAAAACAGTCTCTGTTGTTAAGTATTATCTTGCATTTGTTCACTCTGAAAACAAGAAAATGCAGAGCAAAAGTGAATAAACATGTACTGAGAGAAACAAAAGCATCTAGCGTATTCCACGTCCAGTCTTCCTCACATAGCTGCACAGAGGATAAAGACTCAAGAAATCAAGTAGCATAATTCAATGCTATAGCCAGATTTTTTATAAAAGTTTTGCTAGAAAGGAAGAGAAGTGCTGCTTCCTAGGTATAAATATGTTGTCACATTACACAAAGGCATATTCTGCATTAGTAACTGGTATCATTATGTTTCTGGCACTTACCGTCATTTCCTTCAGATAGCAGATACTTTTGGTAAGAAAGTAAGTTGTGTGCATCTTCTTCCAGATTTATTCTCTATCACTACTGCAAGTGTTACAGCTTTATAAAATCCTGGAGGTATTGTTGGGGGGAGTTGGACTTTAATTTTGTCTGGTGGGAGTGAGCTTTAGATTAAACTTCTTTTCCTTGATTACCATAACAATACGGAACTGTTTTGACCACTGTGATGTTTGCTTGCCTCCAGCTGGACCCAAGCATATTTGAAAGCTTGCAGAAGGAGCGAGTGGAAACTGGTGATGTTATTTATATTGAAGCAAATAGTGGAGCCGTCAAGGTAAAAGTTCCGCACTTTTATGCAGGTGCATATATTCTTGCAGACCTTTCTCTGCCTTTGTCAGAAGGCTCTCTGATTGATTAACCTTAACTGACATGAAATGGTTACATGGAAGTTTTAAAAAGAGCCCAGTGTTTTCCTTATCTTGAGAGAAAATTCTCTCTTGCACTGAAAGAACATGGTGATCTGGCTCACAATTAAGGTCATCTGGCAAGGAAGCTATCACTGATGCTGTCTGGATGAGTTTTCTTTTCTGTAAGATCAAGACATCTTTAAGGGAAGGGGGGAAAAACCAAGCAACTTTAGTCATTTTCAGGCTGACATGTGCAGTGTATTTAATCTTTCTTTTATCGCTCTGGTATTTTCTCCACAAGATATATACATGTAGAAGGGAATACTGCATTAGTTAGCATTCTTTTCATATCTGATTTAGAAAGTAGTGTACAGCGATACTTGCTGTTTAATGGATGAGCATAATATTTTGTATCATATAATAAATCACCCACCTACAAAGCAGTCTTGAACAGTTCTCCCAATCTTTAGTTAATCTGCTGGATTTGTCCTTTAGCAAGAATTGCATACGGTTAAAAGAAGGGGAGAGAGGAGTGGAATATTCTTACCACTGAAAATATCAGGTGTTTTTCAACGGAGTTTTTGAGCTTTGATCAGTAGATAGGGTATGCCTGTTGCTAAGCAGGGAGTGGGATGTCTGAGGTGTCAGCTGAAGCTTGTCAGGACTGGAATTGTGAACTAAGCCCTTTATCTTTATCAAGTTCGTGTCACTCAAGGTTTTGGCACTGAAACTAATTCTATACCTGGGTTTCTCTTCTTTGCTTTTCTTCAGAGGCAAGGCAGGTGTGATATCTATGCTACAGAATTTGACCTTGAAGCTGAAGAGTATGTTCCCTTGCCAAAGGGTGATGTGCACAAGAAAAAGGAAATTATTCAGGATGTTACTCTGCATGACCTGGATGTGGCCAACGCTCGACCTCAGGTATCTGACTCCACAGATGAAGTCTTTACAGAAAAATCATTTGACATAGATGTGATGGTTACTGCAATAATCAAGAGATGTGGAAAGTTGAGCTGTCCTAAATCGCCCTCAAAGATTCCACTATAGGAAAAGCAGTAGGTGTTACATCTTGAAGGCCAGTCTACCTCTCCTCTCTTCAGGGAGGTCATGCTGCAGTTGGCTGCCTCCATGGCCCTGCTGTACAGGTTAAAGAGGCAGTTTCTAGATTAGGATTCATGCATCTGGTCATGGAATATTTGTCAGAGTACATTTCCTAACACTTCAGAGAACAGCCTTATAGCCAGAGCTTCTGCAAGGATATTTGGAATCTGTTACCTTCACAGTTTATACATGGTCTAGACCCAACTCTCTCCTTCCCCCCACCACTGTGCTCCAACCCTTGCAGAAAAAGAGCAGTGTGGGCTGCTCCTCTTGACCAGGAAAAGAGATGATTACTTTGTCTCCAGAAGGAAAGTTGTCTACAGATGTGAGGTAGCAGCAGCTAGATCTGCATCATTCTATTTATGAAAGTTCTGAATGCAGATTAGTATATTCTGTTCTGTGTTTATGGTTTTGTGGCCATGAAATGGGACCTGCAAGCACTATCATAAAAGGTGACTAAGTGTTTTGACTGCTGTGGATTCTGTTGATGGCCCTGCTTGCTTCAGAAATGTTTCATGACCTCTTGTTAAACTTCCTTGTGATTTTCATAGAGCTCTGAACATACTGCAACAAAAAAATTGAAAATAGGCAAATTACTCCTTACTGTATCTTAACATAAACCCAGTATTGAGGGAATTCCATCTATGTCACAGACAAAAGCCACTAACAATATCTTTGTTTAAAGGCTGGCATCCCTACAGTATGATAGTATGATCCCTTAACTACTCAATTTCAAAATAAACATCCTTTTTCCCAACAAGATTTATCTGATAAAAATCATGCTATTCAAAAGTCAGAATAATTGTTCCTGTGTTGACGGGTTGAACACGTACCGTGCATGCAGGCAATCCAAGTCTCTGTACCCAGACAATTTCAGTCCTTATGTGTCCTTCTCTGTGACAGTGTTTTTAAAAGAGGGTATCTCATTTGGGTTTTTTTATGTTCTCCAAATGACAAGGCTGAAGAAGGGGTGAGGAAGTAGCTAAATGGTTATGTTTAGAATACTGCAGCGGTGAAGTGACCTAACCTTTGACAGATTATCAACCACTGCTGATATAAAGTATCAAGTTAACTTGAAGGAAACAACTTCTTTAACCAATTTCTGACTTATAAAATTCTCAAGGTATGTGTTCACTACAAGACCTCATAGCTGATCTGTAACTTTCTTTTCCTAGGGTGGGCAAGACATCCTTTCTATGATGGGACAATTGATGAAGCCTAAGAAAACTGAAATTACTGGTATGAATCCTGCATAGTGTTTTTAGATCAACATAACCTACATGTTTGCCAGTTAGAAAATGATTAAAAATGGGGTTACTAATACAGCATCTCTAAATGAATGCCTGTGTGGTATTTACTCATAAATACTCAGATTTCAAAAAGTAGTGATACAGCTGCTAGAATTGCAATGGCTGGAAAGAATACAATATGTTACTTGTTCACACATACAGTGATAAAATATATACCCGCCTTCACGGGGAGAAAGAGGTCAGAACACTAGTGCCATCCCCCTTCTCAAAACATTCCTGCAAGAGAGTGCAAGGGTCATGGTTTTGACAAAGAGCGAAACTGAACAGCAACAATAAACAAAATCTAAAAAACATTGTAAACATTGTTAGCATGCATTCTTATGTGAAGCAAACATACTGAATTTCTGTGGGGCAGAAAAATGGCTTCCAAAGACTCTAACTTTGGTTTGGTTTAGACACGTCTGTAGCAGCTGTCTATTGACTTGATGCTCTGAAGTGCACTGCTGCTCTTCCTACCTACAGATCATTGGAGAAAAAAGTATCTACAGAAAGATCTATTCTCCTTTTTGCTTTGAAAGAAATGTTTCAGTAAGTGACTATCTAAATTTAGATCAAAGACTGTTTCAATACCTAACTTGAATGGCGGTCTTTTGAAGTATTTCATCTGTTCCAGAGGTTACGTTGCTTATTGTAATGTCAGATTTATTGACGTAACATCTTGAATAGCCTTGAGATCCATATGTTCACAGAAATTTATATAGCCCCCCCCCCCTTTTTTTTTTGTTAAACAATGTCTTTGCTGAAATACAGTAGCAATCTTTTATTTTTTCAGTTATGTTCTTTTCAGCCATACTTGGAAACTTTAAGTTTCATGTATTAAGTTGAGGTTTGACTGACTTCCCGTCCCCACCAAACTCCCCAAACCCACAAAAATCATAGGTTTTCACAAGCCATGTGAGGAGACAGACTACCCCAGTGAAGTGTGAGAAGTTCAGTTTAGAAATATTTTGCTGCACAGATGTCTCCTTGATACAGGACTGAATGCCACACAGTTTTAGTGTCACAAATTTTCCTTGTGGCAGTAAGATACCAAAGCATGAAAAAATTCAAGGACAGTTTTACTTGCCTTAAGCCTTTCATACAGACCTATAGTTCACTAGCAGAACAACAACTAATAGTTTCCTTTTGTTCTCAGACAAACTTCGAGGAGAGATAAATAAGGTGGTAAATAAATACATCGATCAAGGCATTGCAGAGCTAGTCCCAGGTGTACTCTTTGTAGATGAAGTGCACATGCTGGATATTGAATGTTTCACATACCTGCACCGAGCACTGGAATCTTCTATTTCACCCATTGTCATCTTTGCTTCCAATCGAGGAAACTGTGTTATCAGGTACGATGTCTAAACTTGAATTTTCCAGTTTGCATTTGTCCATAAATCTTGGAACTACCTGCATCAGTAGAATGACAATTTTGAAGGCTTTTGTCTCTTGACATCTGTGATAATCCCATGCACGAGTTTCAAACTGCATCAGAGCTCAAGAACTACATGTGAGCTTCAGGAGGGGACAAGCACTTAATGCTGAGCTGAGTTAAAGCAGAATGGAATTCCTCCTTTTACCTCCACTGACACACTCCTCTTCTAACAGCTTCTGAATTGTCTTACTTCCTGGGTGATCTATAACAATTAACCTTTTTCATTGGATACCTCTACACATCTGTTGCTTGCACATTAGGAACATCAAAAGCACAAGAACTACAAACCTCTAATATCATAGTTTCCTGCTTCTTCTGGATTATTTTACTGTTTGCTCTCCTCATTGCATCAGACTTAAATTTACTGTTCTTACTGTTAAACCATGTCACAATTCAGCCTCTCCCTACTCTTCATTCTTTCCTACTATGTTGGTCTGGCTTTCTGTGATTCTTCAGTCTTGCCAAGTAACTTGTTTTTAATCTCCAATCAAGTTCGTGCCTCCACTACAATATTTTTCACCCACACAATGCATTCTTTGCATGTTCAGTAAAAGTGCTCTCCTCTTTCAGTGCTCTCTTCTTTCAGATTGTTTCTTAAGTTCTACTGCTAATTTGTGGTGTAGGTCTAATTATGTCTAAACAAGCTGTCATTAGCAATGATTGCTACTCTTCAAATTGATTTAATTCAGCTGTGTAACCAGCTATTTCTTTCCCTCTTAGTGGCTCATTTGGTATTAATCTTTCTCTGTTTGCATTGCTTAGAAGTGAAGGTGATAAGCCCTTCAAAAATATTCAAGGTGGACATTGCAGTGCTCTCTTTGCAAAGGCATAAAAAGACTTGTCTTGTAAAAGTAAAGCAAATGGGGATCTGTCAGCATGGATTCACTGCAGCTCTTGTTATCTGAAAACTGATTTAAGAAAGGAAGTTTTCCGTGTAATTGTTGTATCTAATATTGCTAAATTAAGTCCTTAAAAGCAAGCTCTTAACTGTATACTGCTCTCTCAAGTAGTTAGCGATGCTCTGATTTGCCTGCTGACGGCCCTTAAAAGGGTTGGGAGGCAGGGATACTAATTGTATAGACAGTATAGTTGATTCTGTAACCTCATAAGAGAAGGAATCATTTCAGAAGAGAGAACACCATCTACTCAAAAGTACAGCAGATGATTGCAGGGCATTTTGATTCATTTGCCAAGGAGGGCCATGGCCAAAGCTGCAGTGTTTAAATACTAGCAATGAACTTAGAAATGTAGTTCTCTACCACATCCTTTACTGCTTTTACCTGCAGTCTCTGTAGATCTCATGAAATCTGGATATCTTTCACTCTTGATTTCACAGCAAATTGTGGTGGTCTTGGAAAGCCAAAAGTAGATGTGTCTGCAGCCTTTGCTGCTGGGTGTTACATGTCAAACAAATAAAATGGTTGAGGGTCTAGATCCTGCTCTGTCCTTCATGCACAGACCTCCACTTCTCAATTTGCTGAATTGCAAGGATGGAATGTAAACCACTCTAGTATTCACTGGAGGGACAGAGTAAAGGCTTGCTCAGCAAGAGGGGATGTTCTCCAAATGGATGATAGTATATATAATTTCTACTGATACTGCTAAACGACTTAATAGGAATGATTTGTTCGTTGCTAGAAGTTACCTTGAAACATTAAGTAAGACTGTATTGTAAGATACAATGCAGGAAAGCACCACCTCTTAACTATTTTTGAGCGGCGTGTTTAAGAACTCCAGAAATAGTATTTGTTTCTTTTGGGCTGTCCAGTATGAACTCAGGCTAGAATTTTTCCTGTCTCTGTCTGGGGAGTGTGTTTCTGCAGGAAGACGCAAGAATTGTAGAGTAGTAGATGGGTAGTCATTTATTACTGATTTTAGTCAAGTCAATGTACTGAACTCCGAATAGTATCTGATCTCTTTCTGTTTGGTTTTTCCTTTAGAGGCACAGAGGATGTAGTGTCTCCTCATGGAATACCGCTGGACCTGCTGGACAGAGTAATGATTATCCGAACCATGCTGTATACACCCCAAGAAATGAAGCAGGTATGCACAGCATTTTAAGAGAACTTGTAAAAAGTCCCCAGAGTTCTAGTCTATTGGGTTGACTGTTGTTTCTGCATATTCTGTTACTATAGAGCTATTTGACTCTGTGGTCGCCAGGGTTTGTGCCAGAAAGCTTACCACTTCCTAAAGGCATGCTGCTTTGGTAACCATTTACAGTAAGCTGGTTAAAATTGTGCATGCAGTTTCTCTGATTTCCACCCTCTGAGTTGTATTGGTAAGCATATCTAGAGCTGAAAGTGACATCTCACTTGCATGAAATAGCATGAATTGTTAGATGACCTTATCTCTTGCACAGGTGTGCTTCCCATAGAGTTGCAGGTTCCAGCAGGTAGTGCTTTTTCAGTTGGTATGAGATGAAGTGTCACATCTTGGAACCTTTGGTCCCAGATGTCAGGCTGTTCCTCCACAGAAGAGAGGGACTGAGGAATGCAGCTTCATGCACTGCATTTTTGCCTCTGTGCCCTGTACTATAGCTGTAACGTCCTAGGTCTGTCGCCTGAAATGGAGAGGTTTTTCATGCTCCTAGTCAAGTTTGGAAATGTAAGCACAGTAAGTGTTGCAGAGATATGCTTCTGAATGCCTGAAACTTTTCCTGTGGGGCCATCACAATGTATTGCGTATCGATTATAATGCTTGGGTGCCATTATGATGCATTGTGTCAAAGATCCTCCCTCATTAGCGTCTCAATGCTGTGAAGTGACACAATGCAGAAGACATTGTGGTTTATCATGTCAATTCTTTGTATTATTTAAGAGATAGTGTCAATGGAAGAGAGCGTTGTCACAAGATAATAGTCTCCTGCTGCTGGATAAGTGCCAAGGTGAAGCCGAGGCATTTATCGAATATAAACGTAGAGGCAAAGCTTCATTTCACTTGGTTTGAGGAGCTTTTCATATGTGGCTGTTGTGAGCCATTCTCAGGTTGATTTTTTTTGTGTACCTAGGAGGACACTTTAAAGCATTATGGTATAGACTACAGTAGAAGCAGCCCAGTGATTTAATAATACAATTATGTTATGTCTGTATAAAAAAAAATAAAATTTGAAGTGTGACTTTTACTCAGTCTGGGGATGTTAAAAGACTGCTGTCTGCACTTCCCTGTACTGTATGTGAATTTTGCATAGTTAGGGCAGTAGGGGTGTGAACTCTGAGTTACTTTTTGTTAAGGTCGCTATATATAATACCTGCTTAGTGTGCTGTATTATCATCAGATAATACACTGTTAAAGGGTTAGTTTCTGAACTGTTGATTTTCAGAAGAGTTGGGTAAGTGCTGTGATTTCCACCCTCCCCAGGGGTGAGGGAAAGAAGTGTTTACAGTAGCATTTCCTAAAGCTAAAAATAGTCCAAACACTATGTCCCATAAATCATGTTCCCATAATCAGATAATCTCACCTTCTCTTAAATGAAGACTTTTGAATTACTCCTCTTGGGAGAAGAGGAGGAGCTATTACGCTTAACTTTGGTTTCTAACTAAACACAGTTCGGGGGGCGGGGGTGTGTGTGTTTCTATGTGTAAAAATAAGACATCCATAAATTTATTTCTCTATTTTTGCTCCCATTTTTCTTTCATGCTAGAAAGAAGTTTTCACTGCTGATGTTTGTGTGAGACTCTGCCTTGGCCTTTCACAATTGATTTGTGTATCAGCAAAAGAATTGTTCATGTATCTACTGAAAGTTTGTTCATAACCAGTTCAAAATATTTCTGTTTGTGTTGGTAAAGTAGAAGTCCCATTGTGTAGTGCTGCTGTGAGAGCAAGACCCACAGTTACCTTAGTGCGACCAGAATAGGGAGAAAATTCACTTTTATGCATATGCTAGTCAAGTATTGTTGTAATCAAACTTCTGCATGTGTGCCTGCTGTTAGATATTGGAGGTTATAACTGGGATTTTTTTGTTCCTAATGTATTTTACCTGATAAACACTTCTTTTCCTATATCATAGCAGCTTGCTTATGTACGTATTTGCTGGGTTAATGGCTTGGGCCCCAATTCTTCAGTAAGGTTCTACCAAGTTGCTAGATAAAAAGTTATTTAAAAAAGCATTGTTACGGATGTGGCATTCAAGATACCTGGTTTCTAGCAGGGGAAGAATTAAGTAGCAGTATTTGAATGAAGGGAAGGTAATGTTTAGGTGATCTAAAAGACAGACAAAAATCTTCAATCTGAAATTGCAATTTGCAGCAGTATTGCCAATATTTGGTATTAATATCTTAGCGTAACTTCCTGCCATTCCAAGCCCCTCTCTTTTACTCTGTTCCCTACCCTGACTCCCCTAGCGCATTTTTATGGCTTTAATTTAAACGAGTGCTTCTTGATATCTTGTTTACAAAGCTGCCAAAGTGAAAAATACCTGTATTATATGAGGCTTGCAGTTCGAGTTATCTCAGCACTACAACACAACATCATTATCCAGTCTGCCCCTTATCACTCAGCTGGTAATACGGACTACCGAGAGACTTGTGCCACTTTTGTTACAGCTTTATACGCTCAGGCTTATTGGTGATATCTTGCTCTCAAACTTTGTAAAGATCTTCAAACTGGTACAAGCCTGAGACTGTTCTTGAAAGATTAGATTCTTCTTAGTGATTTTTTTTTCTTCTTGCAGGAATAGGTGAATCATAGAAAGTAACTTTTTGATTTATTTTACTATCATCTTCTTGTCAATTGAATAAAAAGTGTGTTGTGAGCTGCTAAGGAAAGGGCGTAGCTTTCTGTAGGGCTTTTTGGAGGGTTCTGCTGTGTAGCAGCAGTGATTCACTGCACAATTTAGTAACTGGTGTAGCTGTCCACAAGGCTCCAGCTGGCATTTACTTCCTGCATACTTTTCTCAGTTTTGTTGTGTAAGTTCTTTTATTCTGCTCCTTAGTAGATACTTTGCTAACCATGCAGAGTTATCATGAAGGGTTAGTAGTCCAGATGTGTTACTTCACCTGCCTTTTGTGATAATCGGTTTTTCAACATCATATTTGCCTATTCAAAGACTTAAGAGTTCTAAAAATTCTAGTTCAGTGGTAAGTTACGGTGGGACAACTCTCCACACCATCTTGTTTTATAGTATGTCTCATCTCTGAGCTGACAGAGTTTCCAGCTACTAAGTGGTTTAGCATGCTGATTGTTTGGGCTGGTACCTCACTTACTCATTCATCCCAACAGATCATAAAACTTCGTGCTCAGACAGAAGGAATTAATATTAGTGAAGAAGCTCTAAACCATTTAGGGGAAATTGGTACCAAGACAACCTTAAGGTAAGTTGAGCAGAGTTGGCTTTTCTCTTAAGTGTGATTGGGTCTAAGAACACTGTAGGATAACTCACACTTGGAAGTGAGACAAACCTCTCCCATACAATAACATGGTCTATTAACAGTGCTAACGTTAAAAAGAGTGGTAATCCTCCTCTTTCCTCCTTTAAAGAATGTATGTGCTGGAAAGTCTTGCAGACTTTTTACATGCTGGTAAAGCTGTGTTTCCTAACAGATCTCCCACGCCTACATATATTCAGTTCACACCGAATTGTAATTATTCATCCATCTCTGTTTGATCGCAGGTATGCTGTGCAGTTACTGACCCCAGCTAACCTGCTTGCCAAGATTAATGGGAAAGACAGCATTGAGAAAGAGCATATTGAAGAAATAAATGAACTTTTCTATGATGCCAAATCCTCAGCAAAAATCCTGGCTGATCAACAGGAGAAGTACATGAAATGAAGAGCTTATCATGTTAGATGCTTTGAAGTGGCTTGAACCCTTACCCAGGGCTGGCTTAATTATTGAATGAGAAATGTTAATGGTTTGTCTCTTTTGGGACTGGAAAATATTTAAATGTTGGACTGCTTTGTCAGGCCAGAATTAACTATCAAGTGTTCCTATTTCGTTATCAACAGTAAGATGCTCCATGATGTCTGTGTAACATCTTAGGCTCCCTTTTATGAGTATGTATGAAACTAATAGCTCTTGACCCATCAGTTTTGTCTTTAGATTTCATTACAGAAGAGCTCTAACTGAAGTTGATGCTTATGAACAGTCTATTTTCTTTATGAATCTTGTTCTAGAATAGTTTCCTTTTACAGATGAGAACTTTTTTTTTTAAATCAGTTTGTCTGAAGTGCTTTATAATAAAATATTTCAAGAACATTGGAAGCTTGCATGTGTTTGCCGTGGGTGTTGACCTGCCTAGAGAAACAGTCAAAACAAGTTGGAATTAACAAAGCCAAATATCAGTAAAATGGATCTGAAACACAAAAATAGACCTGCAGCAAAGGAAAGAAATAGTAATGGGACCTTTTAAAAGTGTTTACTTTTTTATAGGTCTTGGGTTTTATTTTCTGAAGACTTCTTTGGAGAAAGCAGAAATATGTAATAGTAATTATCTTGGTCGTACTTAAAGCTATTCTCCCAGACCAGAGTAACTTAACCTTTCTTTGGGTTTTCTTTAAGCAGATTAAACAAAAACTGCTTTTCGTCATGGTTAGCTATTTTTTCACCATGTTCTGTCCCCACTTTCTTGATCACCCAGGATCAGGAAAAACTTGCAAGCAAAAATTGAAATCCTGCTCTGCTAAGACTTTGTATGAACTTGGCCTTGGTCTCTTGTTCACAAAGCATGCTTCCTTGTTTTGTAAAGCATGGGTACTTGATTGCTTCATAGCACTCTAAGGATAAATGATTTAAAGATTAAGATCCTTGTAACACTGAAGTACAAATCTATGTAGCTATGTAAATGGATGAAGTAGGGGGAAAAATGTAGAAGCTCTATAAAGTGTCTAACCTCACATTCTTTGTTAGAACCGTTAGTGATATAAAACACTTTATGTGCACTTACTTAAATAAATGTAGTTCTTAAGGTAGGGTAAGAAGGGAAGAAATAATAACTTGTCATAGTTTTAGGTACCCTTTTTAAAAGCAGCTGCAAAGTGGAGAAGTTAAGTTTTCAATTAATACTTTGAGCTCATAAAAAATTTTAATCCATGTTCCTGAATGAGAAACTTTCTGACAAGTACCAAACATACAGCTACTAAGGCTTCCACAAATCTTTCACAGCAAGTCATCGGTTGCTCACACTGGGAGAATCTCAGTGCTATTACATCAGGCAAAGACTGGCAATTGCTTTTTTTTTTTTTTTTTTTTTTAAAGTAAAAAGCACCTCTTGTTCATTTTGCTTTCCTAAGAGGTTTTCTTTTAAGTGTTCCTGGTAGTTAGAGAAGCTGAAATGATCACAGAGCCATAGCGTGCATGTTTATATAAAATACATTTATGTGGCTTAATTGCTATGTATCAAATGTAACAGAGCTTCCTTGTTAAACTTTAGAATTCTGACTTCTAAAACTAATCCGCAAGCTCAGTCATCATCTTGTTGGGGAAGGAGTGCAGCTGCTAAAAACCGCTGTCCTCACTCCCATATGCTCCAGAGGCATCTCTTCCTTGTACTGAAGTGCTGTTAGTAGAAATTGCTAATGATTTTTCGGCTCCAAAAAACATGGACTGAACAGCAGAGGCTGCTGGGGATAGAAAAGCAGAGCTGGAAGGAAGGTGGATGGTTTGGATTTAATGATGTTTTGATCACACTCTACCATCTCAGTCATGTAAAAGCCTGCCCCATTCTTCAAAGTAAAATTCAGTAATCTGTCAGCCAACCCTAATTAGCTTTCGTACTTTAAATAATCTATCTACTCCTTTCTCTGCATCTGCACCTAAACAGTAGTGATAGAGATATTTAACGAATGATTTTTGGTTTATCTCTGAATATTTCTGGCCAAGGAGTAATCCTGCTTTCAAACCTAAAAATCTCTCTCCCAGTGATTCCAAATGAACACAGATTGCAATTACACCATCAGACTAATTTTCCCAGTGCTTCTAAAATCTCTTTTTACTGCGGTGGGATGGCATGTTCTGTGGTAGTGCTATGGCACGATGGAAAGAGACTCAGCAAATTAAGCTGCTGAATGGTCAAAATTGTACCTTTTTTTGCTATTGCAGTTTGAAAGTCCTTCTTGGCAATGATGAATGTAGTTATTCAAGGATATAAGTACCATTTTTCTTTTGAGTTTTCTGAAATATCTAACTGATCAATGTATAAAGAAGTTTCAATAAGCTCTAAATAATTCTGAATGTTAGAGCTGTTCAAAGTCCCAATCAACGTTTGATGGCATTGGCTTTTTACTGATAAATTCAGTTCTGTTCACACAGCAGCAGAAGACCTACTGGGGCAGCGAAGGGTGGTGCGTCCTGGAAAACTGAAGTTTAAGACCACTGTTCCCACTGCCTACCATTGGCGGGAGAGGGCAGAAACTTTTGTTTCTCCTTTGGCAAACCAATTCTTTGCTTACAAAATGTTCTTTATAAAAGCTCTGTAAAACTGGGAAGAAATATCTGTTCTCATAAGTAGTAAAACAAGCGATCCTCTGTAAAACTCCAGCTGGATAGCCTACCAGACCTCAGTTATCAAGCAAAGACCTAGGAAGAGGTGAACTGCGTGCCACACACTGACAATAAACAGTCCCATCCGACCCTAGTTTCATAGCTGACTGCATGACTGATGGTACCTGTCACTTGAGACTGACTGCAGGTACAGAAGTGTACTTTAGGAAGAAAACAAGATCTCAAAATACACAGGGAGGGGGGGAGCAGCAGCTATCAGTCTAAATCGGCATTCTTCCCAAACCTTGAGCAATTTTAAAAAAATATAAATCATTACTTCATCATGTGCGACCATCCTTACATCTGCCAAGTTAGACGCAGCTGCTGCTCTGTGGCAGCGCGGCTGGTACCAAACAATCCCCAGAAAGAAGCAAGAACCCTTCCAATGGGCAGCAGCTGAACGGGGTGCAGGGCGTGCTCGGGAGGGGTTGTTGTTACCTGCTGACATGTGCCTCCTGAACGCTCGCTGCTGCTGCCGAAGGACTTGAGTCGGTGCAAGCCAGCTCGTGACAATCGCCTCCCTTTTCCCTCCCACATGTTAATGTTTGTACAGCAGCAAATAAGCCCCTGCCTCATCCCTGACCGTGCGCTGGTTCTGGAGAGCTCTCTCCCGAGGGTGCCGTCTCTCTAATGGCCATTAAGTGTCTACGAAAGACGTAAAGCTGTGATATAAAGGGAAAATCCTTCTACGCTAAATGGTGAGCGAATGTTTATCTAGCCTATTAAGTGACGTTCAGCAGACTTATTGGTGTCAAAGCTTTGCCCATGAAAATAGTCTTTCATATTACCGATAAAAATAGTTCTGTTGAAAGAATCACTACACCATATACAACGGCTGCTGCTGAAGGATCTTTAAAAAAAATAGAAATACCTATTTGACACAAAGCTGCCCCTTGAAGGGGGAACGCACATGCGGCAAAGAACATTCCCACCAAATAAGCTTGGTTATTAATATTAAATGTGAAAGAACAAACTATTATTTTAATTCTTTTCTTCCTACTTTCCACAAAGGTTGCACTTAATGCATTAATCTTCTAAGGGAAGTTTTTACGACCGATTGCCTACATACTATGAGAAGTTTCTCCATCCATTACTCGCAGGGAAACGGGCCCTGCTGTGTAGGAAAATATTTGTTACATCTTATCAGGGTGACACATAATCTAACAACAATTACAGCAAGCCCATATTTTGTACTATTTCGGTTTCAACGTGAAAAATAGTTCTAATATTAAACCTGGGTTGGGTGGGGGTTATAGTGACCAGTTGAATATTATAAGCTGTGATTTTCTTTCGACATGGAGCAGTGCCACACTCGGATCCCACTCTGAGACAGTGGATACAGATAAATTCAGTGTCTGTGCCTCCCAAGCCCGTGCCACGGTGTGGTAGTGCCTGAGAGTTCATTCCCCCTCTTCATACATACTGAGGGCAGAAATCGCTGTGTCTTCAGTTGTCGTGTGGCCAAAAGCATCTAAAACGCAATTAACCTTTATGAGAAAAATGGGAGATACTCTGAAAACTGACTCAGCTAGGAGACCACTGATGTCAAGAAAACTCAAGACTACCCACATCCTAAAAACATTCTACCTCAAAAACTGGTCCAGATGCTCTCAATGGAAAAATTTTGTGATTCCCTTCTTGCATTGGTCTTCACTGTTTGAAACTGGGGTACCAACGAAGAGCAGCACTGGGGCACGCACAGCAGCTCACAGCAGGGCAAGGGCTTTGCCGAGGGACAGCAGGCACAAGACAAGCTTATAACCTTGGGATTAGGGATGCAGGACAGCCAGAGGATGTGTGGGTGTTATGCCAGTGAGCTGTTTTACATCCTGCATCCTCAGCGCCGTAGCAGGGCCAGCAAAATACTCGTTTGGGAGAGACTCCCTTCCTCTGTGCTGATGCCTGCACACACGCTTGGAGCACGATGCTTGGGGCATCAGCATTCCTCAGGGTGGGAAACACTCCAGAGGAGTGAAGATGATGACGCCTTTTTCTTGTTTTGGCAGCAGATACCCTGGTAATCAAGACCAGCATGAATTTATTTTAAACTCCACTATTCTTGTCCAGCCTCAGAGCACCCAGAAGCAAACAGGAGCTTTTCCTGCCTAATGTTTCGGTACCTTTAAAAGGAACAAATGCAAGTGCCCAGCTCCGTGTCAGTTCTGGGAGCTGGGTATAAATACACTTTGGACTCTCAGTTCACCATCGGTATCTCATATGCTGATTAATAGCCTTGGAGCCTGTGCATCAGTGTACATATTTTAATTGTGCACATCCAAGCAAGTCATTAACAGCAGGCAAAGAGACAGCACTGATACCCTGGGAGTGGGCAAGGTTGCAACCGCAGAATTTATTTAATGGCAAGATGGTGATAAAGTGAGCAGGCCAGGGAAAGAGCAGACTTATTTTCCTTTAAACAATAAAAATTAAGAACCAATTTATTTTTATTACAAACAACATTTTAAACAACCTTCACTTGGGGTTTTTTTTGGGGGTGCCAATTAAAGATTTCCAAAGAGGAGAGGACCTAACACTGCTCACTTGACCTTGTAAACGTGCAGCCTGGATGATGCTGTTGGGTCCCAGCCCCCATCCCAAACCAGGCACCAGCCCCCGGTTCTGCCACTGCCCCTCTCCACTGGCTGACAGCACCGTGACAGTTTTCTGATGTAAAACCAGGCAAACAAGGAGAAAGAGAAGAGACTTGGAACACATTTCAGATCAGAAGCCAGGGAGAGGAAGGGGTGGAGGGATGGCAGGGAAGCAAAAAGCAGCTCACACCTGCCTCAATAACTACAGCTGACGCTTTTTCTTTCCCAAAGAAAGAAAACTCACATTCCTGAGTCCACAATGAAAAGCGGGAAAAGGCACAACCTGTGATTTTGCTGCCTACTCACCATGGCCCCGATCCCACAGCCCCACATGGATCCTGTCTCCCGTGGGAAAGCGGGAGCCGCAGGGGCCGTCGAAGGCGGCTGCGATGAGAACACGTCCATCCGTGCCTCAGCTCCCAGGCCAAGCTTGCGCAGCACCGCAGAGGGCCGTCGAGGCTGGCTGTGCCTCCCGGCTTCGGGATAACGGGGGCGCAGAGCGAGGCAGAGCTGCTCCCGGCCAGCCTCGGGCCAGCTCCTGCCTGGGGCGGCTGCTCGGCGGGCAGGGGGAAGGGGGAAGCTCTGTGCCCACCACAGCAAAGGCGTTTACCTGTTAAGGACCTTTGCCAAGCAAGCCTCAGCAAGGACAAAAGGAGCATTCCCACCATTCCCTGGTTCCCTAGACCTGGGGCGCTGCCCTTGCAGCTGCCGGTTCCCCACGACGCTGAACTCCAGCCCCAACAAGCTCTGCTTGACAGGGCGCTCAACACGCTTGGGGCTATCATAGTCCTTTTCTGGGTCAGTTATTCATCCCCTTGATGCCTGGCTTGCTGGCTTCTGACCCGAGCTCTTATCCCTCCTCCCAAACAGTGGTGGTAACTAGCAGGTATCAAGCACGGCAGTGATACATATGACAAAAACTGATTTTACTTCCAAGGAAATCTGTGGCTTCCCAGGGAGCCCGACTGAATCCGCCGCTGCCCTCAAGAACAGCGAGACCAGCATCACCAGCGTCGCAAAGCACTCCAGACTCGCTCACAAAAGTGAAGACATCGCCCAAGGGCGACAGCAACCACATGTGAAACCACAACATGTAATTACAGCCCCCCAGGCTGGCATACAGTGCCACGGCAGGTGCTGCTCCATGTGTCGTAGCTGCCAGCCCCCTGCAGATGCTGGGGATGCCCGGTGGCACGTGCCTCACCTCATGACCTACGTTCAGGCAACTGAACTGAGTCCCAGACCATTGCAACAAAGACGATGCATGTGAGAAAAGATTTTTAAAACTGCCTAGTAACTTTGTGTCTGGTCCGAATTGGACATCTGCCAAGCACATGCTATTTCCTTGGTTTGTTTCCTGGTTATGGCTGGAGGTCCCAGCTGGGACCATGGCTCCGTGGCACGGGATGCTGTGTGCCCCCACAGCAAGGGGTGATTTCTGTCCTGGAAAGCTTCCAGTCTTTACAGTGAAGATGGACAATATATTGGTGTCAAATGCAGCTCTTAGCAGGGGACATTCCTGAGGACTGGCTACCCCAACTCCTGAAATGGACCTTCTGAGACTAGAAAATACACTGCTGTCTTTGGGGGAAGGAAAAAAGAATACTTTGTAGGCTGAAGTATCTCTTTTAAAAAACCGCGTGGTTTCCATGATCCGGTGTCATGCTGACTTTTGCAGTAGGCTCCTGGTTCTGACCTCCACTGACCATGGCACGCAGACTGCGAGGAGGTGGGGGAGGTGCTGCTGAGCCACTTCCAGCGAAAGCTTGGAAGGGTCTGTGCTGACCTTTGCTGGGGAGGGAAAGTAGGCGACAGCTCTGGCCAGCTGATGTATTTCAGATTGAGCCAGGAAAAATATCAACCGTAGTGAAATTATTTCCCATTGTCTCAGAGGGAATTACTGCCCCTCTCCAGCACGGAGGGAGCTCGAGTGGGGTCAAGAACACCCCACGGGGCAACTGTGAACGCAGCAGTCAGCAACACACTGTGCACAGTTCAGCTCTTGCTACATCAAGAGCCAGAGAGGAGCAGAGGGAATCACTCTGGGGTCTCTCAGCCCTACCAACATCCAGGAGATGTGGCAGGGCTCAAGGGCTCCGCTTGCTGCTGAGGAGCAGAGGAAGAACACTCGCCAGTGCATGGCAAGGGTGGAGGTTGGCTTGCTATCCTGTGACCTTCGGTGCTTTAAGAAATTATGAGCCAGAAGATGAGTATTGTCTAATGGTAAGAGCAGGAGACCAAAGACAGTCATTTCTACACTGCAAATTGAACTACGTTGAGTAGTTTCCCCATTTCATTAAGGTGTTTGCAGACAGGACCACCTTGTTGATAATCATCTTAGTGGAATGGTGCTACAGCAGCCAGCTCGTAACCTGATTTCTTTAATGTGATTAAGGGACAATTTGATCCCATCTGCAAAAGCAATTAAAATACTGCAACATATCCGTGCTCTGCCATAACTATAAATACGATGCAAACATGACCTCATCTCACATTTAAATGCATCTTGCCCAAGGTAACAGCCTCCCCGGTTAGACTACATGCAGTGTCTAGTTCTTCAGTGCAATACTTTAGAGTTAGCAAGAGATTAAAACATGCCAAAAAAGCACTTTGAAACCTGCTTTGTTTTATAATTCACCAGGTTTACATTATGAATGGAGCTCTGGCTCCACTTACATTCTTGCAAACCTGCACAGACTGCAGTGAGGCTACTGGGGCTCTAGACTGCGAGGGTGGACTTCGCGTAATGTCATTTTGTCCATTTTTAGCTGAGGCCATTGGTCTTGGCTCTGCCTCCTACACTCTGTACCTGCCCAAGTAGCGTGATACAGTATTAAATAACAGCTTCTCAGCATGCAGGTTGCACTGTGTGTTTTGCGTATCAGCAGCATCACGTACCCTAGGGCCGTAGTTTTGAGACTCATTCATAAAGGGGATGGGGCACCGTTTCCCCAGCAGCACTTAGGACGCTAGTGCAGGATTCCCTAACAGACCTAGGGTTTTAGCTCCAAAAGGTTTTTGTTCAGGCCAAGCCCAGAGAGTAATGTTAGCACAACAACTGTCTGCACTGGAAAAGAACCTGCTTCCCAGGTTCCCGTTGATTTGGATGCAATCACCTGGCAGAGGTTTGCTGCCAGTTCTGCATCTCCCACCTCAGAAGCCCCTGTAGATGCAGTAACTCTGGAGATACAGCTGATTAGTCATGATAAGCTCTGAAAGCGTGAAGCCAAGCCTGTGTTGCACATACAGTACATCCTTCCACTGGAGAAGAAACAGCTGAAATGGATTCAAAAGTCACGTCCTGATATCTCAAGACCCAACTCTATCCCTGATGTGCACTGCAATCTTCTATGAGTCATTCTCTTAGGTAACACTTTTCCAGCATCCATTACTTCGGACACTTAGATTTCAGAGATCATAGGCACATGAGAACTAAAAATGCGCAGTACCTCCGCAAAACCCAAGCTTCAGATTAACAGAGGGTCTCATGCTAAGGTTGATAGCATTAGTGGAAATCCAGGAATGTAGATGTTCATGTTTTCTCAAACCACCTCAGTATCTAGAAGGAGCCCAAGCCTCAGTGAAGCTCAGACTTTGGTTGTTTAGTTTTCAAAATCATCTCAGGCATTTGAGTTAGAGGTCCCTGTTCTTACAGCTCCAGACCATGCAGACACCAGCCTACAGAAAATGTTACCAGGCAAAAGCATTATTTCTTCATTTTAGCACCAGCAGACTACATCTGTGTCATCTTTACAGAGGATATGTAAAGGGTTTATCCTTTAAGCGTTCTTCAAAGCTCCCTGATGGACAGACCAAGCCAAGTGTCCAGGACCTGTTTCCTCTTCTGTGTGTTCTTGCTAAGGAGGTCTGCATGGAGACCAGAGCTCTGCTTCCCTGCACGAGCCGTGCTTATCCACTCTGGATTCAACTTCTCTGTACGGATGAGGGAAATGCTCCTCAAGGACTGTTTTCACCGCTACCTATTACTAACATTTATCCCAACCATATGGTTCACACACCCACCAACTACTGTCTGCAGGCATTATCTGCGTTCGTGGAGAAGCAGAAAGTAATCACCATTCAGTTTTTGGAAACCATATAGAACAAAGTACTTCTTTCGGAGATGCTGCCTAACCCTCCCTGCTTTCATTCTGATCCTCTGGGATTTGAGAGGATGGATCGCAGAGACAGCACCCCCAGCTTTTACAGACAAACCTGTTTGATCCAGATCTGCATATAATCCCCACTTTTATTAGGATAAAAACAAAAACAGATGCAGATTAGCAAATCAGTTGTAGGTACAAGAGAGTGAATACCCAGAATGAGAGAACTGACTGCCAAATGCTAATGCTAAAGAATTCAAGCCCAAGGGCTTCGTCCCAGGGAGGGACCGACAACCACAGAGCAGAGCCGGGCAGCCTGGAAAGCTACTAAAAACCACAGGAGATAACCACGTTCGAAGACGTCGCTCTTATCCCTTAAATTAAAATAGACGTGTTCCTTAAATACAACAAACACGAGCTCCCTCCGTGCCTCCCGCAGATGTACATGCCTGCTGCTCTGCCAGCCTGCCAGCACGGGGCTGCTGGCCTCTCTTTTATGCCAGGGGTGGAATGCACCCACCACAGCCTTCCCCAGCGGATCCCCCCCATGCACAGTGCTGGAGGGGCGGGTGGGTGTGCAGTGCTGGGCGGCTGTGGCAGGAGCCCTTGGGCACCTTCTGCGGCAGCCCCGGGCACCGTGGGGCAGGGCAGGGTGCTGATGACCCCGGGGCAGCAGCTCTGGGCAGCACGGTGCTGCAGCTCGGTCCGTAGCTCAGGGCTTTGGGCTAACACACAAGCATCTTCCATGCAGGAGGAGCCATAAGAGCGTGATGGGACAGGGCCAGCCTGGAGACAAGGGCATCGTGCCCTGGAAGGCATAACTCCTCCTTTGGGGAAATGGCAGTTTCTGCACAGCACTGCTAAGGATGGGGTTGGGTCTGGTTGGGATCCAAAGGATGGAGTCCCAGTTACCCAGAGCAGGACATAAGTAGGTCCCCGCTGCAGGGAAACTCACAGGACTTGCAATCACGTATTTCTTTCTCCAGGTGGCAGAGGCAAAAAGAGATCCCTGTCCAGTGTAAATCCATTGTACACCAGAGTCATGTCGCTTTACACCAAGGACTCCCTATGCACAGGGCTGCTCCCCAGTCCCTCTTATCACAACCATCTCTGGTGTGCAGGAGGATGGTGGCTTTCAGAGCTGCTCCTCTCCAAGGGTGGGCAAAGGATCCCTCTCCCCCCGCTGGGGGTGCTCCGAAGCGCCGCAGGCCAGGGAACACGACAGGAGCTTCAAACCCGACACTGGCTCCCTGCCGGAGGCACGGGCGCCTCGAGTCGCCGGCATCACCTCCAGCTTCACTTTTTGATTAATGTTCTTCCAAACTTTCCTTGGCTCCCCGCACTCCTACTTTCTGTCACCCTTCTCATTACAGATGTATCTTTGCATCGAGGAAAGCGGGAGGAAAAATTGTTCTTTCAGGGTGACAGCTGAGCGAGGGCTATATTATTAAAGGTACCAATCATAGGTGCCGAGCTATCATCGCACGATGAATGCACTTGTCAGGAGCCCGCGGCGGCCGGGGGGAGAGGGAGGGAGCGAGGTGGCGGGACGGCAGCACCCGCTTCCTCGCTCCTCTCCTCCCGCCCCCCGCTCTCCCTCTCCTTTAATGTTGGCCACCTCCGCTCGCCTGAACTTGGACCTTCAGCGGCGACAATTTCTCTGGCCTCGACAGCACGATTAATTTCTCCTGCCCTCGGCGGGGCCTCCGAGTGCGGTGGAAGTCCAGCTGGCCTGCTGCTGATAAGATGTACCTTTTGATTTGTTTTGTCTTTGATTGCCTTTTCTGTCACCTACAATGGCTGGCCGCCTGGAGACCTCCACATCGCCTGACTGACGGATCTATTTATCTATAGGCTGCTCCCCGGCTTCTCCTCCCCCTCGCTCCCCTCCTCCCCCAAACCACCACCTTGTACCGCTGAAGTCCCAGTCTAATAGAAGCCGTGAAGGCTCATCCACCATAAAATACATCTGCCATCCTCCTTCTCTCCAAGATAAAAGCCTGTCAGTGTTACTTTCCAATTCCAGGCAGCTTGATTAATGGTGAAAAGCCACTGCAAGATCGACTTCTGGTTTTTACAAGCGCTGTCAGCTGGCCCAGGGTTATGCGAAACACACACTCGTAGAAAACAAAACAAAATGAGAAAAGGTTGGGTGGGGAGGGAGGAGAGGGATGGGGAGGAGGGGGCGAGGGTAACCAAATCATATTAGGCTCAAGACTAAATAAAATAGGAACCTGGAGCCATCAAATACCTGTCAGCTGGGTGCAGAAATACGCTCCGCAGCTCATTGTACCAAGGCAAATTATGGCAATAATAAATCATTGTTGAAGGAAGATTGTTGATAATTTTTTTTTTTTTTTTTTTTTGGATGGTGGCATTCGATAGGGG
>JAVJGI010000050.1:10773240-10797441 GCA_035590275.1 Ibycter americanus
AATTAAATAGCAGAAATATTCCTACAGGAAAAAAAAAAGAGGGGGGAGGGGGGGGTCAAAAGAATTACAGTGCTCTTTGCAATGCTCATTTTTGATAAAGAATATTTTTACAGTGGCCCAACCTAGTAGTGCTTCAACTGCTCCTTCTGCCGCTGAGAGGCAGCGATCTCCGGGAGGAAACACGACTGGCCAACGGAGCAGAGTAACGCCACACACTCTGGAAAAGTCTGGAAAAATATACAGCCCCAAAAAGAAAGTAGGGAATATTCCCGAACCACCAAGACTGAGCTTGAACAGTCAGGAATGGGGTTTTGTCAGGCTCAAGCCTACGACAAGTGACAGCAGGACATGTGGGGCTGCGAGCACCGTGATGTTGGACCCCAGCTGCCCCACGGCACCTCTCGCAGTGCAGGACCCTTACTGCTGTACGGGAGCATTGGCCACATCCAACAAGAATGAAGGAACGAAGGCCGCCCTCAGCTAAATCACTCACTGCAGCATCTCTGCATCCCCCACCGGTTTCCTGTCCAAGTTGATTCATCCCAACATTTCTTGGGTGACAAGGTCTAGCAGGATCATGGGAGAAGGTGCAGACTGCCTAACAAAATAAATCCACGTCCCTGCTTTCGCCACACCAGTGTGGGCAAGGCTCAACATTGCTTCTTCCAAAATGGAATGTCAGGCTGGTTGGCAGAGACCATCTCACCTCTGCCAGTGCGAGGAGAAAGCTGGCAAGGTAGATGGAACTTCCAACGGCCTCACGCAGGTAACTCTTCTGTCCATTTGTAGGGGTGGTGCAAAGACCAACACATCAAATTTGGCCATTTAGAGCATATGAAGCTGCCAGCCCAGCTCCCAGAGCCGAGCAGCACGCTATTTGCCCATCAAGCTGGCCACCATACTTCAGTTTACCTCTGTTGCCTATTGAGAGGCCACCCACATGAACTTGTTCAAGCATCACCCAAATCCTGCAATCCAGTCACCCAGTATCTCACAGGGTAACAGCACCCAAACCCTTATCTTACACTTTGGCTGGATATGCTCAGCAGGATGATGTTATTTAAGTGAATGAAGGAGGGGTACCTCGTGTGCCCCAACTCTGTTCTTCACTCTTGCACTGGCTGCCAAGAGATTTGCCCCACAGAGAAATCAACATCCAGCTTCTCCAGCCTCTGGTGATGCCTCCACCACGGACCACTGCCCACCTGTGGGGCTGGTGAGTTGCTGAGCCATTCAGCAGAGAGCCTGGTGCTCTGCTGCTGCTGAGGAGGAGCCCAAGCAGAGGAGGTCTGCAATGGAGCAACACAGCAAATCTGTCGGCGCTTGCTGTCCCCCAAGCTTGGACCATCTCACTTCAGAGGTACAGCACTGGGGGGATAAGGAGGTGGCAGAAGTGAAGGAAAGGGGCTGATAAGCAAGGAGCAGATGTTGCAAGGGAGGGTGGCAAGCCAGCGAGGTAAGAGGAAGAAGAGAAGGAAAAAGAAAATTCCCAAAAATGGGAGAAGAAAGTGTGAGCAATAAGAAAGAAAATGTAGAGAATGGGGAAGAAAAAGGGAAAGGCGGAAATATGCTAACTAAAGGCAAGAGAAAGTGCAACTGGAGAGGAGGAATAAACCCTCTGTGTAGTGGATGCAATCCCAGAGAAAGCAAGAGGAAAAGCAGAAGAGAGATGGAGTGTTTGAAAGAAGGCTGTGCATTACAAGAGAACAGAGAAGGGAAAGAGACAGAGGAAGAGTAGAAAGGCAAAAGAAAGAAAGGACCCCCAGGGGACGCAGCGGGCTCCCTGGCAACACTCTTCCCAGGAAGCTGATGCCAGTAAAAGAAAAGAAAGAATTAAAAAAGGGCGTTGTGTACAGAAGCAAATCCACCAAAACCCCAGGCAGAGGTTTTACTTCAAGTTATGAACTAAATCATGTATTCAATTTGTATTAGAGAGACCTCCACGGCCACACGCTTTCCAAATCAGCGTGCACGGGGGACCTCAAATCCTGCACCCCCTTTTATTACATTGTTTGCTCAAACAGCTTTGTTCCCCTCAATTATCTTCCTAGCCAAAAGCCGTCACAATTCACTCCCACCAAAGCCTCTCTCCAACACCTCATCCGCATGCCTGCGGCATCGGACCTGCGGCATCTGGCTGACAGACCGCCAGGTAGCAGGGATGCAGGGCTCTGGCTACGGGGAGGCAGGCTCATTTCCCCAGCCAGGGCGCAGAAACCTGGGTACAATGTCCCCATTGTCAGAGCACTCCTTCATCTTCCCGACGTGCATATCAACGATGAGAGAGCCTCGGCAAGAGCCGTCAGCGGGGCCCGCACCCGGCCCTGCGCTGCGCAGATGTGAGGGTTTGCAAATGAGAGATGACAGCAGAGTCCGGCGGAGCAGAGCAGCGCGGAGATGGGATGAAGGAGCCAGAAGGTCGGCGAGCGGCAGCAGGTAGGGCCACCACCGCGTGCGTTCATCATGTGGAGGAAGCCAGCGCAGACTCCCTTTGGAGCGGGAGCACAAGACAATTTTTCCATCTGGGTGAACTTAATGACTTCCACACTTAACGGATGAGCTGACGAGACTAGCTTAAGTGGACACATCCAAAGCCTACAGAGATCACAGGGAGGCACGGGCTCCCGTTCCCACTCCAGTCCCATCTGTAACTAGACCAGGGGCTGCACCCAGGCGGCAGCTCTTCCCTGGCATCGCCCCCAGCTCCAGCGGCTCCTGCCTGCCCGTGTGCGGTGGGCACCCCTCGCCCCCCAGCTTCCAAAGCTTCCTGGACCCAGCACAACAGGAGCTTCTGCACCACCCAGTGCAGGGCTGAGTCCCTGGATCTGGCCGGATGACCTCCATGCCAGTCCTCCCCAGCAGCAGGACCGGGAACAGGAGGTATCAGAAACAGGGAGGGCCCAATGTACCAAAAAAAAAAATTAGGAAAATATAACAACATCCTTTTACACATGTTAATTTTGAAGTCATAATGTTACTTCTGTATTCCGTTACTTGGAAAAAAAGGCCTTCTATCAAATATGTAAGTATTTTAATTTGAGTCATTTTAAAACATTAGGCAACTAATTCTGGCCAATTTTACTGTCAGTCCTTAATATCACACTCCTAATCACGTTATAATGAATCTGTATTGAAATCTCACACTCTTTTTTTTGCCAGCTAGTTCTTTAAAACAGAAGTTTCTTGTCTATGTGCATTATTATGCCTGAATCTAAGTTCTACTTCAGAGCCACAAGATAACACCTTCTTTTCTGTACGCACATTAGCAATATTGATGCTTTTTATTTTCAATATCCTATTCCCTCCTATTTTAGGGATAAAAGTACTTAATTTCTCTGTCAGTACAAGAATCTTTGCATGCAATGCGATTTCATTTCCAACGTGGGGTGTATTTTGAATAAGACACAGTAAAAAGAAATAGGAAGTATTGAATAAATATGACTGTTTTCCATATGCTATCTAATTGTACCAAACACCATTTTTCATTGTTAGAAAAGCAGACAACGTTTAGCTCAAACAACAACTATGGGAGATATTTCACTTCTCCTAAGAAACTCAGGGGCTTTCTTGCAGAAACAAGATTCTCTTCACTCTTTAGTTGCCCTCTTTTAAAAAAAAAAAAAAATTCTAAAATTCAGCATCTTTATCAGCAATAATCTCCCACGCAGGGCTCGAATGCCACACACATCCAAACCTGGCAGACTGTTCCCTGCTAAACTAGAACATGGGAGCAAGTTTACCATCGGCTTTGAATTCGGTGTAGAGCGAGCTGGCTGAGTCTGCCGCACATTGCACCGTAGTCACACAGCGATTCGCATATTCATGTGGGGAGAACGGAAAAGGACCTGCAGGTCTGTACTCGCTGCTGTCGCACCTCTTTTCCTCCCAGCAAGCGCAACTCGGTTATGCCAGCCTGATGTAGTGCAGCAGCTTTGCAGCGTCACTGCAACCACAAACTTGCTGCCTTGAGAGGCAGACGGAGATGGATCGCAAGAACTGCTTGATCAATGGACCTTTTGTCCAACCCTTTATCACAAACAATAGGAGCTGCAACAATCCAAAATATATTTAGGTAAATACTAGGAACTAGGAAGCCAAGTGCTGCCACAGAGGCCAAAGACAATCCCCCAGCACCAGAGAAAAATCTTTCCTGGGTCCCAAGTTGTGACTGTCAGGACCCCAGCCCTGCTTCAGCCTGTCCCTTCCTTTATTATCCTGACTGCTCTCCGGGTCTGAGAGCTGCACGTAGTTTTCCAGACCACTGACCGCAGGAGTGATGCACTCAAGCTCAGTATTAATGTAAAGAACTATAGTAGCAGCTTTATTGAATGGCTCTGGCCCCTCTGGACATCTATATTGTACAACTTGGATACAGGTGATGGGCACCTAAGATTAGAGAGACTGATAACTATATATTCCTAAAGGGTCCTGTCCTTCCAGATAGATTTTTTCAGAGGATGAATTTGATTTGTCCCATCCAGAAGGCAGGAACTTGCCAGGAGTATCCACACATATCATCACTTGTCTTCAGAAACACCAGCCACCCTCCCTCGTTCAGAATCAGAGCAGGGTAACCCCATCCCCCCCAGGCTGGGACAGGAGGTAAGCAGTCATCAAGTGGCAATTAAAGACCCATGGAACATGTACATAGGGGAAAGTGAGAAAATTAAAAACGTACCTCCAGGAATTGCTAAGCCTTTTAGACAGAAATAAAACAAAACAGTGTTACAGAAAATCAAGCGCTCTTGCTGTTGTAAGATGCAAACAAATTGTGTGAAGCTCATCTCATGCCCTTTAAAAGGTCACGTTCAACAAGCTTGCAAAGCTCCTGTGCCCCACCTGACTTGGGAGCCGTGGGCATCAGGCTCTCGCACCTTCCAGCAGACATCTGTGTGAGCACAAAGCTCTGACACACGGTGAAGAAAGGTCATTTCTGACCTCTGCTGCCCACCTCTCCGGGCATTCATGCTGCTTCTGAAACCTCTTGGGTCTTCCTACCACTTACAGAGGTATTTGGCAAGAATCACATCAGGCTCCTGCCAGAGGATTTACAAGAGAAAGGCAAAGCCGCCCTGTCAGATCCGCACTCTATTGCTGCAGTAATAGCTCTGCTGGGTAATGGAACAAAGCAGCATCCTTCCAGATGCCAGAGGTGCCCGCTGGGAAGGCTCCAGGCTGGGGGATGCAGACTTGGAGCACCTGCATGTGCAGGAAAGCACCAGTCTCATGTGTGAATGCCAGTGGGCAGGGAGAAGAGGAGACTTTCTGAGGTCTTTAACATGCTTGTGCTTGGCTCGTACAGGCTGTACAATGCCCACATACTTTCTGAAAACAGGGCGGTAGGCTGCACAGTCTAGCTTAGCCTGCTGTCCATGCTTCAGGGCTGTGCTTAGACAGGCAGTTTTGATCTGGTTGGTTCTTCTCGATGCATTTGTGAGACAGCTTACACAGGAAAGCCACCGGGCCAGCAGGATGCTATCCACCATTCAAGGTAGCAAGTAACATAAGGAGTGTTATTAGTAACAGAAATGCTCAATGTAAGGAGGTGAAAAATCCATAGAAGTGAATCGTTAGAGACTGCACTGCTCTTCTGTGAATGGCTTTCCCCATACAAATACTTTAGAGCATTTAACAAATCCCGATCTGAGAAAGATGGACTCTAACAAGTAGCCAGAGGGACATTCACCGGTACTCAGCCATAAGGTAACACAGCGACTCTGCAGCAGGGACAGAACCTGTCCTTGCTCACACTTTTCTCATGCCAAAGCCCTCACAACAGAATCTGTCTGTGAACACCAAACAAGTTCCCTTTCCAGCTATCAGGGAACATCGGACGCAGATGGAAATTTCCCAGGCACAGATATGCAGCCAGGTGCTGAAAGTCCATCAGCCCCCTGCTCCCCCGACCCAAGCAGGAACCAGAGCAGAGCAGAGCTCCAGGAGCTGAGAGAGACACCCATCAGTGGGCCACATGCAGATGAGGGGCTTTCCCTTCTTACCTCCTCTCCACCCCAGTCTCCCATTTAAATGCTGGAGGATGCTAGTGGCACCTCAGCTCATATCAGGGATGCCCTGGTAAACTACAACCACAGGAACAAATTCAATTCTGTCCTGCTTAGTCCCTCCCTCCCTCCCCTACTGCCCCATTCTCATGGACACAGAGTGCCCTTCAATGTGTTTACCTTTGCTGCAGCACATTATCAGTGGGAAACATGAGGTGTGGATAGTCTAAGGGTCACTTCCACAGAAGGACTGAAGCTCCAACACAAGCAATACCTGTTTCATGCAAGAACCTCCCACCACAGACGCACCCATGGAACACAAGAAAGCAGGACAGAGGATTTCATTCGGGTCTTTCAAGTTGTGGGCTGGAGCCCAGGTTAAATAATGATCCTTTCTCCCAATTTCTAGAGGGTGCTTCTACTTCATTATGCTCACAACAAAGCTCTCTGGGCTGTAGCAATGTAACAGCTTTCAGGCAATTTCCTTATTTCTCCAGCAAAGCCTTCCAGAACCCTGGTAGCATCAGTCTGTCACCTCTGCTTAGGTAGATGATCCAGAATTTATAGCAATTCTTTTTAACAACCAAAACCATAGAGAAGTGGTTTTGCCTTCTCTTATAGTAAATGTGAAGTGTTAAACTTGATGAATTGCAGGCACTCAAAGCTCTGATCATCGCTTAATGGCCTATGCATAAAGGAAACACTCTGGACAAGTAAAGATATTCTACAAGGATGAAATAACATCAAGGCTGTGATGTCTCAGCAATTCTGCAAGAACAAAGAAAAACATGACCATGCTGGCACATGGACCACTTGATTCTTTGACCCTCTTTTTCCTACAGGCATGAGCTCACTGCTGACACACTGATTTGGTGATTAAGGACAGAATGAAGTGTACCACTTCATTAATTAGCTACTCACAGTTATGTTCTAAAGACACCTACTTTATATACATACACAAGTGCAATTTGGATCTGCATTTCAAACTCTATAGTTAACATTTCTTTCTGGTGCTTCAGGAACAGGCAACATCAACATAAGAGCCATGTACAGAGGTGGCATGGTATAGGCATTGTATTTGAGTCAGGACTCTTGCAGTGACCAGCTGTATGACCAGGGACAAGTCCTGTCCTTCTCTACAGCATTTCCTTTGGGTTTTTTTTAAACAGGTTTTATTTTTTATTCAGACTGTACAACCTTTGGAGCAAAAAATTTCTCTCATAATTACAGCCAGTATCCACCAAAATGGGCACTCCCATGCAAAACAAGCAACTTCTGCAATACAAGTAATAGCAGAGAATAGACTTCATAAAAACAGAAACCCTTCTAGTTTATTTGCTCTACAGTTAGGGCTCTTCTCTTTTCACACATGAGAGACCCCATGCAAGCTTCCAGCTATCCACTGCAAAAAGGGAGATACAAGTGTTGAAAGCTAAATAAAAATGACAGCAATGTACCTCAATTGCAGAAAGTTGTGTTAGACCCCCAGCTTGTGTTACCGTGTTCCATCATTAAATTAGATAAGCCTTATCCCAAATGTTGGCTGGCTTCCACTAGCCTGTACTGCTTAAGAAATAGGAGGCACTGAGATAAGAGGCAATTCTTTTCTACCTACCTAAAAAAGTTAAAACACCACCACCACCCCCCAAGCTGTAAATCTCTCCTGCTTTCAAGAGCTACTCAAAGCAAGATGGGCCAGGTTAAAAACCCACTCTTCTTATAACAAAGATCACTAGTTCAAGCTCCATCCTCAAACGCCTGAGATAAATTAATTCCTTTTCTAAGCACTTTTAACAAACATGCTTCCCTATCTTACAAGCTTTTACATCTGCACAATATTAAGAAAACTTTGTATAGTGGAAAGGGAACACCAGGTCAGGCTGGGATACCAAAATTAAACAAAACATCAGTTTCTATAGTACACAGGTATTCTGGGCTTTCTCTTACTGGGGAGATCTAGTAGGCAGCTACCCCTTTGCAATATTTAACCACCATCCCCATCAGCACAGTGCACTCACGATTTGTTGTCAGTGGTCATCAAAATCCTGGAGCTTAAGAGCATTCTTAGATACACTCATCTTAAGTACAGGCACATCACACCACCACATCCTGGCTTCACAAGGATACATGTCCTCACTGCCTTGGCTCCTTGGTTACTTCTTCCCAGAATTCCTTCATGGAGCTATGGCCTCTCACCACACACCCACCAGTTACTGACTGCAGCTGAGCTCTGCAATCCCACACCATTGTATAAATGACTACACTTGTGGTCACAGCGAGCCCTTGCTCTAGATGCATTAGGCATAGTTCTGCAGCCCTTGGGAATCCAGCAGCAGCAACAATTCCTTGTTCTTGCATTGCCAAAAGATAAAGCTATTTAAACAAATAGAAAATTCACACTTCCATAGTGAAGTTAATCACACAAAACGTTTTGCTTACTGTTTCCTGCTCCTTTATGTCTGGAGCTGCCTTTTTCTTTTTTAAAGCTTCAGAACACAGGCATACGGAAGAGACACATCAGAGCTGTAAGAACATCAAATGGCTAAAGACATGCTGAAGATTAAAGTGGATAATACTCATCTCAGATTTCAGATAGCTAATATTCCCCCAACACTGCTCACACCATTTTTAGAATCATCTGCTTTAGACTTAACATATAAGAAGGGGAATCTGGGATTTTATATGTGCCATGTATCTGGATTTTCTCCAAAGTAATACAAAAAATGTCGGAAACAGCTTTTTAAAAAATTATATCCTAACTGTTCTTCTGTTTTATTTGTTCCCTCTGTTTCAAGCTCTCAGGTATTCATATTGCTGGAAAATTGACTGGCCCAGTCTTCCTGTTCTCCAACAAAAAAATGTCTCAGAGCAGGCATCCCATCTCTGACCTTGACAGCCCACTCTGTGATGACAAAGTGTATCATGTCTGTGCTCATTCAGTCTCCAGCCCCTCTGATACAACTGCCAAAGGAGGTGCCAATTGTCAGGGTATTTCCTTTCTGCCAAGCGCTGCCAGCTTGGCTAGCATCACATTAGCAATAGCCAGAGGATTGCTAGAACCTGGCCCACAGAAGAATTTCCATTTTAGCAGATCCATCCAGTGGCATATTATAAAAGAGCAGCTTAAAGTCTAGCTGACTAATTAGGTCCCCAGCTTAGAATATTGATTTTGTTTTTAAATGCTTCTTTTTTTTGTCTTCTTTCCAATCCCATAAACTGTCTCAGTCTAGGCTTAAATCCTGTAGCAATATTCAGACGACTAAGTGGCTGTAACAGCAACTGCCCCTTGACACCTAGCATGCTTGAAAAATATTAGAAAATATTCTAATTATTATAAACTCTCCAACAGAAGATGATCGTTTTCAGCATTTCAGCTTAAAATAGCCTCAGTCCTGGTCCCGATTCTAAGAAGTACAAATAAGTATTGGCAAACCGTTCCTGACTTTTTACATTGTATGACACCCATCAGCGCAGCAGCAAAGGAAAAGAAAGAGCACGCATTTGGAACAGCTTTAATACGCACTTCACCGACCCAAGTTGCCTTGATCCTGGTGCCTCGAATTGCAGAGTAACATTGCCACCAGGCGGGCAAACGCTCCCCTTTGGTGTGCCAGCAGCCAGCCTTCGGGAAGGACTGGGGAAGCTGGAGGGGCCTGCGTTTCACCGAGCCAGGCCCCCCTGAACAAGCAGGCATTGTTTGAACACCTGCACATCTCCCCGTACCGCTGGGAGGGTGCCAGCAGTGCCGCTGGCCGCTGGCCGCAGTTCAAACCCTGACCTTTCCAGGCAGGACGCCGGCGAAGGCTGGGGTTTCATGTCAGAAAGCTGGCAGAGGCAAACGCAGGAGAAAGGGAGACGGCAGGCTGCCCAAGCTGCATACCAAGTAAAACAAGAGTTTCAGAAATGTCACTGGTCTCCCTCCCCTGCGCACTTTTTCTGAAAGCACTCTACTCGCGATAACGCCCTGCAGCCATCGTGTCGCTGGAAAGACGTGCACTCGCTGCCGGGAGGGTTCGAACACTCATTCGGCACCCAGCGACGCATCAGGAAGCAGTTTTAGTATTGCAGGCAGCGAGGGCTGATTGAGGACCTGTCAGTTGTGTCACACCACGTTGGTAAGCAAACAACAGCTTACAAAAACCTGTGCGAAACTCCCCAAAGCTGTGATAAAATTGAAGGCCACCTAAAGCTTATTATTCCTTGCTGTAAGAGAGAATAATTAGGAAAAGCAGTTACTAGGCCACTCAGCTTCCTCCTTTACTGAAAGCTGGCTGAGAAATCTGTTTCACAAATCACAGACTGTTTACGGTACAGGGACAGGGTTATCCCCAGAAGAAATCAAGGGAGCACAGCCACGAAATGTTTCGGAGTAAGGCAACAACCTTTACAGTTGCAGCCAAAGGGAATTTGTAAACAACAAAAAAATATTCAACAACAAACAAAACTTTCAAGGAATTCAGAAAAAAAAGTCCCTGTGTTTACCATCTCAAAATTTTACGGGAATAGGCCCTAGGAATAAGTGAACTAGAAATAAATCAGATCATTTTTAAGGCCTCCTGAACAATGGCGATGGGGACAAAATCAAACACTCAGCACTTCAGTGCTGCAGCACAAGCTTTCACATGAAATCTACAGTGCAGAAGAAAAGGCTATGTGAATAATTTTGCAGTTAAATACTACCAGCAGAAAGAGGATCTCAGACTTTGCCTCGGTGTTGATATTTCACCTGTCTTGCTGTTAACTCATCACATCTACAGTGACTTTAATTACTTCTGTGATCATACGTGCGATGACATAATATTCCTACAGCAACCACAGTTATTAATGCAAGTTTCCTGAGGAAAAGTAAAAGAGCAAGGGAGAAATGAAGCTGCTGTTTAGAACGACTTCATACACGACCAATATCTTGGATGAACTTCTTGCATCCAGTACCAGTATTTTAAATAAATTTGGTTTTAAGTACTAGGATATTTCTATTCAGGAGGAAAATAATTTTTTTCTTTACTCCAAGTTAAGTTTAAAAACCTCAGAGAGCAAAACAATACTAGGAATATCATCAGCTTTGAGCTGTGTTGTTTCAATTAATTCCTGTTACTCCTGTCATGCTACAAAAAGACTGGCACCGTATTTCATATGGAAATACAGTTTTTGTTAAACTGATGCATCATTACCTCACTCTCCCACTAGTTACTTGTGCAACGCCTTCTGAATTACAACTCTTCTGGAACAGGAAAGCCCAGAGGAATGGTTAAGGTTCTGTTATTTTGGCAACCTATTGTTGAGAGAAGACCTTGGGGCAAACACAATTAGTCTTTATTTTACACTGACACTCTTCAACAGCTGTTTTGAGAGGGATCACTTTCAGAGTCTTGTAGGCAGGTAACATTACTCAACAAGTGTTAGAATTGTAACAGTATTCAAAGCACCAAAAGCCAAACATTAGCTCCAAAGATGTACTTTATTTCCTTATAAAGCAGATTGTTTAGGTATTATTTCTTTTTTGTGAACATCCACTGTATGATCAGCAGGTCCTGCTTCGAGGACATAGCTGCTTGATAACAGACAAAGACTTCACCACTAGACAACAAAAATACAGATGCATAGAACAAGTGCTGCTTAGACACTGAAGAGCTAACGGTCTAAACTGCAACCGGTTCAAACCGATGATATGACCAAAAATACAAGTACAGCTCCAGCCCAGCCAGAGCTGTGTGCCCAAAAGTGGAGTCCTTTTTATTTCAAAACAAAATTTGTATTGGGCTTCCTGGAAAAAACAACAACAACAAAATCCCCAAAGCAGAAAAACCATACCACGCTCCTTCCCCTCTCCTTTTAAAGTCGCTTTTTAACCATCCCTTATTTCACATCAAAATTGTGCTGTGGCATGCTAGTACTTTCTACGAAAGACAGGAAAATTATTGAACATAGTGTGAAGTAATAGTGAATGGTTGGTAGCGAGCATTTCACGGGTACTTTATCCTAATACTTTTTGTCCTTTTTCCAATTGTGATCCTCACCCCAGGAGTTTCACTTTTATTGATAGGTGCATCTCATTCCGAATTTGCAGATTTCTCACGCATTTGGTATTTGAGCTCAGTGCATTAACAAGGGCTTCTGGATGTCACTGGTGCTCCTTGGGTATGTAAGAGTCCCATCACGCCAAGCAGAAACAGTAATTCATATACTGTCAGCCGAACATGCCAAAATGCACAGAAGGCATGTTGATGCAGCGTAGAGAAACATTCCAATATTATAACTCCTCATTCTGGTTTCTACATTGTCCAATACTGATTGAGGAAAAGTGTATTTACAAGACTTGTACACAGATATTTGCATTTGGTCCTAGGCACCTGATTAGTACTGACAATCTAAATTAAAATGGAAAATTAAGTATTATTCTGGTCTATTGAAGTCTTTTACTGTAACTTCTCCAATTTGAAGGTGTGATCTTCAAAAACAGGAGGAGTCCCAATACCTTCTGAAAAAGTACTTTTCTATGCACTATTTGAATCAATGACATTATAGGATGGAAAAGCCTTCCACATAAGCAACTTACAAGAGTTATCTGACAATGGTCTCATACCTAGGTCTATAGAAACAGAGAAGTAGCACACATTCTTTTCACACTCCTTCGTGGTAATGAGACTCAAAATTCACTAGGTATGAGTAGTCAGATAACATCCTGATTGCTACAAGACCAGAATTTATTATCAATAAAACTTAGCTCCAGCAAAGAGCACAAGCAGATTTGCATCTAAGCAGCCATAACATCCATTTCTTTCAGCTAGCATCAGAACTACCACTAATGGCAATGAAAACTAATTAGAATGTTTTACAAAGCTGCCAGTATGACCAGGTTTTGAAGTTGCAACTCTTAGGCACAGACTCTGGCAGAATCTAGATTGACCTGAGTTTTCTGCTTATAGAAGAGGGGTGGTGGGAAAGAACACGTTCCCATCTTATACAGAAACTTGACAACAGTCTCAAGCCAATATTCAACATCTGACAAGGTCTAGTGCAGTAATTACAAGACAAAACATTTGGAATTAGAGATATCGTTTAGTAAAAAGAAACAACTGCCTTCCAAATCTGCCATACTGAAAAAAAACCCAAACACAAACCTGAACATATTAAACACTGTTTGTGCTTATAACTGTAATTATGGAACTTGAGCATTAGAGGGAGAGATTTTTCTCACCACCACTGCAAAGGAGCTGCAAAAACAAGTTACATGGAGAAAAAATCCCTTCCAAACATTCATTTAACAAACATTTATTAAAACCTGTAAAGGCTTCAGGTATACTAAATTTGAAAGGGGCTCAAAAAAATTTCAAGAGTCATTGAACTAAATCCAATTCAGAAAGCTGATTCTCCTAATACATAATTAAAAAACAATTTTCTTAAAAAAAATTATTTTGCACATATTTCCTCATCAATTTATAAAATGCAAACAGTATGCTAGAAAAGTTTGAACATAAGGGAATGCGCTTTGGAAACATTATTAAAATATGTGTTCCTACAGAATGACATTATCAAGTTTATTTTACTTCTTTTCACCTGACTGGCTATATTTTGAGAATGTTCCTCCCCTCTTTCCTGGGTCCATGAGAAGCTAGGTTTAGAAAAGAAGAGCTCCCATACTGCCAACTTCACTCTGTTCCTTTACAAAAATTTCAAAGTACTGATAAATGATAGTGACAGCAAGCAAAATTCCAGTTCCAGACCCAATTGCCCCAAGGAAGTCTGCCAACACAGAGAGGGCGCCAATACAGAGGCCACCAAATGCAGCGGCTGTTGGGATGTACCTGTAAAACACAAAATGAGAATTGAAAAGGTGCCAGGTTTGCTCAGGATACTAACAAATACCCTAGAGTTAGTGGCATATGGGATCTAAGGAAAGCGTCTAAATTAGAGACAGATTTTTTTGTAGAAAACCAATCCCACAGAACAGAAAGAACACTACAGAGATAATCTAACCAGGTAATTAAAAAAAACAAGAATGAAACTACATGAACGGAAAACAGTCGGTGGCAGAATACTCTCTTCTCTCCTGGGTCCACAATCCAAGATAAGAAGTGTGCAATAGTGCCAGTATACTAGGTAAGGAAATAAAAAGCTGAACCCAATTGGAGGGAAAAAAATGCTAAGCTAAGAAGAGAAGGTATTGCAGTCTATCATGCAATTAAGCAACAAAGATTAAGCTTATGGTTACTAGCTCTTCAACTCATTTGCAAGTTACTGAAATCTAAAGTTACGATAACTTTTCTGTAACGTGAAGGGTTAATAGGTCCTACTCTGCAATTAGAAAACCTAGAGAGACTGACCCCTGCCTACCTCTGCACCTTGTAGATTTAAGTAACTACTTGTTTTAGAAGCAAGGTCTGCACGAAAACAGTACTCAAGACATAACAACACATTAAAAATTACAGAAAAAAAAATAATACTTTTGCATCAGGTTGAAGTGGTGAAGTAAATTCAAATGATCATTATTAGCTATCCTATAAAAAGTATAAA
The DNA here is from genome assembly GCA_035590275.1 of Ibycter americanus. Lineage (NCBI taxonomy): Eukaryota > Metazoa > Chordata > Aves > Falconiformes > Falconidae > Ibycter > Ibycter americanus. The sequence continues at coordinate 10,787,757 of JAVJGI010000050.1, forward strand.
AGTAGTAAGAACAGGAAAATACAAGCCCCAGAATTTAAGGCATATCCTCTTAACTGTAAGGTGAGAATATGCTGTACTGTACCACCCTTCCATTAACGAGACAATATTCTGCGTCTCACGCATGTCATGTTGAAGCTGAAAGAATATTGTTCTAGGATCTACAAAATGGAAGTCAAAGCAAAGTTTACCATGTGTTTTCCCCCGTAATACTTTGCCTAAATAGCCTGTGAAATGCATAGCTCACCTGTTTAGTTCATGTACCATTGAAGTTTCTCTGTGGCCTCGCATTACCATTTGTTGTTCTTTCAATTGTTTGGCAACCTGTATTCAATCAAGGAATGGAGCAAGTAAGTTTAGCATTATTTGCCAAGGCCATGGAACTCAGTACTATGGGAAAACAGAAGCAAGACATTTCAGTAAATGGTGGTGGGTTTAGGGTTTTTTTGCTATTGTTTTGTTTTTTATATTATTCACCTGAGTTTAAAATATCCAGTATTTTAACTTCAGATAGGTTGCCGCCACAGGCACTTTTCCACACTGTCAATTACACAAAGCTTTTTGGATAATTCTAGTTCTAACGAGACAAGAAAACTCTGGAAATTGGTAGGCTTTCATACACATCATTCAGTTCCTGTTCTGTCACCTACCCTTCTCCTGATTAGTGTTTAGTAGATGTTAACAAAACAATCCTATGAAGCATCCACTTCGTTTCAGTCAGTTCAAATGAATGTGGGAAACTGTCTGTGGGGCCATATTAGAAACCGTATGTTTAAGAGAATGCCTTCTTGGGACATTATTCTTAAACTGGATTTCTGCAATTGCACAGGGTTACAATATATAGCCCCGCAAACATTTTACTAACAACTGAGGATAACTGAAACTCTAGCAAGGAATCTTCTAAAGGTGCTTGTCACTGAATCTAATGTACTGAGAAAACATACTTTCAGATGATTAAGCTACCAGTCCTTCACCATATAGTGAACATTTAAGTAATGATTTACCAATTTTTATTTCTGACCTTTTTTACGCTAACTTAAAATAATTTTATTCAGTATCAGGAGAGTATATTAAAGTGTTAAAAGCTGTATGTTGGTTTATACTGAAATAAAAATCGGGCTATACATGGCTGTGAGTGCCTCCCTGCATGCCTGACAACAAGCAGCTAAATGCAAGTCCAAAACGAGAGAGTGCTCACGCTGTTACAGTAACTGTGCAACTATTACATATTTGTTAAAGAATGGATTAAGCTATTCCATATGGCTGCCAAGCTTGATTTCCTACCCAAAACCACACAATACAAACATACCACAATGACAACTATTTTCCATCTTGTTTTCCAATTCCAATTTCAGAATGATACAGTTGCTGAATATCAAATATCCTGTAGCAAATGGAAATTTTGAGAAGCTAGGCTCAGGTACATTAATGCGCTGCACTATATTCCCTGTTATCAGTGCTCTCAAATTAAAAATAACAACCTCTAGTTAATCTTCCCCAAAAAGAAGAATTCTCTATGCCAGGCATGGGTATTCAGGCTTTACCTGCAAGTTCTTAAGTGGCAGCTGCCTTGTACACAGTGCATCTGTTATTTGGCACAGAAAGAGTTTCTACCTTTCCTGTTACCTTGCCTGCCCTCACACTGATAAGATGTTACACAGGAATGCTGAAAGTTTCCTAATGCCAATTAAAGCAATTTTGTTGCTGCTGTTCTTGAAAAAGCAGTAAAGAAAACAGGGGAAAAGTTATCCCCATTCTGCCCCCATCCTCCCCACTCACAAAAAAGACACAGTCACTGTTAATACAAACAATAAATATTACCAATATTACCAGCATAACAGCTATTTCAGAAGACAGTCAGTCTTATTCCTACAACAGCCCATCTGTTTTCATCACGTAAACTTACACAAGTTGTCTTTAAACTTACATCTTTGGCAGAGGAGCCAGAGACTTCAATCCATGTCTTGGAGAAGAAAGCACAGGAGCCCAGCATAAATACAATATAAACAACTGCATGTACAGGGTCTTCTAACACTGAAGAAAAGGACTCTGGAGGTGACAGATAATAACAAAGTCCACCAACGGGGTAAGCACGAGCAGGACCTCCAGATGACGTGTCCTAGAAGAAAGAAGCAATAAGTCACCTTTTCTTCAGTGACTCAGGTGACCTCACTATTTCTTAGCCATTAAGCTAGGCCTGGATTTATTTCACCTTCATATCACTGTGTATCATTACCAGTACAGCAGCACACAGAGATTCAACTTTACTATGACAAGCAGTTTCTGAAGTGGAAATGGAACACAATAATGAACAGCAAAAATACCTAAGACAGCAAAGAACAGTCCAAGGTAAAAGGTAAATGAAGACCTAACATCTACACTCAAGACAGCAGGTCTCATACTCTACCATTACTTTAAACAATTTACTAATTTAGGAGTTTCAGTGTACATGATCACCTGTAGAAGTATGCCTTAATATTTAGAGACCATCTCTTCAACCATGCATTTTAATGGTGATCTTATAAAGCTGTATGCAAGATTAGAAGGAATACTCACAGACCAAGTGCCCAGCAGGCTAACCAGTAAGTTGCCACTGAAGCGAGCAGAAAGCATCTGGGAGATGACATACAAGTTTGACACCAGGGCGGACTGAAGAATAATGGGAATGTTGGAAGTATAGAACAGCTTGATAGGGTAGGTGTTGTACTGGCCACGGTAGCGAGCAGATTTGATAGGAAGATCCACTCTGAAGCCCTGAAAAGTTTTCAAAAGAAAGTCCCCCATTACATCTGGGCATGAACCCATACCACAGTTAATAAATGCAACTGCAATTCCTTGACAGCAACAGAAAAAAAACCCTGCAATCATTTTGTGCAACTACACATACTCTACACAGACGGCTATCCATGTGAACACTTCTGCAAAGGGCCTGGAAGCCTGCAGGGTTGTCTAAACACACACATCTAAGAAGGCATGGAAAGACACAGACATCAGAAGAAATCTAAAGTTTCAAGAAGACTGAACATAGTATCCCGGAAAAGAAACATTGAAACCTTCTATATTCATCAGCAGTTTGCTGCAACAAACAGTAAGAGACATACAGGCTTAAAGACGTCAGAGTATTTTCCAGCAAAAAGCAAAAGCATTTGGGTTAGGCAATACTGCATATACACGTTCATCTGTGGGTTTTTTTCAGAGACCAAAGTAGGTCTCAAGTCTATTATGTGGCTCCAGTAAGCATGGAAATTGATTAAGAGAAGCTAGTGTTAAATGAACATCCAAATGTTTCAGGTACAAAAATGAGTCTTCTGAAGGCACGAGAGTGAAAATATGATTTCCCATAGAAGGAAGCAGATTACAGATCTACTTCTATACCAACAGTTTTACAGGCCTCTTTATTCCAACTGACCTGGAAATAAATTACAATAGCAAACACAAAGATGGTGGCAATCAGATTCATAAGGTTGGGGAGATTCTGACGGTAAAAAGCCTCACGAAGAGCTCTGACTTTGTCTGTACGAGTAGCCAGAAGATGGAACAGAGCAATGATGGCTCCCTCAAATTCCATGCCTTGGAAAGGAAAAGAAAAACCAAGTTAGGTGTGCTGTGATTATCTCCAAACTTCAGTGCTTTGTCCCATTAGGCATACTTCTGAACTAGAGGATTCAGAATGGGATATCTCCAAGTCTGCTGCATCTAGAGCATGCTGTCAGACTTTTACTACTGCCATCCCTCATATCAGCTACATTATGTCCAAGATTTGTTTTTTAAATCTCCTTGTAGTGGCCTAGAAACTAAATCATAACCCAACAATAAAATGGGATAATTTTATTGGTCTCCAAAAATACTGACATTCACTAAGTTCTTTACCCCTTTCCTCCTCCCCACCAAAATAAACAAACAAAAAATTTGGACAAGAGAGGCAGTATGCTTTCTAGTATCATTCATGGTGAGACACAAGTTATTGTTTGTATTACAGCAAATATGATAACCTCACTTATGTTTTCTATTACACAGCACCAAACAAGACCACCTCCTGTCACGTTTGGAGAATAACGTCTTTGGGGCAAAGAGTAAAAAATGCAAGGTGCAGAAAGAAACAGATGACATTTGTCGGTAAGTTGGGCAGCAACCATAATACAATGGCAGTCTACCACTATTGAGTTTTAATGGAGGCACTGTAAGAAATTAAAGTTCAGGAAACATCTTGAGAGATACTACAAAATTAAAGAGAAATGTCTTTGTAGTTGCACCTTGCATAGGAGCACTTGCTGTATTAACAAGATTCAATACATGGCAATTACACAGCCAAGATGCTAGCAGCAGCATTTGCCATTTCAGTTAACATACTGCAAAAAAAAGATTTTGCCTTTATGTACAAAATTTTTGTAAAGAAAACAGACTATGCCATATTACCTCGTCCTGTGTTCACTGTGGTGGGGCTGAATGCTTTCCACACAATAGTCTCACAGATATTGGTAGCAATGAAGAGAGAGATGCCAGAACCGAGACCATATCCTTTCTGTAGGAGTTCATCCAAGAGCAGAACAATCAATCCAGCAACAAAAAGCTACAGTAAAAAAAGAAATACAGCATTAGTCCCATCCTTTCTTAATTTTTGTTAAAAAAAATAACTTGTATTAAAAGCAAAGGAAAGTATATATATATCTATATATGAATGAGGAAGCAGGCACACTTTAATCTTTTTTTCTCTGCATGTTGGGCAGGCAGCCCATAAGGTGGACTTTTTGACCCTTTCAGAGGGAAAGCAAGAAGAGAGGACTAGAAATCACCTGAATTGTGATAAGCAAGCAGATACCAGCACCCATCTCAGATGGGTCTCCATACATCCCAGTCATTACATAGACAATAGACTGTCCAATGGTAATGATCATTCCAAACACTGTAGAATAAAAAGAAAAAAGTACGTATTTGTTCTGGACATCTAGGTCAGTGGGCAATTAGAGAAATACAAATCACTTCTTTGTAGAGAAAATTGGGAAGGAATACATAGTCACAGGATATTTAAATTCAAGGGCAAGGTGTTTGTTGTCTGAAATCTGGCACTGAAAATATAAATACACACAGATACTTCACTGAAGATTGCTTTAGATATTGAAAACTGAGGGTGTTATGATATTACTGTAGCAATTTATGAATTGTTTTCTCAGTGAACAGATCAGTAAGTAGTGTGATATAGCATCAAATAGCTAAAGAATACTCATTTTTTTTCTAAAAGCCATTTATCAACTAAGCACAGAGATTCTTATTGCTGAGAAAAAGCCATGCTTGAAACTGTAAGGTAGAAACAACTACAACAAACATCCTAATACTAACTTTTCTAGGTTAACGCTGCCCAACACAGTTCAAAAGTTCAGTCCCCACAGTCTACGTATTACTTAGTTTATATGGTGAGATTACAGCAGCAATGTCAATTGCAGATATTTTTCCTTTCCAAACCTTTCTGAAGCTGAACAGCTAACAAGCCTGAGAGCAGTCAGTAAAAGGCTGATTAAATACAGAAACCTGTGGCCTAACATGAACACACATGATGACAGAAACCCATGTACCTGACTTCAACATTCATCACATGGTAAGTTTACACTTTCTGTTGTTAAGTTTAGATACTCCAGAACATCAGCCTTTAATATCAGCTGTTACTCACATTTCTGTGCTCCATTGAAGAGAGCTCTGTCCTTCGGGGTGTCACCAACTTCAATTATCTTAGCACCTGCCAAGAGCTGCATGATGAGCCCAGAAGTGACAATAGGTGAAATCCCCAGCTCCATCAATGTACCTGACAGACACAGGAAGAACAACAAAAGAAAATAATGGGGTATATCATACCCAGGCACCTTTGAAGTTCAAAACTGTTTTTCTCCACCCTTTACATCACGATGGAGAAAATATAAAACTCCAAACCTCCATAAATGTAAAAGGTTTAAATAACAGAAGCTTGTTAAAAGTCAGTCTGATGAGTAATGCAGTACTCCTCAGTACCTTTTAAAAACTACATTCACTGAAAGAGACTGTTGTTATCAAGAACAGATTTCCTCTGCATAAAACAAGTGTTGTGGTTTAACCCCAGTTGGCAACTAAGTACCACGCAGCCACTTGCTCACTCCCCCCACCCCCAGTGGGATGAGGAGAAGAATTGGGGAAAAAAGTAAAATTTGTGGGTTGAGGTAAGAACAATTTAATAATTGAAATAAAATATTATAATAGCGACAATAACAACGACTGTAATGAAAAGGAGAGAGAGGGAGAGAGAGGAATAAAACCCAAAAGAAAAAAACCAAGTGATGCACAACACAATTGCTCACCACTCGCTGGCCAATGTCCAGCCAGTCCCTGAGCAGCCATCGGTGGCCCCCAGCCAAGTCCCCCCAGTTTATATACTGAGCATGACGTTCTATGGTATGGAATATCCCTTTGGCTAGTTCGGGTCAGCTGTCCTGGCTATGCTCCCTCCTGGCTTTTTGGGCAGCCGCTCATTGGCAGAGCACGGGAAACTTGAAAAGTCTGTTATTTAGGATAAGCGCTACTTAGCAACAACTAAAACATCAGTATGTTATCAACATTATTCTCATACTAAATCCAAAACACAGCGCTGTATCAGCTACTAAGAAGAAACTTAACTCTATGCCAGCTGAAATCAGGTAGGAATTTGCTTTCTGCTTTTGACAATCAGTCACTTCATTATCTGTAATTGTAAACAGCAAAACCCAAACTTTTTTCAGGAGTACACCAAGCTGCATGCATGCGTATATGCACATCTCATTATGATATAAACTGATAGATAGCTCAAATGATATAAAATGAACAAAGTGAATTCAGGAAACTGTCACCATTCTTAATTCATACCCGCATTAGGAAGCCTCTGCAAGAAACTGTAGAGGCTTTTTTTATAAACTATTTTTATAATCTAAATGATATATACTATAGAAACTATATATATATATATAAACCTATATATAAAAAACACCCATATATATAAAAACATAAAATAAACTATTTTATAAATTTTATTTATAAACTATCACGAATTTTAGTCTTCTGTAAGACAGACTCAAAGATGCCACCCAGAAAACCACAACACTCATGTAATATGGTTTGAAACATAAACCACCTGAAATATACACAAAAGACTGCAACAGCAGCATTGCAGGCAATTCTTCCCTAATCCTTTTCACTCCAAAATGCTCCTTGATTTTTGCACATATAACAGATCGCACACAGCCAACCCTAAACCCATTCTGTTCACAAAGTTATGCCTTTCCCAATGCCACCCTGGCTTATGATTCTACATATGTAAAATGACTTTTCCCTCTCTACTTCAGTTTTTTTTGTTGTTAGAGTGCTATGTAAGAACAAGTCCAAAGATGTTTTGATCCAAGCCAAAAAAACCCCACCCTCCTGAAAGACTGACCATACCTCTATTTGAGGCCAAAATCACTCTCATCCAGTAGAAAGGATCTGCTGAGTCTGATGACATGATACCAAACAAGGGAATCTGCATTTCCAACCAACAGAGGAAAACAGGATTAAATTAGAGACTTCATAACATCCTCTAAACATTTCAGCTCTTCCTTAAAAACAAGAGAAGGAAACATACCTGGCAGCATACTAAGAAGATGAAGAGTGTGATAGCTGTCCATAGTACCTTTTCCTTAAACTGAATCTAAAGGAAAAAACCAAAACCAAAAACCAGCAACCAAAGATGATAAAGCTGTCAAGATAACCAGATCTAGCAAATTGGGCAGACTTTCATAGCAGCTAAAGCACACTTGATTTTCTCATGAGAGACAAAGTATAGGACATCCTAAAGAAAACAACTCACTGTTCATACCTTTTATACTATGTAAGGCCAAGGAAAACGTCAAAGTTTTATTGAAACTTTAATTCAAATAGACAAGCTTATGGCAATGGAAGGTAATTCTAGTATTTTCACAGAAATGAGTCTGGTATCTTTGTAAGAAAGAGCTTGTGGTGAGAGAAAAAAAAATAATACAGAGAAGCTTATCGTAGCAAATAACCTCAGATTAGAGCTGAAGAAGCAAAGATTTTCAAGCTGCTATTTTAAACTATTCTAGTTTACATGCCAGTATGTACCGCTTTCAACATTTCACTGCTGTGGCATAACCACATTTGCACAATTGCATTTACCAGCAAATATATTCTTGTACAACCATATCCACAACACCCACAACACAGGGTGTGCTAGACAAGCCCTGCACTAAAAACAATTTTGCCTAAAGCTGCCATTCTCCCAAGAGAAAAAAAAAATATCCCACAAATGCAAACTAAGCTGTAAAGATTTCATATTACACAAATACAGACCTGTGAAGAAAATTTTATTAACTTACCTTCCGTTCTGGCTTTTGGATTTCAGGCAAGATAACACAGAAGGGCTTGATTACTTCAAGAAATTTTACTGTATGGAAATTAGTTAAAAGACAAAGTGAACACACAGATACAACAAACACTGGGCAAAGCTCAAGTAAAACTGAATTTGGACATGTACTTTATATATTAAAAGCCTCAGTTAAGTACAAACGTTTATCATTGTTTTGATTTTTAAAAAAATTCTTATCTGTTCTAAATATACCGTACTAGCTGAATCTCTGTGTAAGTACAGCATGGACTGGAAACAAAAGAAATAAAAATGTCAAGAGTTTTCCCATTTTACTAAATACATTGACAATGCAAAAAACGCCTTGCCATTGTTTTGCATGAGTTTATCAATACCTTTGAACTTTTATTTCATAATAGCTTCACCCCTAGCCTGATATTTGAGAAATACAACACCTGAAATACAATACTTTTAGGCCATACAGCTTAGGAATTCCTACATGCTGTCATAAGCAACAATTCAAGTTACTTTACAGAACATCTCATGCAATGATCTCCTCCTAGTCAAAAGGACATATCCTTTGATCAGAAAGGTCAGAGTCTTAGAATAAACATACAAAAGAAAGGGTATCACAAGTTCTCCTATGAGCAGAGAGATCTGATTTTGAACAGAGTTAATGCTTAACTTCTTAAGACAAATCTCAGACTGCACAAATGTTTTGGACTGATCTGAACCAAAAAGCGTATGACGATGCAGAAGACCTGAAACTACTGGTGGCTGTCCACTTTTCTGTGGAAGGCAGCAACTTCAGTGGCAGTTTTGCAACAGTTTAAGACCAGCCCATAAAAATTATTTACTTAATTTCAAACGATTGATTGCCTGAAAAGTTACACCACATTGTGGTTTTAAACTTCAAGGAAATCATGATTCTGCTCTACATCTACAATAACGTTCCAATTGACTAAGATGATTTGCAAGCAGCTCTTTCTCGAAGTGGCAGACTGAAGACTTCCATTCACTCAGATTGCTTCCAGGCTGCAAATCACCGTCTATAGTTTACTCTGATAATTGGAAGCATTATGAGCAATCGCCAACTCCACGGCCCGTCTCTCCCTGTCTCGTTAGGGCACCAAGCACAGCCGGGCCTGGGGCTCGGCAGTGCCCGCCAAGCGAGCGGCCCGGTCACCGGGCATCGCAGCGCCAGCTCCTTTCCCTAGGGAGAGCTGCCGTCACCAGGACACGGGTCCTTCACCGCGAGAGGGGGAGAAAAATAATAACCCAGAGGGAGCGCCTGAACACGAGGAGGGGAAACCGGCGCAGGCCTGGCCACGGAGG
>JAVJGI010000050.1:10797850-10835786 GCA_035590275.1 Ibycter americanus
GGCCGCCCCCTCCCCCGGCAACCGCCGCCCCGCTGCCGCCAGGGCAAGGCGCCTGCAACTCCCGTCACACCCTGCTGCCAGCACCACCTACCGCCCCGAGGAGGGCGGGGGGACCCCGACGCTTATTGGCTCCCCGCGGACAGAGGCAACCAATCAGATGACGAGGCGACGCGCGGCTTACTGGGAGTTGTAGTCTTGCTCGCGCTGGCCGCCATCTTAATGAGGGGGCGGCCCGGCCCGGGGGCAGGGCCGCGGTGATGAGGTTGCGACTTGTTTCGGGGGGCGCATGTTTTAGTTAATAGAGATCTTGTGGTCTCCATGCATCTCCATGCATCATCTCTAGGCGTTACTGAAGACATTTGCCAATGGGTCTGAGAACGTTTTAGTCATTCTTGTCCATAGTTCTTGTCCAGAGCAGCTTATTTCAAAACATCTGGTTTATCAAAAGTGATTTTAACCCACCCGTTTCTAATTAGAGATAAAGCAACTGCTTTCCAGCTGCCGTGCTGTCTTACAGAGGTTTTTTTATATGATCGTTTTGACTTACTAATGTGGGCACCGTGCCTGGCTTACCAGAGCCAACAGGTGGAAAAGCGTGAAGGCCTCACAGCGGTTTTGTGGAAGCCTGGGCAAGAAAGCGACAGCAGTGACCCAGAGGAGGGGTGGCAGCAGCGTGCAATGAAATGCCAGAATTTGCTGAATTTATTAAAATAAGGCAAACTATTGTGAGAGGTGCTGGTAACATCACTATGCCAGATCACTGCTATGTTAGAAAGAGTAATATGGCTTTATCCTCATCTAAAGGGTTTATCTGCTTTTAGTCCTTTAGAAGTCAGGTGTCTACATAGTTGTCTAGACTCTGTGGTCAATGAAGGCAGAAGGAGACACCTGGAGAAATACTCACTCTACCTCTTACACGTCTGTTTTCAGATTAGATAAATTGTCCTCCAGAGATACGTATCTATATTGATTATAGAGGGAACTAAGGTGACCACTTCAGACCAGATACCTGTATTTTAGACATCTGATGTCAGAATTGACGAATTCCACCCGTAAAGACTACAGGTGTCTTCTCAAAGGTGGTGCCTCTGAATCAAGCTCAGGCATTTTTGAAAGAGTCTGAGGGAAAGCTTGTCAATCTATTGATCCTGTTGTAATTGCTCTTTTGACAAATAGATAATGACAATTTCTATTTCCTCTCCACAGTGATAAGTCTATCCTCAAAAATTGGCTTTGTGGGATACAGTCACACATGCTTTTTGTGCTGCTAACCTTTATCTGTGCCATAAGAATAGGTAAAAATATTTAATAGACTGTTATTCTTTGTATGGCCTACTTGTCAGACTTCTTAGGTTCCTATTTTTTTTAAAAAATAATTTTAGACAATAAGATGATTTGGTTTCCCTACTGTAAAAAAAATGAACCTTACAATTACATGGAATTGTCTCCTTAGATATGGAAGCTCAAAACTCATTATTTTTGCTTACATCTTTATTTTGTCCATTCTGGGTCTGAATAACTTCACATCTGGGGTGAAAAGGGTACAGTCCTACAGCTGAAATTTGCCACTGAAGTTTGATTCTAGCTGGAAAAAGTGGTTGATGAAAGCTAGATTTCTTAGGACCTTACAGTGAAAAAAAATACGTTTTGCCAACTGAAGTAAAAAAATAGGGAGAGAGGGGCCAGTTTCAGCTCTTTTGTATGATCAGCTGTTGCTTTGCAGAACAGAAGACCAAAAGAAACTGAAGATAAAGTTATTGGGGAATTATTACAGTAAAGCCATGTGAGGCACTGGGTCAAATTTTGGCCTGATGTGATTCCCTGACTTTGGCAGTGTATCTTGGGGAACTATTTTGGCAGCCAGTTGCAGACTGAGTGGCAAAAAAGGAATTTGATGCACTAGGGCTGATTTTTACACTGTGTTTGGGAAGCACCTACTACTGCAGGAGGACTCAGTTTAGAATGGTACCAGCCAATACAACTGGAATGATGACGATGAGGAGGAGGATATCATGTAATTAATAAACGGCTTTTTAGAGAACAGCAACATCTGAGAAACAGACGTAGATTTTAAACAGCTTGTTCTTTTCATGTTTTGCTGTTCTTCTTTGAACCAAATCAGTCCCTCTTATATAACCAAGCTAATCCTGCTTTGGAAATAGTGTAATTTAGGACTACTAAAAACATTTATATTCACTTTCTGGCTCCAAAGTTTGTTAGCCAATGTGTTCCACTGTTTCACACAGTGCAAATCTACGACATTTACTGCAAAATTATATATATCTCAATATACCTCTATTGCATTAGTACAAAGTTGACATTTAATTACTGCTTTTGAAATCGGGCTTCACTGTGTGGCAACTGACTATAGATGCTGGACCCAGTTATGTTGAATTGTACCCTGATGCACACAACAAAGACTATATGATTGCCTCAACAGCCGGAGGTAAAAAGCAGAAAATAGAGACAGAGAGGAGAAATGGGGAGAGAAGCACAGATGAATTTTTCACTGCCTCCAAATGGTTCTAGTTCTATGGCATTGCTTGCAGAAACTGGCTACAATCACTATTTAAAGAGATCACATTTTCCACATCTGTGATGTGCTCACACTCTGTTCCCACACCAGTACATTTTATCAGGGTGTCAAAGCTTGCACGTTGCATTGAGTAAAGGCCTTTTTTAACCAAGAAAGATTAAAGGAGACACCCTAGCTGTTGTTACACCGGGTCTTACAGCATCTGTGGGCTGGGATCGCTAGAGGGCATTACAAAACTCTTCGTTTATATACACGTGTGTAAGTGTACACATGCACACAAACATTGACACAAACAAGACCTTACAAAATAGGGCTAGTTAGTGTTTGTAGCATTGGTCCGCAAGAGAGGTCCTGTGCCAGCAGTAGCCCTTTGTGTGCTGGCTCTGTTTAATAGTGTTTGCATGCAGTCTGATTTTTGATGTACAAACTCTGCCAGCAGTAGTTTGTCTCACCACAAGGTGGAAGAACTGCTTTACTTATGATGCCATCTCACCTTGTGTGAAATGTACACAACTGGGTAGGCAAGTTTTATTATTATCATTATTTAATTGTTATAGTGCATCACTGCCCAAGGATCCCATTCAGGACCAGAAGTCCTTGTGCTAAGTATAATATAGATACAGTCCGCAGCCCTGCAAGGAGCTTCCTGCAAATAGATCCCAGTGCCCCACATAGTGCTCAGGTCTGCGATACTTCAGGAGATCACTATGATCTCTTTCTCTGCGTAGTATAGGCATACTGTTAGGTATCCCTTCACTTCAGCGTGGCTCTCCAAAGAGATCAGCACATGGGGAGCTCCCTGCGGTCATGCTCAGCTGTAGCACCTGTATCTCCAGTGCTCTGACAGAGTGTTCCAGGGAGCAACCACAACTGTGACATGCTTTACCTCCCCTTTGCCTGCCACCCCCATGCTGTCTGTCAGGCAGTTTGACAGTTGTTTGTCAGATGTCCTTACCAATGTATCTACACAGCTAGACGGGCTCTGGAGGTGGTAGCACACGTGAAACATTTCAGGTCACAAGGGGATGCTCACAGTCTGAATGGCAGGTGAGCATGGACATAAGGATGACCTTCAGGGAACCCTGAGCGGACAACATTTCTAAAATAAATTGTTTACTATGCTGTTAACTCAAAAGAGACTTAACTGCTAGCTCTGTTAAAGCCAACAGCCAAACTTCATTGATTTCAACAGAGCTGAAGTTTCCCTTTTAGTCTGTACTCAGGAGATAATCTCCCAGCTTGCCTGAGAAAGCTGAAGCAGTGTGCCAGCATGCATCATGCCGGTCACAAGTGCTGTTCCCCAGGGCTCACTATTGGGGCCAGTTCTGTTAATATCTTTGCCAGTGGTCTGGACGAGGGGATCCAGTGCACCCTCAGTAAGTTTGCAGACAACACCAAGTTGGGCAGGAGTGTTGACCTGCTGGAGGGCAGGAGTCTCTGCAGAGGGGTCTGGGCAGGCTGGGCCCATGGGCTGAGGCCAATTGTATGAGGTTCAGCAAGGCTGAGTGCCGGGTCCTGCACTTGGGGCACAACAACCCTGTGCATCGCTACAGGCTTGGGGAAGAGGGGCTGGGAAGGTGTCTGGCAGAAAAGGTCCTGGGGGTGTTGGTCAGTGGTAGACTGGATACGAGCCAGCAGTGTGCCCAGGTGGCCAAGGCAGCCAACAGCATCCTGGCTTGTATCAGAAACAGTGTGGCCAGCGGGACCAGGGCAGCGACCGTCCCCCTGAACTCAGCTCTGCTGAGGCTGCACCTTGAATGCTGCATTCAGGTTTGGGCCCCACACAATATGGACACTGAGGTGCTGGAGCGTGTCCAGAGATGGGCAACGGAGCTGGAGAAGGGGCTGGAGCACAAGTCGTATGAGGTGCAGCTGAGGGCACTGGGATTGTTCAGCTGGGAGAGAAGGAGTCTCAGGGGGGACCTTATTGCTCTCTGCAACTGCCTGAAAGGAGGCTGTGGTGGAGTGGAGGTCGGTCTCTTCTCCCATGTAACAAGAGATAGGACAAGAGGAAATGGCCTCAAGTTGCTCCAGGGGAGGTTTGGATTGGATATTAGGAAAAAATTTCTTCACTGAAAGGGTGGTCAAGCATTGGAACAGGCTGCCCAGGGAGGTGGTGGAGTCACCACCCCTGGAAGTATTTAAAAGACGTGTAGATGTGGCACCTGGGGATGTGGTTAGTGGTGGGCTTGGCGGTGTGAGGTTATTGGTTGGACTCAATGATCTTAAAGGTCTTTTCCAACCTAAACGATTCTATGATTCTATGAAAAGGCAGACAGGAATCTTCTGTAATGCGGAAATGTTGAGAGCCACATTTCTGGTTGAAGGATCATGGGATAAAATCTTCATACATAGATTTGAACTTTGTTACAGGGCAATGAGAGGTGCAGGGCAATGGGAGATGCCATGTGAAAAGTTCTTTCTGTCTAATAGAAACAAAGGAATGAGTGAATTAATTTTTTTCTAGCCAATCAAACCCTCCAATTCCTAAATAGAAGGGGCTTTAAAATAATGTAAATTCTGTCTAGCCTAGCTGATTTCCAGTTGAAGAGATGCATTCTAAAAGATGAAACCTGCAATTTATATAAGGCATGAAATTCATCTCTCCTAAGTCCAGATGGGTAAGAAATGCAAAATTTTATCCTATCCTGAAGATCATAAGCTGTTTCATAACTGTGGGTATTTGCAAAAAATTTCCAATTTAGATATCTAAAACGAGATACCTATACCACTGATTAAATAGAATTGCCCTAGATACATCAAAAGAAGTGTGCTTAGCTTCTCCATGAGGCAGAAGTCCAATATTGCAATGCATAAAAGAATTTCCAACATCAGTATCAGGACATGACAGGTTAACTGGATGTCTTTGTACTGCTTTGCATGAAATGTTTTGAATCCTGAACTCCTGTTATGACTCACATCCCTATTTCTCCAATTTGTTCACCCAGGCGCTCCTGGAACATCACTTTATTCCGTGCATTTATGGCAATACTTAATAACGTATCTAAAATACTTTATAATACTGTAACTTTAATCAGCCATGCTCTTAGCTGGCAGTATTACAGCAGTGCTTTCTCAATAACTGGGATCCTGATTTCTGGCTCTGATAAGATAGACCTTCTATATAACACGCACTTGTGTAACGTGAAAGGGCAGTGGCTAAACCCTGATCCTGTCAAAGAACAACAACAACACTTCAACAGGGCCAGCATTTCATCCCGTATCTTCAGGAAAAGCCTCAATATTTCAAGCAGAAACAAAATATGACATGTAGTTTTGCAATGATAGCAATGCTATTGATTCAGAAAAAGCTCTGTAATAAAGCTACCTTCTGTTTGCTAAAATGTGCTATGAGGGGGACAAATTATGGTAAAATTATGCAGATCAGCAAACAAGGTCAGGCAGATACTTGCCACTGTCAGTACATGCAATATGAGCGGTTGAAACATATGCAAGAAGAATGAAGAGGTTTTACATCCTTCCCCGAGGGATGCAGCGTTGGCTACTGCTGGCCACAGAACTCCAGACTAGATTGATAATGGCTGGTTCTCAGCTGACAGCCTGCAAATTATACCAGTTCCTGGTGAATTAACAGGTGAATATTTCAGCAAGAACGAAAGGCCTGCAGCTAATACAAGGTTAAAGTCTCTCTTTAACTTCTAAATGCTTCACACGTGTTCTCTTCCTGCCTTTTTTAAGGTTTTTGAAATCTCCAACCTATTTTTTAATGTAACCCCTCACCCCCAGAATGGTTGTTTTTCATGCCCTACTTGTTTTATTGTGGCTTATCTAACTGGATTCTGTAGAAAATTATAATAGAGCTAACAAATCCAAACGTTCATATTTCTAGGGATTAAGAACTAGCTTTTGCTTATATGATCTGTTCTTTAATCATCAAACTATTGACCTGGAACCATTGTTTAGAGGAAAATAACCCCAAACAATGGTGTTTGGAACATTAAGGAAAAAAGTGCTTGCCTTGGAAACATTGATGCCAATTTCCCCTAAGTGCCTATAGTCTAGTAACCAGATACATGTAGTTCTGACAATGGACTTATTTACATAAACATCACTGCCAGCTTGATTGTAACAATCACCATGTGGAAATTGGCCAGGACTAGAAATCATTGCTATTAACCTTCTGAGAGAGCCTGTACACCTTTGCAGAGACAGCTTTTGGCACAGAGCATTAATTTCATTTAGAAGTTTATGAGGCATTAGCAAAAATACCTTTCATGCTAAAAACACATTGGACCTATGTTTGGGAATGGAAAAGTACCAATAAGAGGAGGCTCTCAGGTTTTCAAGTCATCAAATCTTAAATGATGCTGGCTCCCATTAGTCCAGCTGGAATGTTCTGATAGTGGTCAAAGAAGTAACGGCATGGATATTGGACTTCTGCATCTCATGGGCCGTTGTTTTCAAATCAATGTTTGGATATTGAGTTTGAATAACCTCCTGCATGCACACCATGACATAGAGTTACAGTCTTCGTTTGTACATGAATGTGTACTGTTGCGATGCACACTAAGCGGGGGCTGAGCTTGGCTTGTAATTGCATAGCTTTTTCATGACAATAAAACATGTAATACATTAACGTTTTTGCATGCAGGAAGTATCACATGCATACTTGAAAAGAAAATGCTGTACATGTAGAATTATGCTTTTGATCCTGGAATCTGCTTATTTTATGGATATCTGCAGCTTGCTGAATAGTAATTTTTTGAGTCTTTCACTTTTCATCTCTTGACAACATCAGCTTTTAAATCCAAACTGTTAGTAAATTACCTTTTGAGCTATTGTCTTTTTCTTTTTTTGAATTCTGAGCAGCAGCAGAAATTCATCAAGTAAATTCTCTTCCTGGCTTGAAAACCAAAGCTGAAACCTGAACTGTTCTGTTTGATATACAGTGAATGAGCTTTGATTTGATTTTTATTGTATTTCATTCAAACTTTATTATAAAACATCTCCCAGGGACACTTGCATGAGAAACACTTTGCAAGTAAAAACAGCATTGTATTTCCACTCTCCCACTTTTAAAGGTTATTATAACATTTTTATCATGCTTGCTTATCTCCATAATACAGCACTGTAAGGCAGACAACTGCAGATGTTAGGTAATAGAGCTAGATGTCTCTGTAGGTTTTTCTAATGGATTTTCTTTTCCCGTACTACAAAAGGGTTTCATTGTGTCATTAACCCAGTGACCAGCACTTCTGCAGTCTGGCTGTGGGCAGTCCCCAGGCAGCTATATTTCCACTGTTCTTTGACTCCAGTTTAGTTTCAGCCATTTTTTTGACATGAAATTTGGTGTAGATTTTTTAACAAATGCCCCTCAAAACCCTATTATAATTTAAATACAGCAGATGATCTTTGTGGATGGTTCAACAGTGGGTGTTTTGTTATTTCTATACTGTTATTCTCAGTAGTTGGTTCCTTCTCTAGAATTGATCCACCCATATTTTTCAGTGGAACAGCAATGACTTTCAGCAGCTGGAGAACTTCAAGTTTGTGTTCAGGTTGGGCATACAAAGTGTTTTCTTGATAACTTTCTTTCCTTCTAAAAATTGCAGCTTAAATCCAAACTAGGTATAAATTACTCACAACATAGCACTTATTTTTAATCGATTTTTGATTATTATTTATCTCTTGCTCTCAGAGAAGGCGTTTGTAAATGCCACAGGATGACAGGCTTGGTTTGATCCTGCTCCTAATGCAATCGTTGGCCAAAAATCCTGCTGGGTCACATTCTCTCTGTGGATTGCATCCCTACGGATCTCCTAATGCACTTTATAAAATGTATGCAGTAAATCCAATAACAACAGAAATATGATTAAATACACAGTGCACAGGTGGTTCCAAAGAAAGGGAGTTACAGCTTCTCTTTGAATTTTTGCTTATAAAGATTTACTTTCCTTATAAAAGTAACCCATATAAAATCTTTGTTTACCTAGCTCAACTAGGAAAATAAAACAGTAACTACAAGCTGATCTGTGCCATATCATAATAGTACAAACACATTAAAGTCCCCCTTAAATGCAGGTGAGCAGGACCCTGGCGAACTGGGAAGAACAAGAGAACAGTTAACATGCCTGAGTTTTATAGACATGCCAAGTGGCTTAGCAGTCTTTACCGAACATTTCTGTTACAGTGGCTTGCCTGAAATAAGAAACAAATAAATCAGATTAAAGATTGAGCTGCTTAGGACAGCAGCATTAGTACAGCAGATTTCCTGGCAAGATAACTGATTTTGTGCATCAGATGACTGCTCCGTGCTGCAGTGCTGAGCAGGGGTGGATTCTTAATCCGTTTTGAAAAGTACTTAATGAAAACCTTTAGGAAGGTTTTATCAGCTATGAATACTGGAAAGAGGGTGAACTTCCTATCCCATGGTTTTGTTCATATGCTATTTGGCATCTTTGTGTAAGAGCACGAGAAGCCATCAAGCAGTGAGCTATTACTGCATGAGTCATGACAAGGCTCTGCAGCAATTATCAATCTTTGTACAGTCTTTGACAATTTGTCCCCTTAAAGCACTCCGAAGAGCAGGCTTTACAGCGGGGTAGCTTCAGAGCTGAGGTGGATGCTGGTGTGTTAAGGCACAGTTTGATGGGTGAATTTTCACGTGGCAGTGCTGGCACATGCAGCTGCCGTACCGCACATCCATCAGCGGGCACTTGTTCCCGTCTCTATGCCTCTCTCTGTGCTGTGCCAGTACAGGCAATTTTGTAGCTTCATGGCAACATGGACTACGACATGATCTGGCTGCAAAAGACTTTTTCAAGTTCTGCAGCTGAACTACAGATTTAGTCTTTTTCATAATCGTTTAGGAGTTCTGACTGCAACATGAGTGAATACCTTAGTTATCTTTAGTTGAGACTAATAATTAATGAGAGCAGTGAGCATGTAACAGCTTGTGCTTCAGCATGGGCTGTCCAAGCCAGCTAGAGATCACATTGAATTGCTGGGGCAGCTGACACCTGGACTATTGAATCTTCATTGCTAATCATTAGATCTGGCTTGGGTACATCGATTCAGCTTAAAATCACATCTCCCAACTGCAATATGGCTATAGCTTTGCTATCAACATGCACCTAACTGCAGATATGTCCCAGCTGACGGAAGAGAGGAACTGGAATCTATCAGGCACCTTTAAAGGCCACTTTTCTTCTTACTTTATCTTCTTACCTTTCCTTGTGCACTTTGTGGGGTTGTAGACTGTTTAAGTAGTCAAGTGGGCAACACAACCTTAAAAGGCATCATCACTGAGGGATGTGGCACGTAATAAGCAGCACATTAAGAACCCTTTAACCTTTCTGTCCTCTGAATATAAGCGAGAATTTAAGACTTCACTGCAATCTGGAAAGACCTGTCCTATGAATAGCACATGGCTTAGTACAACTCTGTGGGACAAGATCCATGTAGAGCCCTTTGCTCTCATTCTTCTTCAAGGCAAAAAGGAAGAACGCCCGTGCCACTAACTGTCACAGAGTACAACATTCACCATTGCAAGTTTAATCTTGGCTATTTATGAAGACTATGGATTTAGACGTATTGTTATTTCTGTATGCATTAGAGTAGTCATAGCCACCTCTGCATATAATACTTAGCAAGAGCAGTCCTTCCATTGGTTTACCTTCTAAAAAATGCAAAGGGTATCTTTTTTGCGTACATGGTTAGGTAGATGCTGTCCTATTCTGTGGGACTGTGTGTCCCAGTCTGTGTCTTACAGACATTCGACTGTAATCAAGAGTAGAATTCAAACACTTTTTCTTAGAGAGAGCTTGCAGAAATAGCAGTTTGAGCATCTAGCCTGTCGTTCTGGTGGCATGTAGAAAAATGTACACAAATGATAGGCACTGAAATGTCTGATATGACATTTGGGACCTAAATTAAATATGGGCTTTCTTCCTGTAGGATTTGCACTGACCTTAAATAAGGAACTGCTTCCTTTGTTTTTCATGAGGCATTGCTGTAGGGAATTAACTGAGAGTAGGGGCAGAATGAAGAATTAATGGAACAGACACATCTGAAACGTTTTTAAAGACATGGCTGGTTTGGGAGTTCTTCCCCTTCTCTTCACCACTCCCTCAATTTGACTTCCCTTACATCTTTATGGTATCTCTCCTTTTTATGGGTGTAGACAAAAACAGTGCAAAATTCTTTTGCCTGGTATCTTTAACACTGCTAACAGGAATCATCTGAAGACTGGAAGGTGAATATTACAGGTTCTTTAGACCTTTACCTTGCTATTCAGGGCCCCAGCAGGGAGGCCAGCCATGATAATGGTTTTTTTTGTGTGTGTGTGTTTGGTGGGGATTTTTAAAACAGTTTGATTCTCTGTCCACTAGATACAGGGTTGCCATATAGTGACATGCTTAGCAGTGGTCAGTAGACTATATAGGGAGTAACTTTCAGCACCTCTTGACTGGCACTATGTTTGACCTTATGGCTAGAAAGAAAGGTCTAGGGCTCCATTACCAGTCTCTCACATCTCATCTTTCGCTTTGTTACCTTTTCATCCTCACCAGAAGGTTGAAATCCTAACACTGTGAGCCTCCCTCTGAGCGGAGAGCGATTTTTAGGTAGGTCTTAGGTCTGAGCATCTTCTGGCATGTTTGTTTCATCACTGACTTAAAAAATGGTTATATCTGACTTACACTACTGTGTGTGGGAGAAGGATCTGTCCTATTTTTTATTTTTGTGTAACTCTCTCTGAACTGATTTTTTAAAAGGTTACTAACTAGATGTTACACAGGCTTCCAGTCTAACGTATTAAAAGGAAACAAAGCAATTAGGCAGCTTTCTGATCAGTATTGTCCTGCAAAATAACTGCATTTATTTAATTTGTTGTTTTGTTGGGACTTTTTAACTGCAAGGAAATGCCAGTATATCTCACTGTCTGCTTAGTAACAAATGTTCTCTACCCTGCAAAACTTGTCTTAACCTAAAAGAGTTTTGGAACCTCAGGGTCTTACATATTATAAATTACCAGTCCGTAAGTATTATAAATTACTTGTCAGTTCAACTAAGATTATTTACTTATGTACCCTGGTGGGGAAGGCAACATAATCTCTGGTATCAATCCAGTAAATCAGCAAGGAGATGCCACGTTGTTTAAACTGTAGCAATATCCTGAAACTCTCTTAATGCGTATTCTGTAGGTGATACCTTGGATGTAACAGTGCCTTTTAGTGGCTAGTTAAATGTGTCACTGGTTTGTTATGGAAATCCCTGGGGAGTTGAAGCTTTCCTGTCAAAGCTGTGGTAGACCATCCAAATTCAGGTTTCAGTTACTCAGTAAATCTACTACACTTCTGTAAAGCGCCTTCTCTTTTTTGCTTCATAGCAACTGTGGCAATCTAAGCAGCATAATTTATTAAACCAAATCTGTTTTGAGAAAAATACAGCTCACTCATTCTTCTCATTACTACTGTTCAAATTTAGCCTCAATTAGTGACCTCTCAATTTGCTGAGATTAGTTCTGCCTGTGTAGAAATGTGACTAGCTATGAAGGCATATGCAATGAGCCTTATGTTTCTTCTTCTACTTAATGTATTACACAATTAGATATCACTCGCTGCTTTTCTGTGAAGGAGTAAACAAAATACTCTTGTTAGCTGCAAACACCCAGCCTCTCCTTTCCCAGGAAAGCTCAGTTTCTGAATGCTTTGGACAACCGTGTTACCAAAAATGAGGGAGATGACAGTAGTACAATAATGTTACTGTTCTACCATTGCATAGGACTTTTTGATTTCTGGCTCTCAACATCACATTACAGACATCTGTAAGCCACCCCTTCTAAAAACACAGCAAGGCAGACCCACAAAATGAGTAGAGGTATATTATCTTAACTATTTTACACGGGTGAACCTAGGCACAGAGACCAGATGCCCAAGACTAGTAAACAGAGTAATTGAACTGGAAACAAACCCCAGAGGTTCAAATTTCCAATCTGTGCTCTAGTTACAAGACTTCTCCCTGTGATCCTCCTCCTCATACTGGAAAGCCTGGAAAAGCCTATTGAATGGGTATCATCGCTTTTTATGCTAGGATTCAGCGGTTGTTTTAGCCATGTTTGAAAGGAATGAGTCAGGAATGTGAGAGGAAACCACTTCCCACATACACACATTACTGTATGTATGGATGAAATACATTTCCTCTACTATGAAGTTGCTGAATGAGAAAATAAAGTAGTGCAGCTGACTGGCACTTTAGTGGCTGTACTTCAACCCTGATAATGAAAAGCCAGCAGCCTCGGGAGGCCAGTTTGGATAATGCATTTCATAGAAAAGCTGGTGAAGTCGCTTGCATTCTTATAAAGAATGACTAGAAAAGGTCAAAGTGAAGAAAATATACCAATACTAAAACCTGGTAAATTAGAGACCAGGTTCTTTAGTGAAACCTGGCCTGCAGGAGAAAATCTGGCTTTAAGATGTGAGCTATCATAGAATAATGAAGATGCCTCTCTCTGTGCTTCAGACAGTTTTTGCAGCAACTAGTGTTCAGGAATCAGAGATAATGATAATGGCTTGTGCCTGCAGTCATTACAGCTATGGTACGCACAGTATGCAAGGCATTTAATGTCAAACTTGCCAGCATCACACAGTGAGACAGCAGCAAGACTAAGTAGAATGCAGGTCACCTGCTTTCCAGCCCTGGCTGTAGCCAGAGGACCAGCGACATCGCAGAGCAGGCAGGTCTTATTTGCAATGAACCACAGAATTTGGGTTGAGGCTAGAACTTACTCAAAGATGAGTGTCCTCAAGTCCAGGGAGCTGGTATGATCTTACTTGTGTCCTTCAAAGTTGATGTGTTGCTGGAGCGATAGGCTTCTCAGAAGTCTGGAGCCTGGTGAGTACCCTGAGTGGCCGTTCCCATCTTCTGGGGAACTGAAGGGGAAAAGAAGGAGTGTAAGGGCTGAGGCAGAAATGGGGTTGGGGGAAGAGAAACAGAACAGGCTTGCACAAAACTTTCAAGAGGACTCTGAGCTTCTGAGTGGAGCCCTACAGCCAGCCAAAAATTGGAGAAGAAAGGAGACATAGGCGAGGACTAAAAGATTTCCCAGTTGTTCCTTAGCTCAGCAAGGATTTTAAGGTTCTTTTTGACTTGAAGCCTGGAATAGTTCCATATATTTAAAGACCAGCACCGTTTTTGAAGTACTTTGATGAACTATGCAGAAGACAGAGTTGCCAGGTATGTGTATAAAAAAAAGATCTTACTGCTGTCAGTAAAGAACATCTAAAATAATGTTATACATATGTATATAAAACACATAGGAGCATACATCCTGGAATACTTAAATGTTTGGAACACTTTTTGTTTGAAGCCAATTTCTTATGGCGGGGCAGGCCAGCCTGTCAGGAGCCACAGCTCTGCACCACGCTGGTTCTCTCTGCTCTGGCAGCCCAAACACGTAGCCCCAGCGTGGCCTTCACTGTAGCTGCAATCATAGGTTATTAGTAAATCATTCCATCAGACACCCAGGCAGGGCAGTAAACACAGAGGAGACATTCACCAAGAAAAGAACGTGTACTTCCACATACATTCTATGTATATTTTAGCCGTTGCCCAATATTTCCTTTGCTTTCAACCTCTACATGTCAAATGATAGTAAATTGCAAATGTACTAGTTCCAGCTGAGCACAACTGGGGGTGAAATAGCTTTCCTTTGAAGCTGAAGCTAGAGTCCACTTGAAAAGCTGCAGGGAGAGCCACAGAAATCTGCAAAAGAGTAACTGAAAATCTGACCTGGTGATTCAAAGCATTGTGATTCATGGAACAAATTTTCAGAGGTGCTACATAATCCATTAGGAGAGCAGCTCGTGAAAGAGACCATCACTGTAGCTAAGAGAGCAATTATGAGGTAAACGGTGTATTAAAAGAACATCATCGTTTTCCAGATCAGCAGAAAAATAATATATGAATGTATTTTAACATTAAAAAAATATATATTATTCTAGCATTTGTTTTCATTGTTTTTCAGGTGGTCAAGGATCTCATCACACATTTCAAGCACAGGAAAAAATGTAAGATGAAGATCCAGGGCCAAATCCTTTTACATCTGAACCCTCCTTGTGAAGAGATGGGGAGGATCATTCCAGCTCACCTTGGCTCTGCTGCCTGTCATAATATTCTGGGAGCACTTCTCACCTCTGTTGCCAGTCCCTTGGTTTGGATGTTCCCTCAGCCCCTTACCTGGACCATATCTGCTGGTAGAGGAGCTCACGGCTCTGTGTGCACCATGACAATTTTCTGTCGGCAAATCAAGGCTTTCTGAGTGGCACAATACGGCTGGAACACAATACAGAAGCTGCCCCATAAATTTCAGTATTGCACACATGCAGATGTACGCATGTGTTTGCCTGGCGCGGGCAGGGGCTGAGCCACAGGCAGTTGCAGTACTGGTATGTGAGGGCGGGTAGTCAGACGTGTATGTGGGCAGTTTCTATGACCACATATATGAAAACAGAGACGAGAGAGCTACAGGGATCCTTATGAAATCAGTTATACTTGGACAATTTCAAATCAAAACATTAGCTGGGGATAAAAATGTAAAGCTTCAATTAGCTTTTTATAGCGTTTAATTTTTTGCTTTACTCCTGGGGTGCCACTTGACCAGCTACCTCTCCAACATTTTTCTTCATATTTGGCAACTAGTGATGTACTTCGATGTTTCAAGCGACATCAAAGGGTATGCCTTTGCTTAATAATCCCCCATTCGTTTAAATAGTCGGTAGCTTGCCAGCGCTGCTTTGTTTGCATTTTAGAATTATGGATGATGTCAA
Source organism: Ibycter americanus (assembly GCA_035590275.1). Taxonomy (NCBI): domain Eukaryota; kingdom Metazoa; phylum Chordata; class Aves; order Falconiformes; family Falconidae; genus Ibycter; species Ibycter americanus. The sequence continues at coordinate 10,813,175 of JAVJGI010000050.1, forward strand.
GACAGCCTTGATTAAATGCTCAGCTAACTAATGCTCAGAGGGAAAGGGGCGAAGTAAACTGTGATTTCAGTGAAACTCAAAAGCTTGGAGAATGCACATTCTGTAATTTTTTTTAAATTTCTTTTTTTTTTTTTCATCAGGATTTGTAATAGAAGAAGTTAAGACTCTTAAGGACTTTCCCAGCAATGTAAGACTACCCATGGATGTATCAGACATGCAGTATTCATATACTCTCAGAAGGATTTTGGCTGAGATCTCAATAAGCATGCTTTCTGCTTCTTCCTTCCTTCCTCAGTCAAGCTTTCTTTTCCAAGTATTGGTTTAGAAACTGTAGTTGCCCCAAGGGCAAACCATGAACTATATGGGGCCCACACAAAACCAAGAAGTTAGTGCCCCCATTCTAGATATTTAATCCAGAAGAAAACAATTCCCTGCCTGATATGTAGTGCTAGATATTGGGACCTGGGCAGAGACTGAGAGACACGGACACACGAGTCCCCACTAACAGCCAGACCCTGTGGGCAGTGGGGAGCTTAATGCTTGGTGCATGCTAGGGCAGGTCTCTTGCCAGTGGTGCACAAAGAAAAACCTGTTGACTGCCCACTATAGCTCAAGCTAGCTGATTGCAAGGCCAGTATATAAAACATATGCAATTACTCTCTTCAGTTATCAAAACAGACCTTCTGCGAGCATGTACTTTCCTTCCATCCAGCTCATTAAGTATCAGTCTAAAAAGCAAAACGTATGAAGTGGGAAAGAAACAGCCAGTTCACTATTGGAATAAAAGTTTAATAGCAGAGTCTCAGCTGTGTTACACATATTTTCAAATATGACTAATGAAAACCTGCAAAAGTCTCCCTTCTCTCCTTGAAATATTCCAAGCAGACTGTCTTTCAGAGAATGAAATCCAGCAGATTAACTCAGGCTTTAAACCACAGGAGGATTTGAATTGTCAGGAATAGACCTCAGAGCAGAGACCAAAGACAAAAAAAAACTTTTAAAAATTCTTCCTTAAAACAAAAAAAGGTAAAGAAGCAAAATAGGTAGATGTAGTTGCAGAATTTGGAGTTTCACAAGGAAACACTTAAACGATGCTCAAGAGCATTGCTTCCAGCTGCCTTGAGAGCTCTGTAGAGACATTAGAACAAGATTACCTTTACTTTGCATTAACAATGAAAGTTAAAAAAAAGAGTTTCCAATATTGGATGGTTAATTGGAAGAACTTTCTACTGATTTTGTTTAAAACCACATTAAAGCAGAGTTTGCCTCCTTGATCTTATACCTACAACTACATTTAGTGACCAAGGTGGTTAAGGCTCTAGGAACTGGTTGCTGATTTGTACCACTGAAGTTCATGCTTGTTGCATGAACAGTTCTAGACAGAGGATGACCTACATATGAACAAAGGAAAGAAAAAAGAATGACTGGATGATACAGAAATGATACAAGCACAAGAGTATGTCTTTAGGCTGTGAGACAAAGGGAGACAAGGGATTAGCTGTAAGACTCACAGATTTACTCCTTTTCTACATGTTTTCCTTGGTTTCCCCTCCACCAACTCCCTTATTGTCTGAGCAGTCCTCAGTGTCCTGCTATAGCTATCAGGTAAACTTTAGTGACCTTCCTGCTAATTGTTTTTATATGACAGATTAATTTTCCCACTGGATATTTTAGAGAATAGTTCATGAATCAGAAAAGTCAGAATTGGGAAAGGGCTTCTCGGCCATCCTCTCCACCTCTCTCTGCCATAAGCATTGCAGGCAAAAAGAAAAAAAACCCCAACACCAGCTGGCATTTTTTCAGCCTAAAACACAATTGAAAAGGAAAATGGAGATACTCTGAAGTGCAAATCCTGCAAGTAACTATGGAAGAACTACCTGATGGATTCCCTCATTTCTTTGCCAATTATTTCCTTCCAGTTTTGTTGCTGCTTTTGTAGCCATCAAAAGCAACTTCTTGATGACAATGACAATTCTTGTTCTGTTTCATAGTTTACTCTTAGTGTTTGCCTCTGACATTCACTCTGCATCGCAGCATACTACCATTTGCAATTTTGGCCCAAGAGCACAACTGAGATTTCCAGTTCTCTTGTTCATGCTGCCGAGGCAGTGACAGACAGATACACTACAAGCTGGGCACCAGAGAACTGATGAATAGTTATTGGTAATTCAAATAGGATAGCAGTACTGGTCACAACTTTCTCTCTAACCTCCTGTCTTCAAGCCTTATAAAAGCTAACACTGCCTTAAGAAACACTGAATTAATTCTCTTTGCTGTGATTATAGCCAATTCTGTTGGTAGAGAATTTACTTAATGCTACTTCATTAAAGCCACTTCTATAAAAACAGCTACTGTTACATAAACATTTATTGTTTAGCACATCTATCCTTTTTCCCTGTAGCTGCAGAGCTGATATGCAGACAACACTGGTCTCATTAATAAATTCCCTTCCCTGTCTCTCAAAGGAAGAAGGATTTCTAACTGAGCTTTAAGGCTCTGGTCACACCAGACCTTGTAACTGGTAGGATCTATGTGAAAATCTAGGATTCTTCTTGTCTTGGTTACTCACTGCCTACTAACGCTGCTGAAAGGCTCGCTTGTGACTTCTTGCCAAAAGACTAGTTTTCTACTAGCACAGGCTCAGCTCTGTTGGCAAAGACGGGATCTCTTGACTGGCCTGTCTGTGGATTAGATAATGTTTGCAGTAGCTGGTGTACTCGGCTAATGAACCTTGGCTAATGGTTTTTTTAAAACAAGCAAAGGCTATTCTCTGTTTTCCCTCTGTATCAGTCAAGTACAGCCTGGTCTTTTGGTACAGCTGGACTAGTTTTCATCAGCTGACTTAATATATTTCTTAGCCTCCTTGGTAGCTTAGTAGAACCAGGTGGGGAAAACAGCAAAGAAGGGATTTCCCTGGCTAGAGCTTTCCTCCATATGTCGTACTGTGCTGTGAAATGAGCCCGGGGCTGCCACTGTGCCTGTGAGGCAAAGGCTCCCAGAAGCCCAGGCTGCACCCAGCACTGGAGCTTGCACAGCCAGGTGGAAGACGAAGAGCCACACACAAGTGCTGGGCAACCTCAACTTTCAACCGCAGAAGTCCAGAGTATCAGTACTAGCAAAGTAAGCATCATCTGAGAAGCACAGCTCAAAGGCAATTCGGTCCTAAAGCATGTGTTGCTGGCTCCTCTCTGTGGGACTCGGTTGTCATCCAGAGCCAATGCATCATTTGTCTCTCCAAATTTTTCCATTTCTGCAGAATCTGGAAGCACTGAGAGTCACTGAACTTCTATTGGTCCACTAAATCTGGGGGAGGAGGGATAAGATCCCGCGGGTTCAGCCTAGCAACAAGGCAAACATCATAGCTGTCGTGCATGAGGACGTTGATGGCCACCACATTCCACTGGTTCTCCCATGTATCCAGCTCGAGGATCTCTTTGGCGATAACTTCGTGACGAGCTGAAAAACAGAAGCAACAACAGGAGGCATCAGGAGTCAGATCAAACAGCGTCAAAGAGGTTTGTGCAGTTATTATGACCCTTCTGCAAGGCGGCAATGAGAAGGTAATTTCTGTGGTACTAACAGCTACAGTGTTCGAAAAGCATGCGACTTGTCAACATATAACAAATGAAATAGTGCAGATGGAGAGCTGCACAGCGTATTCAGTCCGTGCACTCCGGGCTCCAGGTGCAGCTGCAGGGACAAAAGCATCAAGTGTTCCATCTTGGTACGAGTATGCAGGTGGCATTTCACTGTGCAATCAATTGTCAGATGTTCATCTTTCAGAGGCAGAGCATTGCCTATTGTTAATGAGCGTGCCTACATGCAGTATGTTGTCTTTTCTTTGGCCTGATGAAAACGCAGCTCTCAGGCTCCTGGAAGCACTCCAGTGCCATGGCTTTTCCTGGGTGCGAAGTCTGGACATCCTGTAATTCGGGGAGAAAGACAGAAAGAAACCTCCAGGGCTTAATAGGTACTTTAGCTGTTCTGAAATGCTGAGGAATTCGTCATAAACAGTCAGGTTAGAAGAAAGCTATTAAATCACAGCCAGTCTCAAGACAAGAAGCTTTTTACTGAGATTAACAAAAAACGTAAGAATCACCATGCAGCAGAGAACCACAGTTGTCAACCAGCAGTGCTGTATTAAACTTCTTACAAGAACACAAAACCTTTCTTTGCTAACAAAAGTACTGCACTCTCCAGCAATTGTTACTAAAAGCCAACTTCTCTCCTAAAAATAAATGTCTTTCATGTCTGCTCACTTTTTCATCTTAAAGTTGCTTTCTCGCAGCAAGTAACCACAGTCTAAACTTTTCTTACTTTGAGCTGAGGACGTGCACGTTCTTTGCTGTCAGCTTCCTTCTGATGAATTGCTGGATAAATGTATTAAAAGCCAGGTCTCAGAGATTTCCAAGCACAGACACATCACAGGTGCCAGGGTAAGACTCATCATAGCAAGAAACATTGAATACTCAACACTATTTTATTGTGTCTTAAAAGAATGGTGAGAGGCTAAACTTAAAGGGTCCAGGCTGAGGTTCCTATTCAGCTATCCCTTCTAGAAAGCCTTGTTTTTTACGGGGGGGGGGGAAATTATATCAACCCGACAACAACCAACCCTATCCTTCACATCTATTGACTGCATCTCATTGCTTGGACGCTGGCCATCTGTGGAAATGACAGCAAAGGATTGAAGAAGGGGAAAAGAGTGAAATACAGAAGAACATCCAGAAGCATATATTGCTTCTCATGTTGGAAACACAGACCACATATTCCTCCAGAGAACAGCAACCCTGGGGGTTTATTAACCCCAAGACAGTTCAGTTGTGAGTTAGGTTCCATGCAAAACTGGTGTTGATATTATGATGATGTAGTGTCATGGGATTTAAAATACCCCTGAGGCTCCTCTGCAAGTAGCTTCGGGATGTGGGGAGGTCAGATGGAAACAAGACTTCTTCCTCTCCCAGGATCAGTTTCCTTGCTGAGCTGATTCAGAGCAGTTCTTTTTACTGCAGGTCCTGCACGTACACGGGAGTTGGGGATGTCTCAGCTTTATGGAAATTTCTACACACTTTTGTCATGTTTATCTAAGGAAGCCACTCACCATCTCTGTCCCCTCTCCCACCTGACAAAGGAGTGCTGCACAGTGTTTCTACCCCACAGCCCGTACTCATTTTCCCCTCAGTTGTGTCACAATTGATGGTGGCATAATTTTTGTTGGTCCAAATCCAGACCTCTGGGACTTTCAGAGATCTCTAGGAGCTCGCTTGAGTAAAATGTGGGCAAGATTTCAGGATTTAGCCTCCTCTGAATAGTCCTTGTTCCATTCTTTTCTGCTGTTCACAGAAAGTGAAATAGTCACCATGGTTTGCTTATTGAACCTGGATATTAAAGGAGAATGATAATAATAATACTACATAGGAAGGCTGCACCCATCCAAAAGAGAAGACAGCAAACTGCTAAAAAAACCAGTTATACGTGAAGAGAGAAGGCATGACTGACAGACTGCAAACAAATAACTTACCAGTACCAGCAAAGAGAGCTCATTTCTCTATAACCCTGCAAGAGTGAACAGGTTTTTCCTAAGAGGCAAATACAGAGCTGCAAACAGACCTAAGCTGTGACATGGGAGGCTCCAGTCCCTGTATTTATTATTAGATCATCCCCTTTATGCAATAAATTTTTATGCCTGGATTTTCTTTGGCATGGATGATGACACAAATGAGACAATCAGAGGAAAAAAATCAGACGCTGGAACTGAGATACTCTGTGGGTGATTGCGACACTTCAGGAAAAAAAAAAAAAAATTAAAACATCAAAGGCAGATTCAGCAACCCTTCCTTGCAAGCCTGGCTGCGCTTTTTCCTGACTCTGGTGACTCACAACCTTTACTGTCCCTTGTTTCCCTTTTCTGTGGGATGTTGTAACAGGTTTTGTTCCACTCTACAAATTCTGCTTTCCAGCCCATGGAGTGTTAGCTAACTCTTAACCCTTGGGAGATAAAGAGAGTATGTTGTTGGAATAAGGGAAGCAATCATTCCTCTGGTCTTATCTTGTTTAATATGGAAGGAAGCAGCACCCTTTGGATGAGAAAGTTCATGTGAGGAAAAGCACAGCTCAAAATACAGTCATAGTTCAGAAAAAAAGTTACATCCTCCCTTTCTTTTTAAAATAGAAATGAGTTAAAATACCTTAACTCTTAAGCTTTCTTTTTTTTAATTTTTCGTGGTTAAGACAACAGAAAAGGTAATGTTTTTCAAAGAGAATAGAACCTTTGATTGCAGGCTGTAATTTGTAATGCTGGATTGGGGCTTTAATGCCAATAAACAGTTTTAAGGTTGAAGGTGCAAATAATTTCAGATTCTGCCTCATTGGTTCACCTTATTTAATTGCAATTTTAGGTTTTTTTTAAGGCAATATCTTAGCAGCCAATTTTGCTTACAGGAGAATAATGTGATGTCTAAAAAAAGCAACTGGCTGTATTACACAGATTACCTGCTTAAAAAGCCACCCCACAGAACTCCCTGTCATACATAGCATTATTCTGCATCACTTACCAGACAACCGCCTTACCTAATGAAAGGATTTCACTCCTTTCCAAATGCTTTCATTTATTCCACAAAATGAGGCAGTATTTTTCTGCACGTTCTTGTTTAAACCGTGAGAAGGTTTAAGAAACTTTCTTTACACTATGTTTTTCTGCATAGGAGTTAAACCACTTTATATTAGAATTATTCAGGTAGTACAAACCTAACCCTAATGCAGATCTTTTTCCAGCAGTAAAACAGTGTTTATAGCAGTATGGTGTATTCTTATTCAGGAAAGGAAAAAGGCTAAACCAGTACAGGGAACATTAATTCCAGCATAAATTTATCCCCACGAGAAACTGTGGTATGTTAAAAGGAAGTCAGAGCTCTTTCGGTATAGTTACGTGTGCCTTTTTGATGTACAACTGCAGACTGAAGGGTAACACTGAGCCTACAAACTCATCTTTTCCCACTGAAAGAACTGGAGTTATACCTGAAAATGTTTAGTTTATAAATGCTAAAATTGTGTTTCATATATGCAAGTATAGTAGTCTGACAGCAAAAGGAGTTTAATCTTTAAATTCTTTTTTATATTCTGGTCTGTAAACAAAACGCTTTGCTGAAAAATTTTTCATATGAAATTTTTCTTTGAATGTGCAGAAAAAACAACAAAAATATTAATGTTCAGTAAATGATTGTCTGCACTCCATATACAGTGTCAAGTTTTCTCTTTAAAAGGTTTATAATTCAGTCCCCAAATATGGCCAGACTTCATTTTATGCTGTAAGTTTTCTCATGTAATTTGAATCAGGATTCACCATAAATCAGGATAAACCGTTCTTGGAAAAACCCCAGTATGACTGCAGGCAACATAAATATTTTATCTGCTTTTTTGTCTCTTTTTTTTTTTTTGAACTGCATTCCATTTGTGATTTGGAGGTTGGGGGAAGGAACAACTTTCCATGTGACTGTAGTATTTATTACCACTTTTGATCTTTTTTGACCTTGCTTTCTCTTTCCTATTTGGAACTGAACACTCAGATACAATTATTAGATTTTAGTTTGGGAGGGTTGAAGAGAGGCAGATGTAGAATTAAGCAACATGCTTAACAGGTAGAAAATCTATAGGTCATCCAAGACTATTAACCATGCAGCTATCATGTTTGTAAGCCAATACAAATAAATTCACTCTACTGTAGCCTGGTTAGTGTCCAGAGCATCGAACTAAAAAAAAATAATTGTGCTGAAGTTCACTGGAGTTGAATCTATGGCAAGTTTTCTGAAATATGGTTAATATTTCATTATTTCCTATCAACCCATTGACATCAGCTGATACATTTGCCCCCGTCTTATGAATGAGGGAACAGAGTTACAGAGATAGTGAGAGCATCTGCCAAGTCACGAGTTGTGATGCCCCTGCATCAGTGCAGGGCAGAGATAGCCAGGGTAGCTTCAGACAAGCTCACCTGCCCGCCAGCTGCGGTGCAGCTACCGTGACATACTGTTACACGGCCACAGCATCTGAGCAAGCGTATCCAGAGCAGGGACAGGCACCTCAGCACAGAACCGCATTGAGCAGTGGGGGGTAGTCTCAGTGTCACACCTCTCCTTGCCCATGAGCCCTGTGCCCTGGGACATCCTCACACAGGCTGCTTGCCTGAGCTCCTGCTGGTGTCCGTTCTCGGCTTGTCACAGCACTTTTTCCATTCCAGTTTGCAGTTTTCTAACGTGCTCTATCTTCTTCCACCATAAATCAGTTTATAAAAGACACCAAACCTGTAGTGATTAAACTGTTGTCTACTCTGCTCTTTCCGTGGAAAAAAGCACTTGAACATCACAAGGTGCTTGCCAGTTCCCCAACAATCCCCAAAACTCAGGTGTTTCTTTCACTGGTTTCCCCAGTTCTTGTCACCTAACAACCACCCCAAAGCTGCCTTGAAGCGGTTCAGCCTCCAGTGCTGGTTTGTACCTGGATTTGCGTGCCGTTATCTGTACCAGAGAATGATTTTAAACATATGGGACTAGCCTCTGCTACTTATCTTCCTGGCCACTAATAGCTGCTCTCATAATTACGTGATGTGGAGTTAGGTGACTTGGGAATTCACGTTTGTGTTGCAATGGGATAAAAGTGCATTTAGCTCATTACCACCAGATGTCCTGGCTCCTCATTTGCAGTAGGAAAAAGAATAAGTTCATCAAGTCTGTGGCCTTCAATCCCATTTGCGTATGCGAGCTGCCCCCTAACTCTACCAGCCTTGCTAGTGTAACACAGCCAACACCCCTTGTGGGGTCAAGTACATCCATCATCTATGCCTGTGGGCAGAAGCAGGCAGAGAATACACAGGAGAGGGAACTTGGCTTGGCTGTTTAACATGCTGGCCAGCCTTCGTGACGTGAAGTATCAAAGCAGTGTATCCCACCAGACACAGCAAAAGCTGGGAGGCAGGATGGGGCTTGAATTTACAACTGTGGCAGCTTACTGTTTTCAGAGCACCTGCGTGGAGTAAGGTAAGATATTCACTCTCATAGACAGGACCTCTATCCTCTCGCTCTGCTGTGTAATTCTTCAGGACCATAGTTTCGTGATCCACCCATTCACTCACAAATCAATATATATTTAAAAAATATCTGTATTTAAAGAATGGGATGGTCTACAGGAAGAAACTTCTAAATCAGTTACTTCAGCTGTTTTTCTTGGGATTGATCCAGCTACTTCAGCTTTTAAAATCTTTCCAGATTTTGCCTGTTGTTCATAGGCAAGGCCTCTTTCAGACATTAATCTTACGAGCACTGGTCCTGCTTGCGCTGCCAGCGATGGCAGGATCACAGCTTACAGCGGCAGCAGGATCGGTGCTCTTGAAGTCAATGCACCATTCTAATGAGTGAAAACTGCAAGATCGGAATAAGAATTACTGGTCTCAGACCATCCTGTGAATCTGTTTCTAAATGCCTTACAATGGGTTAATACATTATTGATAGAGGATATAAAGCGTGTTTAGACTGTATGCATGACAGGCAGTTATGAACACAATAGAAGATGTCATACATGGCTACAAGCCATGTTTCTAAACAACCTATTGACCTCTCCAGCAATTAATTAAAATGCATTAAAATATCTATTAATCATTCATTAACCCTTTATAAACTATAAATGAGGCTTAGCAAGAAGCAGGACTGAATTACTAACACCATGCTGTCAGATACTGGGTCAAATTTAGATCTGAAATGAGCAGGTGCTTCTCCCCAGCAATTCCCCTGACCTGTACTGCCCTTATTTACGGCGATGAGTTTCTAGCTAACGAGCGGGGGGCAAATGCGCAGCCCTTCCCGGGAAGGCAGCAAGCTGAAGAGGTCTCTCCCGCCCACCGGTCCCCGGCAGCAGCCTGGCAGCTCACGCCAGTCGGTGCTGGGGAAGAATTAGGCAAAAGGTCAAACAGCATCTTTCGGGGTGGACTCAGCGTGCAGGCTGGAGAGATGTGGCGGTGCCTGCGGCACGGCGGGCGGCCAAGAGCAGATTTCTATGCTGAACAAAACGCAGGGAACTTGAATCCCTTCCATTGGTGGGAATATTTATTCAAATGGTAACAACTGTGGGCAGGAGAACTTTAATTATTCATCGCTGCCCAGTAAATTCGAACTGAGGGAAACAAACAGTGCTGCAGATAGGCAGCCCGGGGTTTGCCCCTCTGCTTTATTTAGCTGGGAACATGGGAAGGTGCTGGAGAAACAGGTTTTGTTCCCATCCCTCAACCCCCAAACTTCACAAGTGCAGTATTTACTGTGCCAGACTCCTTAATATGTCTAAATTTAATTTGATTCCAGTAATGTTCCATAACCACTATAATAAAAAAACAAGCACTAGAACGATTCTCCATCTAAATCACATAATAGAGGAGACTAGGGGGAACGGCCTTTATGGGAGATTAGTCAAAATAAATAACTATTAAGCTAGTCCACTGTCAGGAGAGGATGGCGTGCAGATACAAACTCATTAGCTCAGCTGGAATACAGTAATTACTACACAGTTCTGCACTGCAGCAAGCAGCACCACTTCTATTCCAATGTATGGTTTGCAATTTATGTAAATGAGGAAGAAGAGGCCAGAAAATGAATCTAGGGTAAGTATATGTCTTTTTTTTTTGTAGAATCAGAATTACACAGCTAGCAGGACTCAGTGTCACTATCGCCTATCTTGGCTAACAGTTGCAAACACAAAATTGAGATTCCGGCATGCCAAGTTCAATAATTTTTCCCTTTCCCCTTCCTCTGACTGTAATGCCACTTTAGTGAAAAATTAATTTCTACTTGATATCAGTAAGTAAATAACAGAACTGGGTTGAGCAGCACTAGTCCCACATATCATGCTAAACACATTAGAGAATTTTTCAACATATATTGTAGGGAACCAGTACATTTATCTTCTCTGCTATCAACTGCATTGGAGGGACACAGCAAAACTGCTAGTTCAGAGAAAGTTCCATGTCAAGTGCCATTAGCTGATGAAATCATAAGACCTTTTAAGTGATATGTGCTGCTAATAGCAGACCCATTAACATTTTATTATTTGCGTTGAGGCTGTTGTCCCTTCACTTTGCATATCTGCTGGTCTCACTTGAGTGTACAGTAAAGATGGCATTCTGATTAAAATCATAGAATCATTGAGGTTGGAAAGACCTTTTAGATCATTGAGTCCAACCGGTAACGTCGCACTGCTGAGCCCACCACTAAACCGTGTCCTAAAGTGCCACATCTACAGGCCTTTTAAATACCTCCAGGGGTGGTGACTCCACCACCTCCCTGGGCAGCCTGTGCCAGTGCTTGACAACCGTTTTGGTGGAGAAATTTTTCCTGATATCCCATCCAAACCTCCCCTGGTGCAACCTGGGGCTGTTTCATTCAATTGCTTGTTACTTTGAAGAAGAGACTGACCTCCACCCCAACACAACCCCCTTTCAGGCAGTTGCAGAGAGCGATAAGGTCTCCCCTGAGCCTCCTCCTCTCCCAGCTGAACAACCCCAGTTCCCTCAGCGGCTCCTCATATGACTTGTGCTCCAGCCCCTTCCCCAGCTCCATTGCCCATCCCTGGACACGCTCCAGCCCATCAGTGTCTGTCTCACAGTGAGGGGCTCAAACCCGAACCCAAGATTCAAGCTGCAGCCTCACCAGCACCGAGCACAGGGAGATAGTCACTGCCCTGGTCCTGCTGGCCACACCGTTTCGGATACAAGGCAGGATGCATCAAGTTAAAAAAATCAACTCTGGATCTGAATTTATTAATTCAAGTCTATGAGACAGGCAGTTGGACCAACGTTTATAACCTGAAACTAAAGCTACAACCCCAGCCCCCAGAAACAGGCTATAGGATCTGTATTTGTGCAGCAATAACGCAAAGTCAACAAACACGTGCCTCCGCAAGCTGACAGTGACAGCAGATGACACAGCCCCAGCAAACAGGCACACACTCTTGCCTTCATTATTTTCACTGGAAAAAATATTTATAATATTTAGAAGCAGTAAAAAAGAAAGGGAACCCAATCTGGCAGGCATTTTATAGGCGTGTAATGCTGCATACCTTACAAGCTGCTTACCACCTCCTCTGATGAGGCATGCTAATGAGGCTGCTTCTGCCATGTTAATAGCTAATGTTAATAGCTGTCAGCCTGTGCAGGTGGCAGGTTCTAGTTCTATGTAAAGGCAAGGGAAATAAAACATGTCAACAAGAACATTGTACAGTCAGGCTGCAAAGGCTGCTTTAAAATCCATAGTTAGTGGTAAATGCAGCAACGTATTTTAACAATTAGCAGAAAGCTGGCCGGCTACTGTGCATCGAGTCCTTCTGAGTATTCACGCTACGGCTAATGTTTTCACTGTGCAGAACTATAAACTAATGGACAAAATGTCTACAAATATCTTAGGAGTGGGTGTCAGGAGGCCGGGGCCAGGCTCTTCTCAGTGGTGCCCAGCGACAGGGCAAGGGGCAGCGGGCACAAGCCGAGACACAGGCAGTTCCACCCCAGCGTGAGGAAGAACTGCTTTACTCTGAGGGTGACCGAGCACTGGGACAGGCTGCCCAGGCAGGCGGTGGGGTCTCCTCTTCTGAGACATTCAAATCCTGCCTGGATGTGACCCTGAGCCGCCTGCTCTGGGTGAGCCTGCTCTGGCAGGGGGTTGGACTGGATGATCTCCAGAGGTGCCTTCCAACCCCGACCATTCTGTGATTCCATGAAAACTAAATATTTTAAACATTTCTGAATATCTTAATGAATGCTTTAACATTGCTGACAAATGACAGGCTATGTGAGCTGGAGCTGAGAGTCAGAGACAAGCAGACTGGTGGTTCCTATTTGCCATAATAGTTTTAGGAGAAAACGAGCTAATTCTTATGAACTACTGGAACACAGATGAAGTTTCGCAAGTCTCACTAAGAAGGAAACAAATTCAAAACAAGCAGAAGTGATTTTTTGGGTACTTATCATGATCAGAAGAACATACAAATCTGTCCGTGATACAGCAAGGAGGTCTCAGAGTGGTTTGTAACATAACCACAGACACCAAGCTCCTGATGTGTTTGCTTTAGGTAAGCCAGGTTAGAAGCCTTCATATCCTGATCAAAACACAGAGCATTAAGAGACAAGAGAGGTCCTCAGGGTTCTGAATTGCCTTCTGGCCTTTCAGAGCAGATGTAAAGCACCAAAGTCCTGAATTTCCCTCTGGAAGTGTCTGTGCTTCTCCATGTGCTGCAGAGAGCCTGGGGTCACTAAGATCTTAGTGTAGGCACTCTGGATAAATGTCTAAACTTCAGCTGAATTAATCCGCTTTCATGGCCAGGCTTTGAGCAAGCTTCTAACTTGAGGAAGCCTCAGTAGGGTAAGTCTTACAAGCTGTTTACCAACACAGCTCAACACTGAACAGCATTCCTTGTGGTTCAGAGGAAGCTATCTCTTGATGAAGCTTGGACAGACTCTGGAGTGCACTCATCCTTTAGAGAGACTGTGCTCTGCATTGCTACTCTCAGCTGGCCAAGCTGATTTCCCTCGGGACACTCTAGGTAGCTGCGATTTCTCTTCCTCTGCTCATGGGGATGTTCTTAGGGCTGCACCACTTGTCCTCCTTCGAGCAGACAAGGATTTGTAGGAGGCAATATATATGGGATGGGAAACCCACTATCACAAAACTTCAAGTTTCACGTGGGACTCAAGAGATAGTAACTGGTCAGAACTCATCTTTTCATCCAAACTTAAGGCCCTTTGAGCAGTTGACAGCTGCTTTTCAGCTTCATATTTGTCTACAGCATCTCTGGTCTCTAATTATCCATTTAGGTCAACACACATGCTTACAGAGAATGGCACATATGAGTAAAATTAAGATGCAATAATGCCCTTAGTAAGTCAGTTTTCACACTGCTGGACCAAGAGTGGGTTTAAGCAAATGCAAAGGCGAGCTGAGGCTGGGAAACTGGGGACAGATCTATAGTATACAGAGAGCTGATTGCAGCCCCTTATATAGATCAGCTAAGACTTTCCATTGCAGCAGTGATTTGGCTTATTTTCTTTTGTTTTTTTTGAGAAACACTCACTCTTGAATGTTCACAGCAGCCCTTTAGCGTTTAGCAGGCAGAAAACCCAGAGACTACAGCTGTGCCTCTAGCTTGTTCCAAAAACTCCACTTGGTTGAAACTAAATTACAATGTTTTGTAAAATTGGAATATCCTCTCTTGGTTGCATCCCTCACAAAAACCAAAGTAGCATGCCAAGAAACCCAAAAGACTAAAACCAAACAAGCAAATTCGAAAATAACCCTATCTGCTACTAAAGCAGCAGCACACGCTGTTCTGTGAATATCCTGAAGCTGTGGAGCAGCTGACATTGTTAAAGAGCAGCGTCAAGCCACGCTCTCCAAGTTCCCATACGACAGTAATAACCCTCCGTCCCTCCACCCTTCACCCCCAAAGAGCAGATCAGGCAAAAGCTCTTCCCAGCATGTGGAGAAGACAGGGCCAGGGAGAGAAGCCAGCCAGATAACCTCTTCGGGTTCAGCGTATGGGGACTCCCCTGCCTTTCCTTGATGATGGTAGCTAGAAGTTGTTTTTGTTATGAAGATTTAGAAATGCCCTTTTCATTAATAACTTGAAAGTCACATTAAGGTGCCTGTCTTTAAGGCACAGCTTCCTCTCAACTCCTCAGACATGTGGATACGTCTGATTTACAGTGGACAGTGCAAATCTCATTTGGGGTGCCCTGTTAACAGACATCTTAATGTCTAACAGCAGAGTCACATACTGTTTCTTCACTGGCATACAAAATGCACACATAGGGGTCAGAATTCATATTGCACAGGTAGCTGCAAAACTGGCGTTTTCTAACTTTGACTTCTTGTTTTCCAATCTAACAGTTTTAGTGCAGGGGAGTTCTATACATAATTATATGGATTGCAACAGTACAGTCAGGAATCGGGACCCCATTGAGCTGGCATTATACATACAAAAGGTGGCCGTCTTGAAATCCACAGGGGGATTTTCAGCCTCTCCTGGTGTTACCAGTCTTTATACATGGCTCAGTGACAGAACATAGTGGTATTGTACAGAGAGTGTTTTTATGGCTCTGAAGCTACCTTATTCAGAAAATCTCATTCTAATCTGTTAGTCATCTTGAATGAAATTACTTCATTTGCCAGTGCAAATGATCATAGAATCATTTAGGATGGAAAAGACCTTTAAGATCATCGAGTCCAACCATTAACATAGCACTGCAAAGCCCACCACTAAACCATGTCCCTAAGCACCACATCTACATGTCTTTTAGCTGCCTCCAGGGGTGGTGACTCAACTACTTCCCATGATCAGCCTTTTGAGATTTGTACCCACTAACTTTAGGCTTTTCGTAATACTGCTGTAAAAAAGACAAATACGATGGCACAGTGTTCACTATGGAAACACTGTGGTGTATCATAACCACAATTGCTCTGAGGTCACAGAACCTCCATCACAGATGACGAGAACATGCCTGTTTGAGAGCTGCCGTACAACAGTTTTCAGGAAACAGCTTTGTCAAACAGTAGCAAATGAAGGGAGGAGAAGGCGAGTTGTGAACGAGCTGGTGAAAATCATCATTCTAAGCCAAGAGCAGCTTTAACTTTAGGGTTTGTTATACAAGTAAAAGTCGATGCAACTGGAGTCAGTGTAATGGGAAGGACACCTCACCCAGGGACATCACGTGCCCATTCCTGGGCAACAGTGAGCCTGGCATGACATTTATCAGCAGTGGGTAATGCATCCGTGTTACTGCTTTCTCCTAGAAAGGAAATTGGGGTAGCAGCTGCACATAGCAGAAGAGTTTAAGTGTGCATGTTTTGCAACTGCTTGCATTTATAATGAAAAAAATTTATGGTTAGGAGTACTGGAGATTTAAATAGAGCTAAGCACAGTTTGAAGGAAGATGACTTAGAAGAAAGGGGCCCAGGATTATTTAAAATCACCAGATCTGGAATTTTAGTCTCTTTCTATCTCAGTTCACTACCCAGAGTACTCATTAAACACACAAGCTTTTTCAACAGTGATTATGAAATGCACATAAGTAAACAGGCAGAGCCAGATAGCTTGGCTAAGGACAGAAAGATAGTGCCTTAATCTCCAAGTTCTTGAATGTCCATAACACACTAAGCTCCTGATCTCAGTAGCTCTGGATATAAATCCTGAAAAATTCTACTGAGGCTGTAGATTTGGACAAGCTTAGCACAGATCGGAAACATCCTTAGTTTTTCATGTTTTGTTAAGTAAAAAAGCAAAGGGCAAACAGAACACAATTCATATTGACATTAGGAGTTGGCAGTCCAAAGGGCTGAATCAGCTCTGTGGTTCCAGGGCATGCCAGTGCCACCTGATCGGGGTGGCTGGTCATCAGGTCAGTCTGTGCACAGTGAGGCTGATTTCAGCTACGTAGGGAATGTCAAATTCATTTTAGTACCTGCTCCGCGAAATCCTCCACAGAGGTACAGCTTCCCTTCCACAGAGCCTGCGCTGGTGGAGTTTGTTCGTAAGGAAAGGAGGGGAGAAGGCATGGGAGGGCCATCCCGCCAAAAGTCTCCGTCAGGGTTATAGATCTCCACTGCATCAAGACATTTCCGTGTCTGTCCTCTGTCACGGCCAAGGCACCCAATTCCTCCTGCAAAAGATACATAGGTTAAATGTAGCAGTCCCAGGTTCTGCTGAAAAATACACTGATGGCTGCATCATTTTTTGTTCACCTGTCCTCATCTTCCTCTATTTTCCATTTTACAGCTCTAGAAGTTTGTTAGAAAGTAGACTGAAAGCAGAAGTTGCTGCACGTTATCTACAGACATCAAAGCAAGATCCTTTCTGAAGTCTTGGAACAAAGGAAGGACAAGCAATATGTCCTCAAAATGCAAAGGTATTTTCTCTTGTTTTCTGCCTATATAGTAGAAATTGTTGTAATTACTTGTTCTGTGTGCTGGAAAAATTGCTTTATCATTAAGTTGCCAAGGATCAAAAACTATTTTCCAAATCCACAAAAAAACAAATCCACAAAAACTAGTGGATTTGACCTTCACATGTGTTAACCAATGATCATTTGGATTTGTTGATTAGTTGTCTTCAATAAAAGAAAAAGATTATACCCATTTCTTAAGGGAAATCAACCTCTAGAAACAAATCCATCCAAAATGCAGGAATGCCAACAGAGTATTTGTGACAAACTCTGCTGCTGAAGGGTTAATTAGGATGCTTTAGGTCAGTGTGCAGGATTGAAACAGATCCCAGTTTTCATCTGCTGGGACATGGTGCAACAGGCTGCAGACATACCTGAGATCTCAGTGCGTACCGGAAACACTGTACACTGAAATCACAGCGTAAACACTGCCTTTTCAAATCCTTTCCAGTGATCAAACCCTGATTTTGAATTCACAGCCTTTGGTTCTTGAGAATTAATATGCTGACATACCCTCACAGGTTTTTCCATCTGTGCCAATGGACACAATACCCTGTAATGAGCACTGATGGCATGCTGAAGCAGTTCTTTTGTGCATGTGTGTGTATGTGACCACGTTTAAATATAAAATGAGTGCAATATGCAAGCAATTTCCACATGAAGGCTAGCTTTCCAGATACATGTGTAGGACTGCTCAGTTGTGCAAATCCAAAATGCATTGTATGGCATGTAATTGCACCCTTGCATATGCAAAGAGAAGGGACTGCAAGTATAACCTGTGCAAGGGTGGTGCGGCTGCTTTTAAAATATATTGCCCCTAGTGCTATTATTAAGCTGGGCTGTCAGAGAAATGAGCCTCTAGTGCTCAAAGTTTTACTTGCATATGGTTTCCCATCTACCTCAATATGGACTGTGTTATTTTTTCAACCTTTTGTGCATTCTCTAAAGGTATTTGCAAGAGCAACTACATGTAAATGGGGACCATGGTGCTCCACATTTGCTACCACTGTATTCCTGATCTGTAGTTTAGGTCAGGTAAAGATAAGATCAGTTATCCTTGCATCAAGGCAGCAAAATTACACCTTAATTCAGTCACCACTATCATCAGCAGGAAGTTTTCCTCCAGCTGAAGTTAACAGCATTTGATTCGATTCAATATTTGAATTTGAAAATCTTCAGTGGGTTTGGTTTTCGGCTTCTTTTCCATGCACAGCAAATCTTTACTTGCCCTAATACCTACCAGCAAGGTCCTAGTAGTTTGTGTATGCTTAAATAAGGCTAGCATCCAAATGCTTTCATTACCAGCTTAACAACCCCAACTGAGCAGCGTTTGCTCTGATAGGCTCCTCCTCTGAGGCTTGATTCACCTAAGAGAGCTGAGGTAGGGAGTAATTGTGGTCATGGAATTTTGCTAATCATTTCCATGCCAAAAAGGGAGTTGTATGTATCACCACGCTGAGCCTTTCTCACAACGGAGTCTCACTGAGCTATTCCTCAGGAATATTTAGAAACAAGAACAAATTTCAGAGTTCAGACATTTACTTATTGTATTGTTCTTTATGCCAGGAGCATTATCCTCTTCTATGCAGCATTCTCCACTACTCCTTAATAGCTTATAAGAGAGGTGCCACTCTAAGGACAGCACGTTATTTCCCTAAATTTATAAAGAAAAGATTTAAGGGCTAATCAGATTTTTTTAACTGATAAGGATATTTAATTGATTGCTTATCACATAGTCTTTCTGATGCTACAGCATCCTTTGGTAGAATCACAGAGTATGGCGTGCAAGACAATTTGCTACCAGGGTACGGTCTACAGCATGCGGTGTAACATAGAAAGAGATACCCAAGGCAGTTCTAACTGAGAACAAGTAATATTAGAGCTCGCCACAGACTAATTTGGTGAGTTTAAAAGACAGCTTTGTGGTGCCAAAGACAGACTGCTGCTGGTTATCAAGCTAGGTTTTTTTAAAATTAGCCCAGGTGTTGCTGTACCCCACTGAAGAATATGCACTCACCCATATGAAAAGTTTTCATATGAAGAATGAAAGAGGATTTGTTCAAGCAGAGGAATGAATGGTACCAGCCAGGGAATGCATGAGGCACATCAGAGTCAAACTACAATAGCTTTGCTGATTGCCTTAATATTTCAAGGCAGGGCAGCAGACAAAATGCCCCCAGAACTCTTCTAGAACAGTAATTGCTGTTTATTTCTTAGTGTGTTTTTATTGTCATTTTCTAAACTGAGTAACTGTGGGGCATGATAACTTCAGAAAGAACATAAATAATTAGGTACAAAACTGATACAGCAGTCAGTGACCTTTTTCAAAGAATTCACAACCATTACCAGTTAATGAAGACATTCAGCTGCCAATGCAGGGGACCCACCACTAAACATTATTTCCTGTATGGTTATTAGAAAAGTAATTTTTTGTGACCTGTTGGAGCATCTTTTCAAGAGTTTAAGAGCTACCACATTTTCAAGCATTTATGAAATCTTCATTGGATAGCTTAAGTAACTGCAATTTAACCTCCTTTAATCCTGTCATTATCAGAGACAGTCCTGAAGGTACAAAATATCTCCGTTCTATTTACGCCCTCCACAATCATTTCAGATAAATGCAATTTCATGTCCAATTTACAACAAGAACAAAGCTAAATTCTCAGCAAATAGCAAGTAAGAAGAAAAAAAATCAGAGGGGAGTAAAGTTTAATTTTCAAGCTTAGAAAAACAGTATTCTGAAAAACAAGAAATCAAGAATTTCAATCTCCTCTTCTAAATCAATGCTTACGCTGAAATATTGCCAACAAAGGAATCTGAGGATATTAGACTCTACCAGCACTACTTTGCTGTGTTCCCAGATGCAGTAGTTGAGAAATACTCTTGTAAGACAATACTTATTTTCCACTATGGAGACTGATGTCTCAGGCCTCTTCCCAAAGAGCCGAATACACAAACCAGCAAAAAAAAAAATATATATATATATCTCAAATTTAAATCAATTCACATCTGCAACCAAGTGGAGGCATCTCATGTTAACCAGACTATCCATCATCTACAATGTATATACCACGCAAGATTTCAAATTGGCAGAAAGAGAGAAACTTGCCCTGTCAGACCATTCAGGCTGCTTTGTGCTCTGTCACTCGTGGCTCCAGGTGATCTTGTCCCACTGGCTCCTCGTTCAGATTTATGAAACAGGAGTGCGAGTGGAGAAGTACAGAATTACAGTTAAGACCATGAAGGTTGTCTTTATTTCGTGTTCCCTGGGTAGAGCAGCTGAACGACTGAGTGCATGCTCTGCTCCGACAGGAGCCTCTACACAAAATGGGGTGACCTGTTAGAGGGTAAGGCAGAGTGCAGCAGAGAGGGCAGAGGGGTTTTTTAGGTCATTTGCAGGAGACTCTTGTGCCAAGTGACCCACCAGCAATGCCTGTGTCTGTGCTTGCAATTGTACCCTAAACCACCCAGAACTATAGATGGGGTTGTTAAAACACACATGCTGTGGTCGCAGCCTCCTGGGAGTCCCGACAGGTGTGCAAAGGGCAGCAATTGTTATTTCCATGCCCACGGTCTGGAATGGATGCTGGGGAAGGACCTTCAGCAAGCCACACTCACCTATCTCATCACAAACAGCAGGTGAAATCAACAGCATGTGGCTTAGTTCTCTGCATAAAGCCCAGTTATATGTCCTTTGTGCAGGGGGAGATGGATTTTTCACTGGGAGTTTTGAACATTTCTGTCATTTCCACATTCATCACACGAGAGGATCTAACCCCAGAACTCAGTCTTCCCCTGCCCCCGCCCATTACAAATACACCCTTTCAACACTTTAGGCTTTTTACATTATGCGCTTTCCCTAGGAGATATTCCAGATGCCACTGAAGGACTAAAAAAGCCAGGGAAGCCACCTTTGTGTTCCCAAACCCATTAATGCTTGAGAGCTTTCCATATCACGCTTGGATGATTCTGCAATCAAACATACTTTCAAGGGCACTCTGTAAGCAGTGCTTCTAATGGACTTTAAATTTAACATGAAGCTCCATTAGCAAAATAAATATATAAACAAAATACATGATCTTTATCAAGAAATCAGGATAGAGAAGACAAGCCTTTGATGCAAGAAGGCAAAGCAGGGTAGGTGATGTGATTAGCATGTCTTCAGAATTTCGATGAGGTGCAGTTCTGTGCCTTGCTATACTCACACGCTGCCCGCAGCCAGCTGAAGGCAACGCAGATTGCTGTGGCTGAGCTCAGCTGCCTCCCCTTTACCCCATGCTCATCTGAGGAGACTGAATGCAATTTGAGTCACATCACTTCCAATAACAGAACACCCTTCCAGCACTGCAGGGGGAATGTCTGTAACAGTGGTGAAGCAGCAAAGAGTCACTGGTAATAATTAGTTCAGCAGGTGCAAAGGAAATAAGTGCCTTAGATATTTCTGTATATTTCTATAGAAGTAAGACTGACACGCAGTTGAGTTTGAAGAGATAAGGAACATTCCTACCTATGTGTACCCAGTGACTTCACCCTTATCACTGATAGTTCTAAAAGCAGGCACTGGTGCAGAGCAATTGCACTTCCAAGTCTCACCCACACTGACCGCTTGCACAGCTGTATTTGCCAGGCAGCTGAGTCCAACATGGACAATTATTTTAATTCCCCCCCCCAGGACAGCCACCCAGATCCACGTCTAGATTGCTCCTTGCACATACAGGATGGCTGACCAAGATGACACCTACATCTGGACACCTGGTTGATGGTCCAAATAAGATTGAAAAGAGCTTACGTACTCCACTGAGAGTGGCAGGGTGATGGGGAGCTCTGAATATCGGACTTCACACCATTTCATTTGGTTCTGCTACTAACACACCTGAAATTAGACATGAACTACAGTCTCTCAGGCAGGGCAATATATCAGGGAGCAACAAGAGCAGACCTGCTTCCAAAGGGAAGGTGACACAGGTAATGAGCTCACCATCAGGGCACAGATCTGCAGAGAGAGTCAGGCAGTTGCAGAAGGTCCTACCACCAATCATCAGGCAAAGACAAGGAGAAAAAAAAGAGCTGACCTCCCCCCAGGCCTGTGTTTAAATGATGCTCCCGAACCTATGGGCAGAGGGTGTGGGTGGAGGCCCCAGGTGATGCTGGTCAGGATGATCAAGACCTATTAGAGCCCTCAGGGCACTGACACTGTAAATATCATATAACTCAGTCCTCAGATCACAATTCTGAGCAACATGTATTCTTATTAATGCCTCTTTGAATTTTTATCAAAGGAACCTGGGAAATGGGCGGGGGAAAAAAGGAGTAATTCTCCAACAAGCAAGTGAAATCTAAGCTTTTCCTCCCATAAAATAATTCATTATTAAATTGATCTCTGGAATGCACAATGGATTTAGTAGCTCTAATCTCTTATGTAACATTTCCCTTCATTATTCTTTAACAGCACTCAAGCTGAGAGTCTCGGAGCTTACGCTGCGCTCTCACTCCCTGCAAAGTAGGGCTGCAGAGCAGGTTTCTCCGAGAAATAAGGGAGCAATAAACCTAGCCCTGGCAGGCACTTCCAAAGATGAAACTGAGAAGCACTGTCACTCTTTGCTAACCCAGAGCACAGCAGATGAGGTAATGCAGCTTGTAGAAGAC
>JAVJGI010000050.1:10835886-10850115 GCA_035590275.1 Ibycter americanus
TGAAATCTAAGCTTTTCCTCCCATAAAATAATTCATTATTAAATTGATCTCTGGAATGCACAATGGATTTAGTAGCTGTAATCTCTTATGTAACATTTCCCTTCATTATTCTTTAACAGCACTCAAGCTGAGAGTCTCGGGGCTTACGCTGCGCTCTCACTAACTGCAAAGTAGGGCTGCAGAGCAGGTTTCTCTGAGAAATAAGGGAGCAATAAACCTAGCCCTGGCAGGCACTTCCGAAGATGAAACTGAGAAGCACTGTCACTCTTTGCTAACCCAGAGCACAGCAGATGAGGTAATGCAGCTTGTAGAAGACATGAGGGCGAAAGATTGATTAGAAGCAAGGCTGAAAAAACAGATTGTCTTCCTAAACATGGTCAACACCAGTTCCAGCTTCTTCTTTTGTCCTCTAATGCCTTTTTCTCATTTCCTTTGATAATCCTTAAGTGAGTAGAAAGCGTTTCTTATCTGATCTATCAGACCAAATTTTTGCCTTGCTTGCTCCTCCCTGCACACAGGCACTACGAAGGCTGCGCACAGGTATAACAGAGCAGAATCAGGCCCGTAAGCTGCTACTTGTTGGAAGTATGAAGCCTATTTATAAACAGACATGTTTATTTTAGAAGAAAGTGTTATTCAAATGCACAGTTAATACTCAAGCGTGAAAGCTAAAATGTCTCCTTCCAGCCCCTCCAGCTTTCCTTTCCAGAGAGACCCCAAAGCACATACTCAAATTTTACGATTGAGACATTCAGTGTTTAACTGAACTTCATTTAACTGCTTAACACTTTTAAGAGAAGCTCTCAGCAAGAACTCAGGGGGAAAATCCCAGGGAAAAACCCCAAGCTGTAAGAGGTGGGATGCCAAGCTAAGGAGGATAAACAAAAATTCTTTGGTTCCTAAATCTTCCCTAATAGGATTTCTCATTTAAGTCCTTTTATAAGTTCTTATTTATAAAGCAGGAATTATATAACATAAAAGTAACACATGGTTAAAGCTGTCATGGTGATACAACATTTTTTACCAGTGACCTGTATTTCAGAGGCAGTAGTTCTGCTGAATGTGTTTTAACATAAGCTAATGAATATGGCATTCAAATGGATTCATCTAGATAAATTTTCCTAATTTGTACGTTGGCTGTAATAAGTTTTCAGAGACTTAGCTGGAAAGGATAGTTTTTTAAGCAAGAGATTAAAATGCATGACCTTAAATAGAGCCCTCCCATCTGGTTTTCTTCCAAAAGTGTCTCAATTGCCTCTGTCATTAAGAACACAATACTGCTCTTTCTTGGGCATTCCAACGAATATAGTTATGTTCCTGGGAAAATATGGAGAGAAAGAGCTAAGACCAGTCAAATGGGATGAATAGGAGAAAGGATTTTGAGCCTTAGGAAATGCTGTTCATTTACTTACGAGGATTATGTACACTGTATAAATAGCGTAAGATTCTCTAGGAACATTACACAACAAACAGACAATTATATTGCAGGATTGCTGATTAAGAAACACGGTACAGGTTCCTGAACAATGCTATTACTCAGACCCCAAACTCCAATCTATTTCTTATTTTCCTTCCATCAGCATGACTCTAGAATAACTCCATTTAAGTCATTAGGGTTTTACAGGCTGGAGCTGGCAATTAGGCTGGGAAGAGTTTTTGGACAGTGACTATGTACTCTCCGTTCTGTGCCAATAGGACTTTTCAGAAATTAACACTTCAAAGGCTAAGCATCAGATTCTGATCTGGGTTAGAACAAAATGCATCTGACACAACACAACTGAGATCAGCAGACCAGTTACTACAGATTTACACCTACAAGGATTAGAGCAAAAAAAGTCTGCTACTGCATCTTGTTCAAAGCTAGCACTCCATCTATGCTTTTTGCTTCGTATTTATGATAGAAATTGCATTCACACATCAGAGACATTAGAGAGGATCAACTTTCTCTGCAGTGATTTTTCATTTATGCTCTAGAGTCTCACCTAATCCTGAACATGCTGACACCTATATGAACTGTACAGGAAGGCAGAGATCCTGCCTGGAAGAGCTGACAAATCTACTTCATGTAAGGGCTTTGTTTTCAAAAGCTGCTTGAAAGAAGTCTCATCTCTCTGCAATATTACTTTAGGCACCCAGCTAGAACTATATATTTCTATATTTCATGTTTTCATTTCTGGGAAATGGGGTTTGGTCCTGGTGGCATACAGAAGATATCTTGCATGTACCTATTTCCACCTTGCCTCCCTCCCTCTCCTTCCTCTGCCCCCAGCAGCCCACAGTGGATCTTCTTAGCTGGGTGCAGGCTGCAGGATGCCCATGGAGCCAGTGTGCCACATAAAGAACAAGTATGACATAAAAAGTGGGTGATGCTTGTGGGAATTCAAGCAATGCTGCAGAGCACGCTTCTGAATTGCCCCTTCACTGAGGGTCCCATGAGTGAGGCTGAACAGGAGCCTGTTAGATGTTCAGTTTCTGTGCACACCATGGGGAACCCCCATCTGGAGTGAGGACGGGTACAAATGGCAATGGTGGAGACTCCACAAAAGTCTCTCTCGTCTGTAGCACAAAAGCT
Source organism: Ibycter americanus (assembly GCA_035590275.1). Taxonomy (NCBI): domain Eukaryota; kingdom Metazoa; phylum Chordata; class Aves; order Falconiformes; family Falconidae; genus Ibycter; species Ibycter americanus. The sequence goes on from JAVJGI010000050.1 coordinate 10,838,459, forward strand.
TAGTCATTATGCCTGAGCATAGATATCCCTGAGGTTACAACATGAGGACAACCTATGAGCTCTGATCCTCTTCAGAATGTGTCTTTTTGCACAAATCGCCCTTGACAGCATCTTTCTAGGCTCCCAGAGTGTCCAACATTCCTTATGAAGCGGGGTGATGTGCAAGGGATCCACAGCTTTGGAGACCCTGCAGTGGTTTTACCATCCTTGCAACAGTTGCTAATCTTTGGTCTGTCACCATCAACCTCTGCTCTTTCCATTCCCCTTCTCCCCTGAATGTCATCTGCAAGACCAAGTACCGCGTCAGCCAGGTTAAGAGCACTTTCACTGCCTTCCTTTCGATGCCATGCATCGCCCGTTCACCCAGCCAGGGTTGCCATCACAATTGTTCCCAAAGGAAAACCGGACCCACCTCACAGCTCCACAGCCTGAGAACTCACAAGGTAACAACTTCTCACCAGGAATAAACTGTGGAATGTATCTTTTCTCTGTGAGGTTTTAATTACAGTTGGCGAATGCGCATTTACAGCTGGAGATGGGGCCATGTGTGATATCAGCAGAATAAAATGCCAATATCAGTGACTGTATCACTGTTGCCAAACACAATTCGTCTGGAAATTGCTTCATCATTTTGAGAGGTCTTGGAAAATGCTTTAATCTCTTCCACAGAGATTTCAGACTGGGATGGTTAACATTTACCAATTACATTGTCTTCTCAATTTTAACAGATAAATCTTCATTTCCACCTATGTTTTTAAAGGTGGATTTAAACCAGCATATTCAAAGGTAGAATTTGTTGACAAATCATTTTTGGCTCAGTGTCAGGTTTGTCTTCCAATTAAAAAATTAGTTCTCATATTATTTCATTTCCTAAGGAAACAAGACTCATGCAATTACTCTCACTACATATGTGTTCTGTATCTGCGTTTACATTATTTTGTCTGCCTTTCATAGCTTCTGCGCCTGTTGGCCAGTTTCAACCTAATTTTACAGATTTATAGACGTTAAAGTCCTTGCAAGATTTGTGAAAATAGGCAATCAGGAGTTTGTGAAAGCAGTCCAGACCTAGGTCAAAATGCCTTCCCTGCAATCGATATTCGTGCTACCTGGTAGTAACTCACTCATGTCTACACTTACTGCAGTAACACCTTGAGTAGAGGTGTAACCTCAGAACAGAAGCAGACTCAGAAATGCAATGGTAAAAATAGCACAATCTCTCAAAAATCTGCTCCCCAGAGCAGCGTGTGAGCTTAGTTACCTTCGGTGTAAATCACAAGCAAGTTTGTTCATTACAGTGAAATTACCTCAGATTTACACTGTCAAAACTGAGAAGAAACACTGCCTTTACATACATTTAGTTACATGTAGTGGCAAATTGTTAATCTCAGGATTAAGTGCATTAGTTCCCTTAGGACTGCTGGAATAAGGGCTGCTCTTGGGAAGGTGTGTGGGTGTGTGAACCAATGAAATGGTGGAGACAGAACAAGAGCCTGTTCTGGCCCATGCACCAATCTGATTGTTGGCAAAGATTTTCTCACCAAAAAAACCAACAACCAAACCCACAACAAAATTTATACTGGCTAGCATATAAGAAGGAATTCAAGTCAATGTTCAGCTTCCTGAATACTGCAGCACTGGCAGCTATACATAATAAAACTATGCTTTTTATTTTTTTATGTGAAGGTCTGTGAGACCATGAACTTTCCTCAATGCCATTTAAACAGGCACTTTTCAGATTTAATACTGTGCTTTGTGTTCAATCTGTACATTTCATTATTGTAACGACTCAGATATGCTTCTTGCGTTGTGAGATTTTGAGGGAAGAAAATGAATGCAGTTTTCCTTATTAGCCAGTCCTTTTCCTTGTCTCAGTGTCAGGCTTGCTGTGAAGAAGACTGTCAGTTTGTTTTATCACATGCATCCCAAGGCGGCCTCTTTTTTGTCTGCCTGACTCTCTTGTGTCATCGCAGCATTTGTGGTCTCGATCTCAGAGCACTTCTTACTGAAACACGTGAATACAGCCTTGCTCTTCCCAACTATTACAGCTGCTTCTGCTGCCCTGTTACAGCATCAGTGTCAGTATAAATAATTACATATATATTTAGCCTCCAAAGCTTGGAGTTTCCACATTTTTGAAGCACCTTTGAACCTGGGCAGCCAACACTCATTATTTAACAGCATACTGACGTTCTCTATCACTAACCTTTGACAATAATGAAACTGTTTTCTGTTTGCAAAACTCTCTTTTCCATACAGGCTTCTTTCTCCTGGTTGTGCCTATGGGCCTGTCTCAAGCCACTTACGAGAAAGAAGTTTCTCTAAAAGAAGCCAAATGCAGCATTTAAAGTCATTTTCCCCTTCTACTTCAAAGACACATTTATTAAAGACACCCCCTGCAAAACGCTTTCTGTATTACTTGCCAGGAACAAGCTCTCCTTTATCCATGGTATATAACAACCCAGGCAAACCCAGAACTCCCCTTATACAGGAGGTGTATTAAACTGATCAGACCGTATTTATTGTGTTCACTTTGATAAGCTTGTACGCAGGAGTAGTTTGAAGCAGAAGGGATTGAAAGGTCCTGATGTGATTGCTACCTTCTTCGTGTCTGATGCTGCCCACAGGGCACAGGAGCATGGAAGGGCATGAATAACAACACTCACAGCCCACCTGTGGATGAATTGACTCTATCAACTTTTTTGCCACTTCTTCAAGAACTTTCCAGTCATACACCTATCTATAATCCCTCTCCCCATCCCTTAGACAACATTCTGGCTCCTATTCCCCTTCCAAAGATGCCCCTTCAACTTTTTCCCCATATCATTCCCAACGTTTGCAATGCCTTTCTTATCCATCTGCCTTTCCCTGCCTTACATCATCATCTTCTCTTCAGAAAAATCCCTTGCTTGCCACCTTCTGAAGTGTTTGCTAGTGTTCAGAAACAGGTGATCTTCCTTATGTTGGCTTAGATGGAGGTTGGGAAGAGGCCATGAAGGTCTTTGGGAAAAGAGTCATGTTACGGATGAGCTACAGAACTGGGAATATGGATGGGGATCATTTTGGGACAAAAGATTCTGGGGTAGATTATTGAACTCTTTCACACAACACTTAAAACTTCTGATCAAAATACTGTTTTGAAACAAAAAATTGAAAAGATTCAATCAAAAAATGACAAAATGAAATATTTAGATTTTCCAAAAAATGCACTGCGTTGAGGTGGGTGGGAGAGAATGATTCATTGAATTTTATCAGAACTCACAAATAATGTTCATTTTGACTGGGAGATCTAAATGCTCTTTTTCCCTGTGCCATTCCTTCACGATGCGGGGTATATTCCTTAGCTTTTCACTGCTCACCTGTGAAATGGTGCTAACAAGGCTTCTCTACCCACCTTTTAAAATTCATTATTATTTATAGAACACACTGGTACTCCAAAGAAAAGTAGCTTAAAAAGCAAAGTATCTTTGTTACATTAATCCACTACACTAAACATCCACTTGATTTAGTCTACATAAATTAAGGAAGGAAGAAAGGATGTGGGGGAAAAACAACTCTAGAAAAATACTATCCATTTAGTCCAACATACTTTGTCCTACAGTACGTAGCAAAGGGTGAGATATTTCACTTTGCAGAGGCAAATTGCTGGAAAGAAGAAAAAGTCATGGTAGTATCTGTTAAAAATCTGTTTCCTCTTACCCAAGACATAAATCTCGCTGTTGACTACAGCTGTGCTGAAGCGATATTTGGAGTACTTCATTGGCGCGCCTTCTGTCCATTTGTCTTGGCCTGGGTCGTACCGAAACGTTCTGTTACTTAATCGATCCGGCTCATCGTCAGGCAGATCCGTCTGTATGAAATATGACAGCCATATAATAATACAACATTTGGAGCCCTCTGCACACGCCTGCATGTAATTAATCACAGCAGACAGCTCAGCAGATAAATAACATAAACACATCAATTATAGCTGCAAAGTGATTCATGCTCACTAGGGTTTAGCAGCACCCATGACTTGTGGCTGGGAGTACACTGTAAAGGCAAACGAATAAGAGGGCATCTATATTCTGCAGCAATAAAGCTGAGGATTTGGGTAATAACAATACATTCATGGGCCTGGCTCTGGCAGAGCGTGCCTCTTCCACAAGGCTGCTGTAAAGTCCTAATAATAATAGAGGGAAAACCAACCTCTCTGACACTTTTTTCTTCCTGCTGAAGGTTGAAATCTATTCCCACTGCTACTCAGACTGCGCCGTGAGTCTCAGGGAGGTACTTTTCTGGCCTTTCTCAGGCCTGTATATATCCATGACTTATTCTGAAGTCATTTGCACGTTTATTTAGTCGGCCTAACCAGCGTAATGTTGTTCAACTGCTGTAACTTCAATAGTTTTCATAATAAGCTCCTAATCCCCCGCTATATCTTTGCTGCCATAATACTCTTTTTATACTCACTCCTACTCCTCTTGTTCTCTCTAATCTTCCCCTTTCTCTGCCTGTCTCATATGATGCAGGGAATTCAGATTATGTTTTCTGGGTACAACACCCTTGAATGTAAGCAGTAGGCTGTGGGGGGAGGATCCTGAAATATTTTGGGATGAAAGGTTTCACATAGAGAGAGTGAGAAGGAGAGAACTACTTTGCTTGCTTGTGTTGGTGCTATATGTGTTCTTGCTTTGCTTGGTTTTTTTCTTTGCCTTTCCAACACTAATGTCACAGACAAGATAGTAGGAGGCAAAGCAGAAAGTAAATGTACAGCCCCATGGTTACTCCCTGTGAGTACCCAGGGGCATGCTCTTCCTCCTTGGTGAGCATGAAACACTAACTTACTCCCTGAAAGAGGGGTAAGCTGTGTATTTTCAGCACAGAGTAAGCATATACTTAGGAGCAGGCACCATCTGACAGGCTGTAAAATCACATCCTACCTCATTTTTGTGGTAACATTCACCTCACAGTGCACCCTGTGCTCTTTATGTACAGAAAACATACCATCCAGCAGCCCTTCTCCCTGTCTCAAGGGTCTGAAACCTTCCTCTCAGCCTCACCAAACACTTTCTTCCATTTTAAGAGCCCCCAGTTACCAGGGCTGGAGCAGCTTAGGTTTTTAACTCCGCTGGCATCAGCGAGGCTAGACCAAGGCTGAGCCAGAGCAATGCTGCTGTGGTTGTGCCCTTGCCCTCCTAAGCTGTCATTTTATGTCCTGGCTTGACTTTGTCTTGTCTTGTTTCAATTGCAAAGCCCGAGTGGGAAGGGAACATGTATTTATCTCTGTCCTGTAATGGACACATGCATTTATGACAGTCTATCAATGCTGCGTCGTTAGTATTTGTTCAGGATTGACAGAACATTCAGTGCTCTTGGAGCACAGGGACAGCTCCTGGCTTGAAGAACTAATGAGCTTTCATCATGCAGCTGTGGTAGCCCCACGCGTGCGGTCACTACATCTGACAGGTGAGTGTGGGAGATACGTGGTACCAGAAGAATTCAGCACCCTGCAGTGCTGGTCTTGAAGCACTTTTTGGAGAGCTTTAGCTGATTTGTTCTGATCTGTTCAGGTACGCCCTAATCTTACAAAACTATGGTTTTTAATCAATCACTTCAAGCTGCTCATCTCAAGCCTATTTATATATAAACTCAGACCCCCACGTATTGTTAATGATAGTACTGGTCAACAGGTATCCACTTCAGGTGTTTTCGAGGTTCCTGTATTTTTTTTTAAACTGTTTTTGCCTCAATATTCCTGACTTGTGCTTCTAAGCCACTTTGCCCCCTTACAATCTGTTCTGGAGAACTATCAAGACAAAGCTGGTTGTCTGACTTCAACATCTGTCTTTGTTACATGACATCTCTTTCAGTTCAAGTTTTTTTACGGATTGTTTCTGCATTAAATGTTTTCATCTTTTAATTCTTTAAATAGTGAGGTATCCTTGCTCAGTTGTTTCAGCATCAGAAATACTCTCTGATCTTTCTGTTGTCTCCTCTGGGGACTCCTGCACTCAGGATATTCAAAGAGGTGGAAATCTTGTTTGCTGAATGCATCTCACTTTTAAATGCTTTAAACGGTAATTTATTTCAAGAGAACACAAACCAACGAGATGTGATGACAGCCTGAACATACTGCTGTTGGCAATAAGGATTACAGATGCTCTACTTCATTGTTAAGTAAATGTGGGGTTTTATCTTGAATCCTCAAATTTAAACTGCACCGAGCAGTATATAAGAATGGGCTACGCTCTTAGAAAAGATCTTTTGCACTGGGAGCAGCTGGAGAGAGCAAGCAGTGTTCCTGACATCCATCTTCCTTGTAGCAGAGGTCTGTATATTCCCTGTACTACTGCATACGGTACCTGTGGCCCTGCTGAAAATTCCCATTAAAGCTCTACATGGCCAAGCAAGGCAACTGAAACAAATAAATGGATTGATTAAAGGAATCTGTTTTCCAGAGAATGCTTCGGCTTTTCATTTAAAATATAACGTAATGAGAATTAAATAAATGAACTTTAATTAACCAAGAAAGCTTCCTGAGATATTGAGGTGAGCTTTAAATTTCATATGTAAGTCTGTCTCTGAAATTCACCTGTGTACACGCCTTTTGAAGACAGGGCTCAGTTGAGGGCCCCTGTATGATTCAAATACCATTATTTACTGACAACTAGAAAAATTAAGAGAATGGTAAATAAGGAAAAGAAAGGCTGGAACCCATGTTGGCACAGGAGATGCATTTTAAACTCTTGCCCTTGCTGAGGTTGGTATTTACAGTGAGGATGCCATAAGATGGATATTCTTCTTCTTTACCCTGTTTGGTTTTCCTACAAAAGATGTTTAATCAGAGGAGTATGGGCAATTCAGTCTTGTTATCACTGATGTACTCTTCCTATGCAAGAAGCACCATAAAATTACACAACACTGCTTGTTAGTACACAAACAAAACAACTGGCACATTTCTTAACCTGTGGTGTCCATCCACCCAGCACGTAGAGCTTGTTCTTCACTGTCACCACCATATGGCAGGCTAATGGTACGGGCAGAGGCGCCGTGCTTCTCCAGGTGCCTTGCTCCATGGAATACTTCTCCACACAGTTTGTGACCAGATACTGATTTTTCACTTTCATTTGCCCTCCTATCACATAGAGGTCGTTACGGATAGTGCCCAATGCGTAGAGTTCACGGAGCTCAGTGGTGCACAGGCAGTGCCAAAACTGGTTTCCTTGCTGGTGGTATCTGTAGGAAAATCCAAAGTTGTAAATGCTCTGGCTCACTGAGGTCCCATCAGCTTGTTTTGACATGCTACCCATCATTGTCAGTGTTTATTCAGACAACGGCACAACAACAAGAGGAGCTTTCTCGTTCACAGAGAAGTTATAAAATTGAGGCCAATGTTTGCAAGACCAAGCATTTTTAGTATGAGGAATCCTAGGCATCCTTTCAAAGGTATTTGACCCTAATTAATGTTAAGAAGTACCTTATTTCTGCATGTGCAGCTTAATCATAATTTCCACTGAAGTTAGTGGGAAGAGCAAGAGCTCAACACTGCTGAAAACAAGGCCACTTCATCTGCCTCAGTATGGATTTACTTCCTTAAATTTAGGCATCTGTGTTCAAAAATGCTGCCACCATTTTTAAATTTTATCTTTAATCCAGAAAATGTCTGGTTTTCTTTAAAATAGGTGCATCTGAAAAAGACATGAGTAAAAACAGAGTGAGGGTTTAAAGTTATCAATCATTATCCTTTAATCTCTATCATCAACATCGACAGAGAAGTGTGTTTTCTCTGTCTTACTGGACTCCTTTGGTCATTCACTTGACTCATTTTGCCCTACTAATGACCTAGAAAAGAGTATCCTAGGAAAACATTGAGATTTGAGTAAGGACAATGTAAAATCCACATACATTGATGTAGGATCTAATCAAGCTCATTTACAAAGAGATGCCACTGGAGTAAATCCTCCTTTCAAGAGAAAAAGCATCAAGATTTGGTTATATGTATATAATTCAGTGCTATGAAGAAAAATTGCAAGAAATTGATTAGACTAATCAAAATCTCTGGGAAAACTTTCAAGTAAAGAATACTTTGTCTAATGGTCTTATTTTGTCCCCGGAAACATTATTTGGATTTAAATTTTTTAAATAATTCGGGATTTTCTGACAGAGGGTACACACCTATAGATTTCGATGTTCCTGGTCTTTTGTCTAGACATTTTGACAGCGCTTGCCTCGCCTGCCACAATAATATCATTTTTCTCAGTGACAACACCCGTGCAAACGCATCCTAAACCCTCGCCATACTTTGGAGAGGAAATGAAGTAAGTTTTTTGTGTCGCAGGAGCATAACAAAAACTGGCATCTGCATAGCTACCATGTCTTGACCTAATGCCGAGAGAATTGTTGCCAATGCAGAGTAAGAGATCCGTAGTCTCCATGCCGTACCGCAGGCTGAGAGAAGGGTGGCAGGATAGTCTGATGGTTTTCAGTGCTTCCTCAAACATGTCATTGCATTCTGAATTGCACAGGATCATTGTGTTCCTTTTACGGGCTTCCATGAGAAAGGAAGGGCTGACGAGTACCAGCCTCACTTGCTTCAGGAGCTCAGTAAGGTGCTCGACACGTGACTTTCTGCTGTGCTTGACCCATCTAATGACGAGGTCCAGAATGCTCTCCTCCCTGGAAATGTTCAGATCGTCTGATTTTATGAGAGTCAACAGCTGCTGGAATTCAATCTCTAATATTTCTTCCTGTAAGCTCACCTCAGCAAAATGCTGATACAAGTATTTCCTCGCTTGATCAGCTAAATCTTCTGCCCCAATGTGGTTGGCAAAGTAGTAGATGCCCACACAGTTGGAAGCATCCATATGGTCCATCATGTACTTCTGACACATACTGAAAACATCTTCTATTTGCATGAAATAAGCTGCAAGCGCGACAGTCTGCACGTTCTGATCAGCCAGGCGCAGGTCTGCGCTGTACATGTAATGGAGTATTACGGACACGCTCTCTGCGGAGATGTCGTACAGCACCACTTCCCTCTGTGCGCATTCAACCAAGCCACAGGTAAACATGGCTTTGAAATAGGGACTGAAGGCAGCCAGCACCACCTTATGGCAGGGGAATTTCTCACCTTCCGCAACCAGGACAACATCAATGATCTCTGTTGATTCTTTCATTCTCTTTACTTGTTCCAATAAAGTCAAGCCATGGCGCTGCTTTCTTTTCTCCTCGGCCTTATGATCCATGGTTGATCTCCAAAGTTCCTGTTTTTAAATCTCCTCAGAATTCCAGTTCTTCATCAGGAATGTTTCTAGAGGTAGAAGCATAACATTGTCCACTAAGAACAAATTATTGGGGGGATGAATATTGCTGTTGATATCTAAAGATAGGCTTCCATAGGGTGTGATACAAATCGGTAATGCATAAAAAACATGTAAAATTATGGTGAGGTCTCAGGCTCAAGTACTCTAAGACAAAATAACGTTAAAATCAACACTTCAAATGATCTTCAATATTCAATCCCCGGGGCCTCCCCACGTTTTGTGATTATTTAAAGAAAATTAGACTTCTCTTCAGAACAGTCTTTTCCAGCTGCTTTGTCCCTCTATTCACTGATCCTGATCCAGAGCCTATTAAAACTGAGGGAAAGATTTCCACTGAATTTAATAAACTCTAGACCAGGCCCTTAATCCTTTGGCTATTCAAGTTTTGTCTCTCACAGGCACCTGAAGGATATTAGCCCTTGCCTAGATGCTGAAAGGACCTCACATTTCCAACAGCCCCTTATGTCAGACAGCTACCCTGGAGCGGTGCCCTTGCAGTGCTCACTGCTCCCCTCAAACCAGGAGTTATGCCGGAGCACAGCCTGCAGAAAAGAGTTTTACAAGACTAGAAAAATGCACAAACATGAGTCTTGCTTCTTTCATTAGCTTTTACAGTTTTTACACCTCTGCAAAGCGGGTGGGAAATACAGCCACTAGTACAACCCAGTTCGCTGGGTTTAATACTCTGCCTTACCACCAGACTTGGCTACCAGTTTGCAGAATGATTTTAATTCGCAAGCCCTGTGCTTACACCCTTGCGAAGCAGTTAGGAAGCTGCAGCCTCGTTACTCTACCAATGGGTTTGCCTCGGCCCCATCACACCCCCCTTTACCAGTAGCCTTCTGCCCAGGCTTCGAGCTGAGGGAGCCAAGGCAACGATGCGGGCAGGGACAGCTTCCACCCCTGAAGTGTGGTGGTGGAATTGGCAGGAAGCAACTTGGTCCAACTGGCCAGATTCTTTACTCTTTCACACCAAAGTGTAGGTCACTGGTTTCTACAGAGTTGCTACTGGTTTGCTTTGGGATAAATAAAGGATTAGTAAATAGGGTCCAGCTGTCGAGTTGTCCTCCTGCTTCTCAGTGGGATGTTTAAGTGCTGCAGATTCACAAAGCTTTGGTTCCACTTACTGTAAGCTCAAATGGGATTTTAAATTAAAATGTAATTATTCACATACACCCTCTAGTCGTATTTATAGGGAAAACAGAAGGAACTTCAAGGTCCCATTTCTGTGTTGTTTTTTGCGGAGGGAGTCTTTACTGAACCTCTCTGGTGTTCAGATCAGCAAGCTGCAGAACGTGAGGTACACTGGTAGAGCTGTCAGTGGGAGAATGACGGTTCCCCGTCACTTGAGGGACACCAGTCCTTAACACAGCGTTTGTCTCTAACGTGGTAAGGAGGCAGTTCTGTTGTGGAAATGCATCGAGGACTCATGTCATGAATCACCAATACACAAACAAGTCCTAAGGCCATGGTATAACCATGTTTGAAACACATTGGAAACATGCTATGAATTGCTTAATGAGACTATTCAAATGAGTAACATTCCTCACCAGCTTAAATATTTGCAGGATCGTGGTCTTGTATGGCAGATTGAACCGGTTTTCTCACATCCTGGAAGCACACAGTGTAGGCTTAGTTTCATTAAAGAAATATGTATCAACACAAAAAAATGAGTATATGAAATTATTTCAGTCCACCTAAAGGTATTTTAACAAACGGTCCAGATTTCTCTACAGATCTAGATAGATGGACCTTTAAAAAATATTATAGTTATTTCCCAGGTGAGAAGGAAATCTACAGCTATATCACCAATCTCAGACCTACTCTTTTAGCTGTTCAGTTGTTTTTAGAAGTAGTCATCGTTCTGTTTTAGCAAATTACATAAATCCCTCACTTTGAGTGCTAAATTAAAAGCCAGGCATGCTTGAAAACTAGCATTTCCTTGATTTTATCAATTCTTTCTGTATTCCAAATCTGTAAGTAGAAGCAACATATCTGAGAAATGAATCTGGGTTATTACCAGATTTTAAAAATGGATTTGGAAGACAAAACATTAACTTCATAGTCTGAGTGTGCGCCAAGCTCTGAGCTCTTCTTATGGTACTTCTAAAAATCAATCAAAGGCAGTAAGTTTAGTACAAAAGATAAAGCAATGCTATTTCCAAAATCTAGAAATCTAGAAACCTTTTTTTTTTTTTTTCTGAGAAAACATAGGTCTTAATCTTGCATCAGCTGCCTCTGGAGCAGTCTTTGCAGTCAGTAGAAGCCTTTTCTGAGATAGAAAATCATCCTACATGATAAATAGATGGCCAGTGTATTCTCCTGGGGGGGGGGGGGGGGGGGGGGGGGGGGGGG
>JAVJGI010000050.1:10851970-10870863 GCA_035590275.1 Ibycter americanus
TACAGCATACGTTTTGCAAGGCAGGAGGGTGCTGCATGAACAGTTCAAAACATAAATAAGCGCACTGCTGTGAGCTCAGCTCTACAGCTTTTATGAGGCTATCAAACTATAAATAAATGCTGTCCTCAATTCTCAGTTACGCTGCAGCCTCTTTGAACTGCCCCAGTGAGAAGGGACTGTAAACCAGATGGAAGTATCTCATCAGGAATTTCCCTTAACCTCTGGGGGGGGTGTGTGTGTGAAAAAAAAGTTACCTTGTAATTAGAGACATTATTTTTTCTGTATTTTTGCCAGGGACATAGATTTTTCTTGTTTTTTCCCCAGTCCCAAGGAATCTCCCCTTTCCCGTGCCGTGGTGGGAGGGTGGGAGCTGCAAGACCTGGCCCAGGCGAGGTCACAGCAGCCAGCATGGGGCAGCGGGCTGCGGCGCAGGGGGCACCTCCCGCATCCTCCTCTTCCTCCTCGGCTTGCTTGCTTTTTTTCTTCTTCTTCGCCTTAATGAGGTTGCCCTGTCTTCAGCCTGCCTCCCTTCAGGTGCTGAAAGGATCAGAGTTCAGTCACATCAAAGAACCGGTGCCTCTGCCTATGAATTATTTGTGCTTCCTTTGTTATCAGTAAGCTGGGAAGCAAATCTGTTAATTGTATGCATTATGACATTTGGCTGACAGCCACAGCGAGGCAGAAATCAGTACCCAGATGATAATAATGTTATAATCTCGGGGTTTAATTATGAAGGCTGTGCTGGCATTTAAGATCAAGATTTTAAAGCGTGCAAAAGATCCTGCGGTGCTCGAGAAGAGCAAGTAATAATGCTAACCTTAGTAAAAGGAAAAGATAGAATAATATATAGAAAGGAAACTTCCAGGGAATTACAGATGTTCCCATAGCTATAGGATAATAGGAACTATTCTCTTAATTCTGATACCTGGAAAGATGCCGGAAGAAACGATTACATGATTGAGTTACAAGAATTTCAAGGGTAATAAGGCGATAAAAGCAGCTATAGCACCTATTTATCAAGAACAAATGGTGTCAATCCAATCTAATTTTCATCATTTTTTCAGGGAAAATAGGGGATAAATTAGATACTTTATCTTGAGTGAAGTTACCGATATGGTCCTACCTGATATTATTACAAACTGTGATGAAATCAACTGACTAAATCAAGAAAAGTTAGATGCCCAACTGGCTGAAAAAGCAGATTCAAAGAATAGTTATCAGTGGTCAGACTGGGAAGCATCTCTAGTCTGTGGCTAGGTATCTGTGCTGAAAAGGTCACTCACAGTTTCAGGGAACACGTAGATATTCTTTCTTGAATTAATTTCATCCATTCTATCCAGATAAAATATACAAACTTGTGGCAGAGCATTAAATGGGAGAACATCCAATTCTTTTCAGAAAATGTATGTCTATACAGTTTGAGTGTGACAGGTAAGTGACTAATGGTTCTCTGTGACAATTAGACATTTTAGCATTTGGATGCGTCTCAAGTATCACCATAGCTACTAGCAGCCACGGTACCTTTCCTGAAGTTTTCCGTATTCTGCCAGTTGCTAGTTACTGAGAGGTTTAGGATTTTCAGGTTTTCAAAGGCTTCTAATTAAAAGTCCAAGTCCTCCCTGAGCTCACTGTGCGGTTTAGGAACTGAAGTGTCTGCATCGCTTTTAAAGGTAAAACTTCAGCCTTCAATTGCTTAGGCAGATTGAAAAGGTTTGCCAGATGATGTGAGCTCCTTCCCATGAAAGTCAGAAAAAGAGCTCTCCGTGCTCAGCCCTGCCCCTCTCCCAGGACCAGCCCCACAGCAGGTGCCTTTCAGGTGATCTGAACTGATCTATTGCTGGTGGGGAAGGAGGAATTTGGGGGTTTTGAAACCGTGAGCGCTACAAATCAAATTATGTCACTGGCCTATATAAGATAAAGTATGACAATCCTTCTGAGAGAGATTTTAACTATTTTCCTGCCTCAGTCCCTGTGGCACCTTGTGTTTTTACACATGCCATCTGATACTGAGGAGACGGAGTCAAGGCAGTCTGAGGTCTCACGATACCCCAGCACGGGCCAGCTCCTGCGGGGATGTGTGCTGCCAGGCCTGCTCACGGGAGCTTGCTCAGCCGGTTACAGTCCGCAAGTGGTGTAAAAGGAGGCTCTCAGTGCAGAAAAACAGGCTGCTGACCTACAAGCTCCTGCTATAGATGTAGACGGTTGTGGCAGCGTTGTGTTCCCCTGAGTGCATCACTGCATCCCTGCTGCTGCAAGCATCCCCCTGCCAGCAGAGCCTGCGGTCTCTCCACTCGCACTGCTACAGGCACAGCCTCTCCTTTCTCCAGTAGCTTATTTGCTTTCTTTCTCATTTTGTTGCTCTTAATTAAAAATAAAAAGGGGACTTAACAAGGCTCTTTGTGTTAGGAGAAGCTCGACACCTAACAGTGAGATTTTCAGGCACTCTGCAAAGCTTCAGAACTGTGTTTGGGAGCACGTTTGACCATCGGAGACCTGAAGATGCTTTGATCAGTTTTCAAAGCCTTTGGGTAGTTTGTGATTCTGGAAAGATTTGACAGTTTGGGCTCTGTTTACTGCCAAAACAGAGGCCTAGATATGGGATTGGATTAATATTGATCCTATCTCAGCAAATACCAGGCTTATTTTTTTTTTCTTTAAACTGTTATAGATTCATGAAAAAAATCAAAGCAGCTGAGAATGAAAGACCCTGTGGGCCATCTTTTCAAATATGCCTTCACCTGACCTTAATCTTACTCTGATTCAAAGCTCAGTGAAGTCAGTCAAAAGAATCCGACGATTTAAGTAGAAAATGGATGTGGTTCTGTTCACAAACAAATGCCTACAAACAAATCCCAGTCTGAGCCAAGTATGTGCGTTAATTGCATGAGGAGAATGGAAGCTAAATATATACAGACATACAGAGCCCATTTCTTTTACAGTTCACATGTGCAGATAATTTTTCTTACATATCAAATCTAATTGAAATGGCAAAGTGCTCATTCACAGAAGGGGGATGCACAAGTTTTTTACACTTCCAATGACAGATGCCAGCAGAAGGAAAATGTATTTCTAAAATGTATTTCAGTAGCTCTTTAAGCAGCCTGGCAAAGGTCTTAGAGATTTCTCTTTTTGCATTGATCTAAACATACTGGCAAGTGTAGGAAAGGCTTTCTGGAACAATTATATCATACAGTGTAAATTGGAATGTATCACAATTAAAAGAAACGTAATTTAATAACTTGGCGCAAACTATGCTTTATTTGCATTTTTACAGCAGAAAAGACTGTGAACTTTAGTTGCTAATATTTGCAAAAAACTCTGAAGTATGTATCCATTTGGTGACCAAATGCTAGTAAAATCTCTAATATCCCTGTCACTCAGCACTGAAATTAAAATAAATTGCAAGTTATAAACCCTTATAACTTGACATCAGCATTCCATTAGTTACTGTTCGAATCCAGCCTTCCCTATAAATTTCTCTAGTTTCAATTTCAATCACTACCAAGCAAACATCTGGGTACGTCCATACCCACAGAAAAGAAAATTCAGAGCAACCCATGGCAACCACACAGCACCACCGCCAAAATGGCCCCGGCACTAACACGGATTCGGTACCTGCCACACCTGCAGTCCCCACTGAAGTCTCATGTTAAAAATGTTCAGCCTCTTGACGGTAAGGATCAGATGTATAGGTACATATAGATACCTTGATGGGAGAAGCAAGAGTTTCTCCCAGCTTCCTTGCTGGAAGCAAGTCTAGATGTTTGCAGGCTTGTGGAGTATGCAAAGCCCCCCCCCCGCACAGACCTCAGACACTGGAATTACCGCATCCGCAGCCTGGTCCTATTCCCACCCTGCTGGCAGAGCCCGCACAGCTGCAAACAGACCCCGAGCTGGGTGATGTTCGGGGGTTCCCATCCTAACTTAGCAATTAATCTCTTACATTTCCTTTATGAACTGGACAGCAGGCACTGTAAGGATCTGTGAGGGCTCCAGTTTTGGCACCGACGATGGGTCCTACAGCCTCGTGCCCACGCAGCTGCCTTGCAGCTGACCCTGCATCGCCATGTATAGGCCCCCTCTCCAGCGTCTTTAAGGGTTCCCTGGGACATACATTCAAGTACCCCTGCCCACAAATTTCCCACGTACCCAGCAAGCCAGAGCAGCCTGGCCCTGCCACGCCCGCACTGCCCAACCATCTCAGCGCCAAACTCCTTTCTCTTCCCTGCTCTGAGTGGGGAAAGGATTTAAATGTACCTTTCCGTCGCCGGGAGCGGCAGGTGCCCACGAGAGTGCGGGGGAGAGGGAAACAGAGATCTCACACAGCAGCACTGAGCTCCTGTTGGGCAGTGAGGTGCCAGGGCTATAAATAGCCCGTGCTGGGCTCCTGGCTGGGAGAAGGAGCCGATTTAATGTCATGCACAGGGGCACATTAGGACGCAGCTGACTGGCACCGGTGCTGCTCTCTCCTTCTCCCCTGCCCGTATGTTGCCTGGCCCACCGCCTGCCAGACTGAGCGCTAAAAAGCAGCAGGCTCCTTTGTGGGGTGGCACAGCCACCACTTGTGTCAGTAGCCCACCAAGAGGACTATGTCCCCCCGACCCAGACATTGCCACCGGCACATGACAGGCACAGCTCTGTGCCGCAGTTGTTTCTGGGCAGCTGGGGCAGTTGCAGCGTAGATGATGATCGCACCGACTCCCGCGTACCACTGAGGTCTGGGTACCACACCGGGGGAGATGCTGCTGCTAGTTGACCCAAGTCACTCTCAAAACTAAAGCCACTGTCTGCAGCTGAGAGGAATTTCCCCAGACTGTTTCTCCTGCCCTTGGCAGATCGCTAAGAGCTGAAGTTATGTCTAAAATAAGGATTCCTGACGGAATGTAAGTGTTACGTGCATATTTTAAGGCCTGACTATCTTCTTGTTTGTGTTGATGTAAATCAGAAACAGATCCACTAAATCGGTCCAGAATAGTGGGGCTGCGCTGATTTACATCAGCTGTAGATCTGGTACTCTGTAAATCAAAGGGGAATAGAGAGGGCCATAATACACTATTTATATCTCCATATGTTTAAGCAAAGATGGAAAAAAGATTAAGCAAAATTTAGAGTTATAAAATTGATTAATGTTGAGCCTATACTTTTAGTTGAGAAAGACATTAAGGAGTTTTCAGAATCTCCTTTTTTAAATGGCATTAATTTATTTATTCGCTGTAGTAATTCGTCAATTGATCATAATAGCTTCTGAGAAAATAAAAAATGAAATGTATTTCCTTATCTAGATTTTTAGTCTGATGATTTTATTACAGTTTTTCCAAAAGCCATGGAGGGAGTTTTCAGGAATGTTTAACTGTTAATAGCAGTTCGGTGGTTTTAGGGGGAAAATTAAGATGTACATCATTTTAAAAAGCATATTTCACATAATTTGTGAACAGAACTAGGGAAAAAAATCAAAGTGATTAAAGTTTACTCATGTCAGAAAATTCAGTAGATCAGATTACAAAGATATATGTTGTCTAAACTCCCAGATTGTTCTCATTAAAAGTTCAGCTTTATCTTAGAAACCAAAATATCCAATCTGATACTATAGCTTTCACAGAAGCCAAGATGGAACAGTGAATTGATGAGATGCCACAGCTGTGATAAAAATGGACCATATCCCCTAAATTGCCTTGTTCTCCTGGTACGTGGAACAATTTATAGCATGGTGATGGTTAACGTGGAGTGTTCATGTAATGAATTTTATTTATACCAAACCACTCCACTACCATAATAATTATCATGTTTCCTTTATGGGTGTGTTCCTTAAGCTAATTTCTATAATGAGCCTGTTTCACAAAAACACCGACTAATGTTTTTAAGACAAATTCCTTTTTATCACTCATGAAATTCTGAATATTTCTCTTGCACTTCACTGAATTAACCGGGACACCCCGTCTCGCAGCGGAGCGACTGCTGGGCGGCTCTCGGCAGCACTTTGTGATTACACAAACGGCGTAACACAGCGGTGAATCAGGCCCCTGATATTTTTGCTAGAATTAAAAGCTCTCTCTGCTGTAAGCCAAGCCGGTTTTCACCTTCTTTGTGTAATTAAGTCGTAATCCTTTCATTCTGATATCATTATCTGTTGTCATGGTGATTTTAATTATAAAAATGAATGACTGAGAAGTGGGCGAAGACAAAAGTTTTCGCTGAACTTTGTTAAGTTATTGGCAAAGGGAAGAATATCTGTGGTAATACAAAAAATGTGTGATCTTTTAACACAGTGTATTTTAAAACAATGGTAAGAAGTAGGTGTCAGAGACAGAAGAGACACATTTGATGCTAATATATCAGTGTTTAGGAAATATGTGTTGAATTTAATGTTTTAGAACAATTTATGCACGGCACCGGTTGTACATTCTGGCCTCACATGAACAAAGACATTCCCTTCTAAATCTCAGCTGCAAGTGATTCACCTATTGGAAAAACACCCTCTCTTTAGGTAAAAAGTCTGAGCAAGTTTCCAAGAGTGTGTTTTTCTGAGTACAGACTTTGGGAACAGCTACGCAACATTTACCGCTCTTCCGAAAGCAGAAAACCTGTTTTGATGGATGGGCGCATGCAAATTGTCCATAGGTGAAGCTACGCCAGGGTTTGCAGTGAGCAGACCCACAAGCCACAGTCGGTTACGGCTGAACCTTAGAAGAGACCTGTGTCTGCTCAGTTGGACTCTGGGTGATATCAAGACGTGTTTTTCCCTTGGTGCCACTGAAATATTGTGACCAACGTGCTGAACTAAACTCACTCCTCTGTCACTCTTGCCGTGGTTCTGCAGTTTTGCTCTGGCTCGTTCTCTGCTGGCAAACACATGGTTTTACACAGACGTGTCACTAAAGGGTGGCACAGCACTGTAGCTCGGAAGACGAGAGCCTCACGCTTGACTCCGTGCCCATGGGTGACTCCCCAGTGTGGCCACTGCTCTTCGCTCCTCCCGGCTCAGCAGCCCCGGGGGCTCCTCAGCCTCTTTTCCCGGAGAACGAGGCAGCCTCTGATTTGGGGACTAGCACCTCACAATTGCTTTGCTTCCCACACATGAGTACCTCTGAGATGTCCGTTCATCCACTTGGCATCAGCCGTGTGTGGAAGCGCCTCCAGGCTGGCTGCAGCGGTGATGGCGCCGCACGGCTCGCTGCCACAGCTGCTCCCTCCTCCTGGCACATCCCACACGGGCAGCTTTGGCATCCTCCTCCTCCTCGAGCTGAGGAGCAGAGTGCATTCAGGTCCTGATGGTGGGTTTGGACCACGTTATACCAGGTGCTCTGCAAATGCTGATTATTCAGTTTGCATTATGTTAGGACCAGTAATGATATTTTGGTTATCATATCCCTATAGACGGTGCCAGTTTGGATACATAGGGAGAGAAAAAACAGAAACAGAGAGACTTCCAGTTTAATCCTATTATCTATGCCCTATGTCAGTCCAAATACAACATCATAGATATTTTACTTTCTTAGGGTAAGTGCTGACCTTTAGAGGAGACCAAGGGCAATCCTGAGCTCGCCTGTGACCACTGGTCCTGGGGGCAGCACCCCTGCGGTCCCTCTGAATTGAAATCTCTTTCTGGCCCTGTCACCCTGATTCCCAGGTTGCCTGACAGATAATGTGGCATGCCAGCCACCCGCTGCTTTTTCATTTAAATAAATGAGAAAGTTGTAGCTAAATTAACACTCCAGTGGAGGTAATAAGGACCAACTCAGCAGCTGCCACGATGTATGCAAATTGCAGGTTCACACATTAGGAGCTGGATGTTGCTTAATTTGTAGGTCTTTCTGTCTTTTAAATGAAAGAGCCTCCATCAAATTCAGGCAATCTGAAAAAAAAAAAAAAAAAGGCAAGATAAAGCCCCCAATGTCAACTACTCACCAGTGCTTCTAACTGCGCCTACAGTCTTTCTTCTGGGGTTTCCCTCCTGATACTCTGACAATCAGTTATTACTGAGCTACACCGCACTGCCAGATGCTTTTAGGCAAAAATATCTGCTGATTTCCAATGAACAGACAGCCTGATTAAGGAGGTACTGCCCATCCTTTGGTATAAACAGAAACCTGATTTTTTTGCAGTGGTGACACAATCCAGAACTCTACATCCATCATCTGTTTTTCTCTGGAAATGAAACTGTAACAGCATGAAGGAAGACCTGTGATAGCTGAGAGTTAATCAAACAGAAGGAATGGGCTCATCGGAGAGCATTTTATCTCCTTTTAGATCAGGAGAGATGGTAATGGAGATGCAAATAAGCATGTAACTTGATGGGGTTTGTGGAAAGGTTGTTCTGTACATTAGTTTTAGGACTTTTTAATCTCTATAAGAAAATTATGGCTATAACTGTGTTAGTGTCAAAAAGATTTCTAAATGGGCACCAAAACTGAAACTCTGGAAGGGAAGTGCATACTCAGAAGAGCAGAACTTGGGGCCCCTATGGTCACAGAAAGTAGAAATAACTCTAATCAGGTTATGTTCTGTGAGAAGAAGCAAAATATTAAAAACATTCTAAATCAGATTTTAGCTGGCTCAGAAATGCTGCAGCCACAGGATATAAAGCTAAAAATGTGCTTGAAACTCAACCAATCTTTTCCAGGTTTTATTCAGAAAGGCAGAAGTTTAATTCTAAAATAAATCCCATTCAAATGATTTGGGGTTTGCCTATCTTTTTGGTCTCCTGACTTACATGGTCAGTCCTCAAGAGCTATTGCCACATACCTCTGAATGCCTTTGGAGGAGACGCCTTTTCCTCTGCTCTGGTCTCCAATTCCTCCATGCTCAATTCCCATTCCTAGATGTCTTCTTCTTAACCTTCACTTATCCCTTTCATAACCTAGAGATATCTTAGTGATCCCCAGCATGCTGTTAGCAAACTAATAACAAGAAATTGCCTGTGTGGTCGTTATTTGGGTGCATGTGTTGAAACAAAACTGTCACATGAAAATGCAAGATAAAAAGCCACAATGAACCTGTGGGCAAGAAACACTCGGGCTATAACCAAAATGCAGGGCCAGAGAGTGCTTCCCAATTCCCAGAAGTGAATGCATACCTGGGCTGGTTTCCAGCTGCCTGCTGAAGGCAGAGCTGGCATACATCTCCTCCCCATCACTCTTAACTCCTTCTGGAGGAAAGGAAACCTGAGCACTTGGGTGGGATGAGAGCTGCAGCCTGCCCTGAACTGAGCTGTTGGGGACAGGAACTAATGGAAAAGTCCCCAGGTGCCTCCACCCTCCTGCTCAGATGCAGTCTTGGCAAACTTGGGTGATTTACTATCCAGGACACCAAAGATGACCACAATTCTGGCTGCTGTGACTTTATTTGTCACTCAGTACAAGCCCCTGCCATTCTCTTTGGTCTTTGTCCCTGATCACTAAACCAGGATGGCGATGCTTTCCCACCAGTCAGAGAGATTAATTAGTATTCACTAAGCTGCAGGGCCTGTGTGCCCATTGTGCCAATTAAGAAGGGTATCCGCTTTGTGTATTCCAATAAATTCTGCATTTGCTGCAGTCCCCCAACCTGGCACACAACTGTGCCACTAAAAATGCATTTAAAAAAACTTTTCTTAGGCAGTGGTTATGCTGAATGAGTTACCAAATATAAAGCAAACTGTGCAGTGCTTTTCTGACAAACAGAGGCAGTAACTCTGAAAGACACCGACTTCTCCCGCCATGGGCATGAGGCGTCTGTCCCTGAAGTGGTATGAAGATGATGCTGGTTCCTACATGTCCTGTCCCGAGCACTGAGCTGGAGGTGGCTCCTCTCCCCCATTCCCCTGCTGCCCCAAACGTGACAGCCGTTTGTAGCGTAGTGCTGGAGCTCCAAGCCACACGATGAAACTGCGTACCAGAGGCAGGCAGGCAGCTTGAGCTGCCTATCCATCCATGGGTGTTAAGGTGATAGGGAGACAGATGGTCACAGCAGGAGCAAGAAAGATGGACCGCCTGCAGGGCCTTATCCTCAAAGACCTCAGTAAATGGCACACATCCTGACTCAGGCCAGGCACCAGACAGCCTCTTTCACCCCATGATCTGAGCCACCAGACTGTAGATTTGTAAGTTCACCTGTGAGGGATCTCATGAATTAGGAGGTAAAAACTTGGGAAGATCTGCAATACTACCACCCTTTTAATTGCTCATCTACAGTTGCCCATAAACACGCAGCTGATTCTGCTCAAACCTTGCAACTGAGCATAGTGGTTTATTCCAGAGCAGCAGTACATCATAGAAAACGAACGGGAATTAGGTTCCTTCAAAAAAGTAAAACTTCTACTTCTGTCCACAAAAAAAAGGATGAAGAAATGTAGCATCTTCCAAGTTACATCCCATGTGGCAATCTTCCAAACCTCTTTCCATATGTTCCTAAGCATTGAAAGCCCAAATGTTCCATATCTTGCTGCCAAATTCTCTGGCTCAATCCCAGTATCTCTTACAATACAGTTGGGTATTGTCTAGTGAAAAAAAAATAAAAAAATCACCTCAGATTGATAATTAAAAATATATTTGATCATCAGATAGAGATGAATGGCCAAGGGTGCTCTGCTGAATGAATCATTCCCGCTCACAGATTTCAAAGCAGCAGAAAAGTATCTTTCTAATCCTACTGAAGTTGCCCCAGAAATCCTTGTTTGTTGCAGAACATATTGCTGAAGAGATTTGAAATGAGGGGCAGAGGAGTGAGCAGACGAGCCGTGGCAGAGAGCTGCAGCCTGGGGTAGGTGTCTGACCTGGACTGCAGAGGGAGGTCTGCGTCTCAGGCAGACATTGCTGGATTGGTGTCACCTCTGTCTTATTTCAGACTGAATTCTACAAAATCAAAGGCTGTGAGTTTATCCTCGGTGCAAACCAAAGCAGAGCTTCTGCTGTAA
This sequence comes from Ibycter americanus, assembly GCA_035590275.1. NCBI lineage: Eukaryota > Metazoa > Chordata > Aves > Falconiformes > Falconidae > Ibycter > Ibycter americanus. The sequence continues at coordinate 10,862,862 of JAVJGI010000050.1, forward strand.
TCCCATCCCTGCAGGTGCTGAGGCGCTGGGCGCCGGTCTCGGGAGGGGACTGAGGATGCGCGCGTTGCTCAGGATGTCTCATACACATTTCACAGCACAGGAGGGAAAGAGATGCTTTGTGCTCTCTGGCTCCGGTGCTGAATGTTGCAGCCTTCCCTCTGCTATCCTCTTCCTCAAAGCCTCCCAAGGTCTGGGAATGATGGAGTTTCATGCAGGTATTACATCCAGGATCTGTTTCCTCTTGTTCCTGAAAGGATAGCATCTCCAAACCTCCCATTTCCATTTAAAAAGTTACTGTAACTCCAGAGAAGATTCAGTAACGTACTAGGAAAAGTCAACAAGTAAAAATAACCAACACGAGCTGGTATCAAACCACAGCACTGTAAACTGGAAGGTTCCTACGTTCAGGAAGCCCCACCGACGGGTCTGTAACAGGGATCTGAACTGACACTATCAGCCCATAGCAACCGCAGATGCTCGTGACTCCAAAGCACAAACAAAACCACAGACACCTTTGCTACATGGGAACCAATGACTGTAGCCAAGATATAACAGATATCTTGTGTTGGAGGAAACAGGATGAGGCTTGGGGGCTGAACTCAGATATCGTGACTTTTGATGTTATTAACAGCATGTGCTGCTAATTTACATTAAGCTCAAATACGAAGGGTGTTCACAGCCTTGTGGATTGAAGATGTCCATCTCTAAGGCACATGAGGCTCTGGTAACAATCCTTTGTTGTCCTGAGATTTAGCATTGTCATCTTATATAGGAAGTACTTTACCTACTGACGCTTTGTCCCCTTTTTCACTGCAGTTCTCCTCATTTGACAAGCCCTTTCTCCAAGTGTACTTCAGGGTTAATTATTACATGCATTAATTCAGCCTAGAAGGAAAACCAGGGAGGGTCTTTTCCTGCACTAGAAGGTATAAAGTAAATGGTAGCAGATACTGTAAAAATTAAATAACTGAGAGGGAACAATTAGGAGCCAGATGCAAACAGTAATGAATGTGGTGCTTAGTACAGAATAAGCCACATGTGAATCCATGGTATTAGGGTGCAACACTGAGCACACTGGGCCCTAATTTTGTGGCCACTTGGTGCTACCACAGTATATATAGAGAGCAATGCTCCCAGGAGTGAGCAGTGTATGTGGTATAAGATTTCTGTAAGACATTACTGCCTAACATCTGTACCAGGATGGCAGAATAGCTGCTAGAATTATCTTGTTGTTCCATATCATAATACTTATTTTTTCTCCAACATGCATTTTGCACTGGGGATATTCTTTATTTTCTCTAGTACTACTCCTGATTTACATCGGTGTGAGCAAGAGCAGAATCAGGCCTCCAGTTAAATAACTAATGCAGCTGTTTTGCTGAACCAGCTTCCTGGCTGGGAATGAATCCAGTCAGCTGTGAATAACAAACCCCAGTAATAGAGATTTCAAAGATTTCATACAAATTCTTTTTTTCTTAATATTTGCAGAGTTACTTTTCTTACAAAATCTGTTAGGCAGATGTTAGGAAGTAATTACTGTACATATCAGAAAGAAAATGCACATCTTACACTGAATATGTGTGAGTGGACTGAGTGAAGAAACCAAAGGTACATGAGAAAAAAGCTAAAATATATATGAGCAGAATCTGCCAGAATTTGCCATAGGATTATAAGGAAGAAACAGCACAAGGCAAGCTCTTCTCGTGACCCACGCGTTCATTGTATATCCAAAACAATAAGCCTGCTACCTTTTCTAGCAATGGCAGAATTATACTCACCGCTCATGGACAGAAGGTGAAGTCAGCCCTGGCTGGGCAGCTATAGTTTCCGTCAACATCTAAGAGCCTTTCAGGCAATCACATCGGTAACCCATGTGGTGGACACAACTAAAACGTTGCTACATACACTCTCGTGCTCAAATACCCCAAAGTATCCTTAGATGACAGTGCACATAGATGTAAATAGGACTGATCATATGAGTTAAAACTTCTGCCTCCATGTACAGAATTATTGCATTTTTTATAGATAAATACAAGCAATCTTCTAATGCTGGTGGCAGCAGTACTAGCATCCCAGAGATTAGGGTGGAAAGCAAAATTGTAGGGAAGATTTTGCTCTGAAGAATGTAGTTATCCAGGCTGTGGTTTTGTCTGGGACACAATATTCCATATACTTGCAAAACTGGGTAATCTTTAACAACTGAAAAAGTTATTCCTTCAGTTGTTCACAGTGCTCTGATGGATAGATTTAGAGCTGAGATGGGATTTAGTAATGGTATAATTGGGTAAACAAAATCAGGATCATTAAGAATGGATTCTGCCCTCAGCCTGCCTCCAGCAGCGAGCCTCACTTTTCTCTGCCCTGATTTCCCCCCTGCAAAAGAACAATTTTATCCTTCCTTTCTGAAGTTCTTTGAAATCTCAGGTTCAGAGTACTAAATTAGACTTAAATAAAAGACCTCAATAAGTAATAATAAAAATACTGCTTGTCTTTCACGACATTTTCCATCACTAGTTAATGCACTTCATAGATGAGGTTGGTATAATTACCTTTACGTTGCAGTGTGTCTGGACCAACGAAGGCCAAGTAAGGAAATGATTCACCTGTACCATGAAAGCTGCCTTAAGATGCCTTTTAGAGGTATAAAGCAGACCTCCAGACTGTGCTGATTTTCACACATAAAATCAATTTCATTCAAAAAATAAATTGCACATCAGTAACTACGGCCCTCTAAAATTCCATCTCAGTGTTTATGAACCTATAAACGCTATAAAAAGAAATGTTACAAAAGAAGCCTTTAAAATTACAAACCAGCCAGGATGTTTAATATTTCACGTCTAAATTACAATATAAAACCTCATTTTCAGAAATGCTATGAAAGCATCGGCGTTGGGTGCATTTTAGAACAGCATTTGTCATAAAAAAAGAGCTTGAACATTTGGGTTGCCAAGGCAGAAACAAGCACCACAGACACATTTTACCCTTATGGGGATTCATCAAGGTTGTGCAGTGCAGCTGTTGTCTTAGTAAAAGAAAGTATCAGCCCCTGGCTGGAAGAAACAGAAACATAATTATGTTATGATGAGCTGGAAAACATGCAAAGAAAAATTGGAATGCAAAGCATGATAACTGATGCTTTGTCAATTGCAAAGCAGCAAGAAAACCAGGCGGCACAATAATAACTCTTCTCCAGTCAATGCTTCCAGTTTGGCTACCAAAATAAAGCATCGCTCTAACCACGACAGAATAGCTGCATCTTTTGGCTGTATTATTTAGTCCTGAAACAATGATGCTGGGTTTGTAAAGTGGATTATGCAGTCATCCTTAGTAACAGAAATGAGAAAAGGAATAGTCAGGTACTTATCAAAATTGAGACCGTAATTCCATCTGGAGAAAATTTATAATGTTGTCTTATTCTGATTTTTATGTATATTAAAATTCAAAGCTTAGAAACTTTTCCTTTAAGATGCTTTTTAATTATGTTTTCTGCCATAAAAATTCCTGTTTCTACCAAGATGACCAACCTTTTATGAATAGTAATATGGCTACATGCAGTCACATTGCAATAAAATAGGAAATGCCACCCCGTAACAGACTTGTTAATCTGTCTGTTCTCACAGTGACAAGGACAGGATTTCCCTTCAAGTGCTGCAGCAATGTGCTTGTCCAGGGCATAAACCACTGAAGTTTATTCTCATGATGTGAGTGAATCCAGAGGGAAAATGGGACTAATTATATACCAGCACAGGAAACTTTGATTTAGAAACCAATACTGGACCGCACAGATAAAAAGGGACACATGTTTAAAGAAAACCTTCTGATGATAAAGGGGGAAATTATTTAAAAAAAAAAAATAATTCAGGAGGAAGGGGACTTTGGTGGGGCTAACGTGTCCCCAAGCTGCCAGGCGCAGAGAAGCGGTGCCCACGCCCTCCGGTGCCCTGACCGGCTGTAGCTCCCTGCGCTGCCCCCGGACCGGGCTTGGGCACCTGGAAAAATCCACGGCGAGCTGTCTCCTGCAGCACCCCGAGCAGCTCAGCTAAGGGGACACAATCCCAGACTTTTATAAAAAACATATTTATTCCCAAGGCAGAGTGATTCTCAAGCAAGAGGGTTGCTAGAATAACACTATCAACTTCCCCTCTACAGACAAAACTTTAGGGCAGAATTTCCACCTTTCGTTTTGATTTTCCTACCTTTAGAGCATGTCATTTAGATATTTCATACTAAGAATGCCTCAGAATCTGCTATTAATATTCTTGTGGGGTTTTTTGATTAAAAAAACCCAAACGAACCACCAAACAAAGTGTGTATTGCTTCTGTAATTAAAAACAAGCAGCTCTCAAATTAGCATCTATGTAGGATGGGTCATCTTCTACATATCAGTTTAAAGGACTGAAACCTATATTCAAAGAGTGTATTTTTAAGTGTGTATTTTTGGTCCTGTCAGATAAGAAGCACAGGCAAAACACTAATCACTTCTCTCATATAGCTACTGTTTGCAGTCACCGCTTTGTAAGCAACGTCTAATGACAGCATTACTTGCAAAACTTTTATTACCCACAAAAAAATAGCAGTATTTTTACCACTCATTACTTTTATTTACATGGTAAAAATACTGTATTACTTGAATGTAGTTTGCATCTAGGATTATCAAACCACTTGTAGCTTAATCGAAATAATTCTATTCCCACTGATCAGGGGAAGTGAAATTACTGATAGGCAACGCCATCGGTGGAAGCCTGCAAACAATTTCTGTGATACTCATCCTTGTGCTAACCATTCAACCCTTCTCCCTTTCGCCTGGCGCTAATTTGTGAAGAGGTACATGAGACTGCGGAATTGCAGATCAATGCCAAGCTACTTATAATTTCTTCTGATATTGTTAAGCTTAACCCGGTCAATAAAATATTGTCCTTTAAAATTTTCTGCCTCAATCCAATTTGCCGGTCACCAAGTCTATTTTTTTGGCTGCAAAACATTAACATGGATATTTTAAAGGAAAACAAGCAGTTTATCCCATCCCCTGCTCCTGTCTCATCCCCATACATGTCTTATTCAGGAATGCCACCAGGCAAGCAAAGGCAGATTGCGCAAATAAGTAAAGCTGAATGACTGCACTCTGGCTAGGGATGAATAAAAAAAAGGTAGCCAAAGAGAAGGGCAAATCCAAAAAAATGGCTCTGAACTGACTGCTGTGGAGGCATTGGCTTCTTTGCTTTTCACTTGATTTTAATTCTTCCTCTTCATGCTTCATCTCCCCTGTTCCCCATGTGCTCTCCGGCTTGCGCTGGCTGTTGCTCTCTCCAGCTGCTCCCTGACTACTGTAACTTCCAGCATTTTTCTGTTGGAGCAGATTCTTCCATAACCACATACTACTTAGATATTTTATTATTGCATCCTCCTCCTCTATTACTTTTTTCCTCCTTCTTGTCAGCAAAAGTTCTCTTTGTGGTCTGGGTGAGCAGAATCCCAAATGGTTTAGCACCCACACCCCTTCAAATCCACACCTCAAACAAAAATACTCCTTTGCAATTTAAGAGCATGGTATCATCAACCAGAGCAGAAGGCTCTCATACAGTCTATTTACCTTTGCATGCCAACGGGGATATCATCCATTAAAAATTCATTTTGTGAATGAAAGCCTAAGGACAAAGAAAATCCTACCTATCTCATTCCCTTAGCGCACCATCAGAATTACACACCAGCATGCTATGCTGTCTCCCATCTTCTTCTCTCTTCTCTCTCCTCTCCTCTCCTCTCTTCCTCTCCTCTCTTCCTCTCTCTTCCTCCTCTCTTCCTCCTCTCTTCCTCTTCTCTTCCTCTTCTCTTCTCTTCTCTCTAGCCCATTCTCTCTCTCCCCTTGCTGTGGTAACAAGTTTTCACTATATGTGTTTTCTCTGTCATTCCAGCAATTGATTATTTTCCTAAAATTTGCCTTATTTGAGGGTATAATCCTTTTCTCTATACTCCTGTGGGTACCTTGGTGGTCAGTGGAGTTGTTTAAACTAAACAGGGCTCAGCCTTTCATAAACCAAACACCTTTCCCTAGAAGGCTTAAGCAATTCCTGAGTTAGTATAAAGATTCACAAAGTGTATTTCTGTTTTTTATTAATAAGTTGATTTAGCTTAAACTGTATTTCCAAAATGTATTTCCCTCCACTGAGACAAGAGAAGATGTTACAGTCTCATAAATACTGCATGCTCAGACATCCCTTTCATTTCTCACAGGGAGCTAGTACGTGATAATTGCTCTGCTAAAGCTCTGTGCATCATTTGGGTATCAGCTAGGTGAATTCTTCAGGCTCCATGCAGTTTTCTCAGGTGGCTTTTCATTCACGGTTTAAACTCCGCAAAATGACAAGGTAACTAGTCAGCAGTTGCTTCTCATTCATTTTTATGATGTTATCATGAGACGTGGGAGGGTGTGCTACCCGTGAGAAGTGTCCTCAGTTTCCTGGGGGCTCAGGGAAGCCGGGGAGAAGGGAAGGAGGGGTCGGCTGAGCCTCCGCTCCTGGGCAATGGTGGGAATCTCTGCCTGGCAGAGAGTGGAGCTTGGACCGCAATCCTGCTGCCTCCGAGGCTGGCTACACGGAGGTTAACAGGCTATCACACAGCCATATATCTGGACTGACCAGGGCAGGCCCTCAAAGACAGGATCTCACCCTCATGTCCCAATAAAGGTAATTTTCTTTGAAATGCTATTTTTATCCTGAATTTTAGAAAGAGATTTTTTTCCCTTGTCTCCCCCCCCACCTCTCTGATATTCCCAGCACCACAGCAGGAGAGGAGCCTGTTCCTGGCATCAGGTTTCATGGATGGCTGTAGGGAAGCAGTAAAGTGTTCCTGGCAGATAAACTGTGAGCAGGGGAAGAGGCTTCTTTCCTTCTTTTTTCTTCTTAATCCAGTTATTATCTGATCTGTATCCTTTAAATAAATATATATGCCCTTGCTTCTTCCAACTCTGAAGCTGGCTTGCGATAGCTCTTTAATTCCACCCGGCCATGCTTAGACAGTAGCTCAGTGGCAGGCCTAGCAAATTGTACACTTCCAAGTACAGCTCCCAGGGCTGTGGTTAAGACCCCATCTGACCTAAATCTCGCTTATTATAAACAACCACAAATGTTGGGTTTGGTGTTTTTTTTTTCCAAATAACAGCAGTTACAGGAATATGTCATTTTGCTTTTGCCGTTGATAACTAACACCCCCCCCGCTCCCCTAGGGCATTTAATATAAATGACACAAAGAGGAACAAATCTGGGTTTATTTCCTTTTTAATTTTATATGGATTATCTCTGAGTTTTTGCAATTATTGTTATCATTGTTAGCATATATTTCTTTCCTTTCCTCAGCCTTTGTTCCCAGGTTTGGACTCAGCGAGCTCATTGCCTAGCTGTAAAAGATACTGGTAATAGCTGCCTCTTCTTAAACAGGCCTGAGACCTCTAAGTGCATGTGGGCCCGTAAAAATTGAAGTTTATAATATTATCCTGATGAAACATAAAAGGCCTGAATCTTTGCCCTTAATATAAATGACTTTAAAGCGCTCAATAAACACTGAGCACTTACCAGCATTACACGGCAGAACTCGGTACCGGGATGCCTGAAGGCTGGGAAGCGATTTTAACTTCGGGGAACCTTGCTGTGACAGTTTTTATAAGCGAGCATCACAGACCATCAAACAGGTCTCAGACTACGCAGTTCCAACATCTGTATTGCATATAGCCCATGGTGATTAGGTGCACTATTAATGATGGGCGTGTAAATGATACACTGTGTAAATCGCCTCTCCTATGGGTGCGGGTGCGGAGCGAGGGGCTTGGGTGCTCCTCTCAGCGGGTGTCTGAAAGATTCCATCTTTCTGGTGGGGCTCCCAGGTCCCAAGGGAAGCCTGTCCAAATGCAGACGGCGGAGTCTGGCTGCGGGGCGACAGTGGGGTCCCGGCGGGGGGAGCCCGGCCGGCAGCGCGGCTCCACCGTCTCCCCTCGCTCCACGCAGCGTTC
>JAVJGI010000050.1:10871425-10904129 GCA_035590275.1 Ibycter americanus
CCCCCGCTCCCCGCCTGGCAGCCAGGGGCTGGGGAAGTTGCGCTTACACGCGAGATGGCTTCGCAGCGGGGATCGCTTTGAGAACAAGGTCTCCCCCTCCCTCGCCTCCCCCCGTCGCCGTGGCCTCCGAACTGTAAGTGGCAGGAAGGAAGTAAAGTTGCAAACAACCTGCAGCGGCAGGAACTTTCTGAGCCGCTCCAGCTGCATGTGTTCAAGGTGCCTTTGATGTGTGTGCAGCAGCTTCTGGAAAGTGGACTGCAGCTTTCCCGCTCGTCAGCCCTCCCTCTCCCCCACCCTTCCCAGCCTCCCCTCCCACCACCGCCACTTCAGCCCACACACGCAATTTGTTTGAGAAGGAGGAAAAAAAAAAAAAGAAAAAAAAAAAAAGTGATGAACAAGAAGTGGTGAATTACCCAGGCGACTTTCCTCAAAGAGCGAGCCAGCCGGGGAGCGGAGCTGCGGAGCGCAGCCCGCCCGGAGCGCAGCGCAGCGGAGCGGAGCCGCCCGCAGGGACCCGCCGGGCACCCACCGGGGACCGTGGGGACTGCCTGCTTGGCGGGGTGTGAATGCGGCTCCGCAGCGAGATGCAAAAAGCCTTATCTGCTTGCGTTTGACTTGAGATGCCGGCTCCTCACTAGAATGCAAACCCTTGCACAGGATGAAAACAGGTTTGTTGCAAATTCTGCTGGAAATGTTTCGTTCCCCACCGCCGCCACCTTCCTGTTTGAGATGCCAGAGAAGATCTTAATGATGACAAGGTGGCAGATACCTCTGCTGCGTACCCTCCGCTGTTCTTTGGAGATGTTAAGGCAGAGATAAATCTTTTATGCAGCTGTCTTTTCATATCTGTAGCGGTTGCTGCACAATCTGCACTTGATTGCAGCTAAAATATTCTTTTTAGGATCCGTTTCATGAAATGATGCAAAATAAACACAGATGGGAGAAGTGGGGGAGAGAAAGCTGTAATGAAGTAGTGATGGTGGATTGATCTTCCCTTCTTCCCCCCCCTTCCAATGCCCTCCCCCCAGATGTGAGCATTTCTGAACACAAAATGCTACGTTTCTGTTTTAAAGCAGTAAGGATTTGGGGGGCTGTTTGGGTGGGGTTTTGGAGGGAGACTTCCATCAGTGGTGCTTTCCTTAACTGTGACTTTCTTGAATGTCTGTGGCTACCAAGCCCATCAGCCTCTATCTTGCCTTCACCTGTTTTGAAGTATGTCTTGTTTCTTCCAACACCTTGCAGGTCATTCTTCCAGAATGCCAGAGGAAAGTTCGCCAAAGCGGAGTCCTCAGAACATCCCGTACAAGGACCTGCCCCATATCGTCAATGCTGATGGGCAGCATCTCTTCTGCAGGTATTGGAAGCCAGCAGCAACTCCCAGGTGAGTGCTTTCAAGCAAACGTCCTTTTTTTTCTATCAGTAAATAAGACTCTGTTCATGTGATTACTATTTATAGCTTGACTGCCGTTACAGGGCTGTGTGCATGGAGTTTTACAGAGCCACTAAGAGAGATTTCTGTCATCTGAGAGAGCCCCTACTGTAAAGGGCATTCTCCAAACCTTTACTCACTCAAGTTGGCCTTACAGATGTAAAACATGGAGTTACTGTCATTTCAGGCACAGCTGGCTCGGTGGGCAGTTCGGCATGCTACCCAGGCGGTGCATGCAGGTGGCTGATGCCTATCAGCAAGAAACAACTATCTTCCGACTAATCGCACATGCAGTCAGGGAGGGGTGGGATACGGGCTTAGGGATGCCTACTCTTTCTGATTTTCTCAGTGTCAACAAATTAGACATCAGCATCTGACTTCAGTTTCAGCAGTAGTAGCCGAAATCTCAGGATAACAGGCAGAATATGGTTTGACTCCATTGCTTTTTGACTGTTGTCTTTTTTTCTCAATTATTTATAGTTAGTGAATGATTTAGGGAGCTCTTTCACTGGCATCTGCGATTTCAAAACTGCCCTCAGTAATAAACACGGGCAAGGAACCAGGCAGAGAAATTTCTCTAATGTTTTCGTCATAATGTAAATAATCCCTTTTACTGTAATAGCTTTCTATGCTGATTGTGTGCTGATTATGACCTGCCATAGAAAGCTGTCCCTGTTCCTCCCATAGCTATGATCTTTCTTCTTCCACCCAGTATCTGCTGGCTTGGCATGTATTTATGCTATATATATATAGCATATATATATATATGTTATATAGGTGGTTACTTCATAAGAATCTGGATATTTATCGTTTTCTTTTTCTGCAAGCCAACAGGAAAAGCTGTGTTGATTTTATACAGCTAGAAAACAGTCACAGGAAAAAGTTGTTCAAGCTGTTGTAGGGAGTTAAACTTTTCCCTTGACCACCCAACATTACTCTGTGTCCAAATCAGCCTGCAGCTGCGCTGAGAGGTGGATACGGGTCCAAGTTAGCTGGCCTTGGGTTGTATGCCTGCGGACTAAGGGGCAACGGGAATAACACGGAGGTGGGCAAGCAGTGAAGCACACTGTCCCCACAGGGGAGGACAGTGCAGCTACTCCACTGCAGCGCCATCGCACTGGTTGGGCTGTAGGACGTGGCTCTTGGTTTGAGATCACCTGGTCCACAGGGTATTTTATAGTTACTTCTACTCACCGCCTTTCAGAAACAAGGAGGAAAGTTTTTGGCACTGATGCTTTATATAGTCTTTGCACCAACCTGAAGATTTCCTGTACAGAAAAAAACCCTATCAAAATAAGCTTCTCCTGTGAAACCAGGCTGTCTTGTATTATAATGCTAATTAATCATTAACTGCCCACAACATTCTTCACCCAGTTGTGGAATTGCTTTCTTTTTTCATGTTTAATTTCTTAGCAAATTAGTAGTGAGTTGATGGGTCTTTGATCCAGAAATGAAAGGATGATAAAGAGCTGAGAGTTAAAACTTGGTGTCTCTGGGTAGTAATTAACTACCTCTGGGTAGTTAATTTTTTTAAGGGCTCTGTGCACCAAGCAGTTAATTGGGAGTGAGCTTGCCCTAGTTTTGTGACAACAAAAGTGGATGGGATCAGTGTTGCTCATTTACAAGTGGTTCCTAAGTGCATGTGTGTGTGTGTGTGTGTGTGCATGTTTGTGTATAAGGAGGGGGTGTACTGTTTATTCTTAGCTCTTTTCGCATTGTTATGTATGAGAGAGATGGTAAGTGACTGAATAACAAGTTAGTGCCTGGATCCTGCAGCCAAGAATGCTCTTGAAGTACTTTGATAGGCAAACCAAAAATACATACTCCCCCCCCTCCCACTTTTCATAAGTAGCTCTGCTTTTTCTGCTTCATATGTAGAAGCTCAGCAACTTTCATCTAATTTTAAATGTTCAGCAAAAGTGATATATAGAGGTATATATATATATGTATAGGGAGAGAAAGAGAGGCACCTCAGGGAACTTCTACAGGCCTGTTATAATTTACTCTGTTTCAAATGCTGAAGCCGATTCTTTCAATCTTCTAACTCAATTGTTGATTCAGGTTCAAATCTTAACGCTAATGAATGACACTATAACTGTCAAGCGGTGGGATCTTTCATTGATCCATTATGTGTATAATCCCAGCTAGAACTATAGAAATACCTCTTCACTGCAGATGCCCAAAGGTTATCATTGACTCGTCTTCTATTAGAATAGAACTTATCATCCTTGATCCCTCCCCCAGGGAGGTGGGGGGGGAAAGGGGATATCTGCCAAAGGAAAAATTAAAAAGTAGCCGTAGCCTGGGGTTGGAGAGCAGACAATGGCAAGGCAGTCTCTGAGAGTGGGGCTGACCGACACACACAGCCCCTCCGAGCTGGGGCTCCTCCTTCATCTCAGACAGTCACACAAAGGTGGATGAAGGCTGTGGCAGGCTAATGTGCTATAGCGTATATTTTTTAAAAAAAACGATTTGTCAGGAAGATGGAGAAATTTTGTGAGGCTCTTTTGCTTCGTGCTCGCACATATCCAGGCTCTGATCCTGTGTGGTGTTGATCTGGCTGATCAGCCCATACTGGTGCACATATGGAAGCTTTGTTGTAAGTGCCACCGAGGCCAAGGTTGTCCTGCGAGTGAAAGGCACCTATTGTGAGTTCCTCAGCAGGGTCCGCTTTGTTTCCAAGGGGGATTTAGGTGATTACTTCGCAGGAAGCTGACACACAAAGGCACTCAGATGTCATAATGATTAGATGGGGTAGATAGAGTAGGGAGTAATGGGACTAAGGAAGGAGGCTGACAGTGTTTTCCACTTGTTTCTCGGGTGGGACGTCACTCCCAACAGCAGAGCAGGGGGACTGGGTGTCATCTTCTACTGCTGTGTGCTGGCAGTGGTGCAGGTGCGACTCCCCAGCCAGCAGCCCTGCAGGCTGCCCGACTTGTTGAGCCAGTTTCATCTTAAGATGTAATTAAGTGGTCTCGGTGAATGCAGCAGGGAAGAAAAAGCAGTATGTTCTGGTGTCGTTTTCATGTATCGTGCCAACGGTAGAGTATGTGGAGCATGAAAACAGGTAACTCTTTGGCACCGAGTGCTCACTAGCGAGTGCAAAGCTTAAGATCTGGGCAAGGCAGGATGTTTTCAGGACCGTGTAATGTTGTCTGAAGGAGGGAAATAGTTGGTACCAAAGCAGATTGATCTCATGCCTATAACGTGTCCCAGTAGCTGAGGAAATCCTACTTAATGGGAGAGCAGTCTTTGTGTAAACAGAAACAGCGGCTCCATGCAAGGTTAAAACCTCTGCCACCACCCTGAGCTGTCTGAGTCAAAACATGAGGTAATAGGAGGTGAGGAATTAAGAAACCGCGCTCTGTTCCCAGCTCTCAGACAAAGCTGCTAAGAATAGAGGTGGGATGAGGAAGGGGAAGGAAAGTTGGGAGGAGAAGTCAAGGCATTTCCTTTGAGGCCCCTAAAGGGCCTGGAGGAGTTCAGAGATGACCTTCTTTTCCTCTGTGTTCTGTATCTCCATAGCCTTTTCTGGACGCTTCAGCTGGTCCTGTCACTGCTCAGATAAGCACCGTTTGTTCTGGGGCACTTCCAGCCCCTCTGCTTGACCTCACGTAAACCCTGTGAGATTTATTGACCCAGAGTAGTTTTTTCCAAGGTGCTAATAGCCTGCAGCCACCGTTGACTTCAGATGAAGTGATGCTCAACTCTCTCCCTGTAGATCAGCAACTCTAGGTTGGACACTTGAAGCTTGAGACGCTTGTAGTTAGAGGATGCGTTTGAAAATATGGGTTCCAGACATCCTTGTATCTGAACTTCCTCATCTATCAAACAGAAATCATTATCTGGCTAATTAACATGATGCTTGTGTGTTGGTCCACGTAGCGGTCTCTAGGTGTACTTACTTAGATGATTGAAGTGCTCCGCCTGAGGAGACTGCCTAAAGCTGAGACACATGTGGGTCACAGATGTGTTCCTGATCAATTGTTAATGTACACTGACATGGGCTGGCTCAACTTCAGACATCATGACCATGGTTTAAGTGAACAGAATTGCAATTGTCTGAGTAAACAGTGTCTTCGTAGGAGTTCTTTCAGTTCTACACTCAGCAAGTGTGATTAAAAAGACAAAATTAAACAAACAAAAACCACTCACTTTTTGCTTCCTTGAAAAATGCCTGTCATTTATTCTGACTTGTTAGCAATGAAAGGCCAAGCAAATAAGGAGAAAATGTATTTCTGTCTTCCCCAAGGACTTTGCAGAAGCGTGTGTGGTACAGAGATACAAGCTGCCTTTATACTTGAACTGGCCCTTAAACTGTGAATATTGCTTGCTGATTTTGGCACCTCATTACCAGCATTTCCATGGCATTTTCAGAAGAACAGCACAGCTCCCAGCGTGAGCAGATGACAAAGTTGAATTTGACTTTCAGACCCTTCCAAAATGAATAAATAAATAAATAAATAATCCAAAGTGAAGTCAAAGCAAAGGTATTCAAGTCACTAATTATAATGTCTTCAATTATACTGTGTGGTGTTAGTCTCTAGAAATACTTAAAGGGATTTCTAACTTCGTGTCACTCTTGAAGAACACTTTTGTTTGTACTAAGGACGTCAACTTCAAACTAACGCACAGGGGCCAAACGTGTATGGTGCAAAGTGGCTTGTGTCAGCGGTTTGTCGTAGGATGAATTCAGCTCCCTCTGTGTCTGATCACATTGTACATAGTGCAAAGGGGAAATAACAATTATCATGGTCGAATCAACATTCCAGGCTTTGCTTGCTGTACTACTATTGCCTGCGTTTCTAAAGCCTTCCTTCTATTCAGCCATGTATGTGTTCCTTTAATGCCTATGTTGTCTATGCTCCTTGTGACTGTCTTATTCACTGTGACTCAGGGCATCCTTTTAGGATTTCTTATGCATTTCCAGAGGATGGGCAAATTAGCAAACCAGCTTCACGTAAGAGGGACTCTGACAGACAGGAGGGCAGCTTTGGTTCTTGCTGTAGATACTTCCAACAGGCTTTTTCAGCAGGATAATTTTTTTCAGTCACCACAGGAATGTTTGACGGAAGCAAACTTCCCTTTTATTCCACAGAACCCAAGGAAAAAGGCAAATAACAAAGGGAATAACAATTGTATTAATTAATTAAACTATCTCTTTTGCTCATTGCCTTGTTAGGATCAGCTTCTGAGCACAAATGTACAGCTTTGTGACATTGGTGTGTGGGAACAAGGTGGGAACGACAGGAGTTCCCTGTTGTGAATCTTGGAGCAGGGAAATTTCATCCTGGTCCTGAGACAGCAGCAAAGGAAGCAAAATCTATGTTGGTTCTCAGTGTGCCACCTGATGAACTCTTGGAAACAGTGCAGTCCAACACGATGAACATCAGAGGTAGAAATAGGAGAAAAGAAGAAAATGGTCTTGAGATTGTGTTGAGAAACTCAATTTCTGCTCATGATTTTGCCAGAGACTGAAGGCTAAGGAAACCTTGCTTCTCTCATGCAAATAGTTCATTTGCTTTTAATGGGATTTCAAGTGTGATGATCAGTACCGGCTTTGTACCATGACCCTGATGGATCCCCTAGCTGGTCACTCAGCAGTTAGAGCCCTGCCCGTCTCTCCAGGTCCCTTTATCCTGAGCAGACCCTGCACTGGCTCTCCTCTCAGACTCTGGTGCATGGGTTTTCTTCAGCCCATCAAACTGGGAGCACTCTAAACCAGTTATTTGTTGATAGTGACGCAATAGTTGAAGTAGACAAACTCCTCAACCTTCTCAGGGTTCCAGATGTAAGAGCATTTTACTTCACTAGCACAAGAAATGTCCAGGTTTAGACAAAATAACAAAACCAGCTGCACACAGTTCCTTGCCTCAGTTTCCTCAACACTCTTGAACATCCCTTGGGAACACACAGCAACTCTTTTAGATCATCATGAATACATCTACAAGAGTTGGCTGGTATAGTTGTACTGGCTAGAAGAGGGCATTTTTTCTAGATGCCTATTGCAGAGGGATTGGCTTGTGTTTCCTTGCAAGTTCTCTTCAAGCTGCTGGGGCTTTGTGCTTTTCAGAGCCAGGGTGAACATCTGATCTCTTTGTTCCTCTAGGGAAATTGCATTGTTCTAAGGGCTGTCCCTGCAGACACATTTGGCTGAGCTGTCTTCCCTAGGTTCAGGCGTGCCATTGTCCTAATGTGCTTCCACTTGAATGGAAGCCATCAGTGCTTTAAACCTTCTATTGTCCCTTATCCAAGAGATGTGACACAACCCTGATAGCAAATGGCTGATTTGCCTAGGTATCCAAGGAGATAGTGTTGCATCCTGCCCATGAGAATCCTTAAGATATGCTCAGGCAGGTCCCTTACCTCATCGCACCCCAGTTATATCCTTAACTATACCCATACATTGCTGCCCTGTACTCTGCCAGTTTAGACATTCTGACACCGTATCAGTATGGCTTATTATTCTATAGGAAGGAAATTAGTAGTACCAGGGTAGATAAAGTTTTTCAACATCATTAAAACTGTATCTCTCCTAGGGTTTCTTCCTGCAGACCAATAAAATTTCACTTATGTTAACTGGAAGAGAAATACTGGTACAACAGTCCCAAATACCAGCCCTGGGCTAGTCCCAACTGTAAGCGTCTTCTGAAGCAACCAGACCTGGGGGTGGTGTGGTCAGGGAGGCATCTCAAAGCTGACTAGACTCACTGTCCAGACAGTGGTACCCAGGTGTGGCCTTGGGGGCAGCAGGCAACAGCCAGTGGAAGCAGTCTTGATGGCCAGAGCACCCCAGCCGGATTTGCCTTCCTCCAAGCACACTCCTACAGGCTGTCCGCATCAGCTAGGCATTTGTTTCGGTGTTTGTTTCTTCTAGACAGATGCCATGTGTTTGTGTCCAAAGGGATTAGTTATTTTTGCAGTAGCAGCCATGTAGCTGTTCTCAATGTCCCAAGACCCTGGGTAACACCAAACTTCATGAGTGCTTCCAGTGGAATGACAGAGACTCCCCTCCTGGCTGACAGACGCTTGCTTGCCAGCCAGAAGCGATCTTTGTTTCTGTTTGGCAGGTGCTCACTTGATGATGGGAACCTCTCAGTCCTCCTGTACCAAGTGATGGCAAAGGCAGCTTGCTAGACCTACAAAATTTAGTGTCAGAAAACAGAATAAAGAAGTCAACGAGGAGCAGAGAGCAGGCAAAACACACGGTCAGGACAGTCATTAGGCAGTGACACAATGACCAGCGATTTATGGAATCAGTCCCTTCGTTTCTCTGTGCTTTGTTTCCTCATCTAAAATTAGGCGTAATCATCCAGGCAAGTGACATAAATTGGGTCTGGAGTCCCTATACGAAAGTTGCCAGAGAAACTAAGTTGTTCCTTGAGGTTTTGGTGGTTGAAGAGTGCTGGATATTTGAAGAGAAACTGAAAAAAAAAAAATCTACTAAGTGACTAAGTGAAGCATTAGTTGTTCTCTGCTGTTCATCTACAAGTGACTTGTGTCAGCAGCCATCCGTCAAAAGAAAGAAAAGAGGAGAGAAAAAAAAAAGGAAACAAAATATTGACAACTGGGCTAAAGCCAAAAATTCAATGGTAATAGGGTAGTGATCGTTTGCTCCAGTATTGTGTACAGATGGGTAAGGAGAAAATGTACAAACTACTCTAGGTTTGGTAGGCAAGAAGTATTGCCGATCTTTTTCGTCCATCTATCTGACCTATGATAAAAAGGGCTCACTCTGTGTGTTTTCTTTTGTCCTTGATTAAGCTTGAAGCTTGCACAGTGGAGGAATAAAGCTTAAAAATTTGGCCTTTTTTGACAGCAGAAAGTTGGTTTAATTTGCTGTAGGTGTCAGCAGGTTAGCTAGTTCGCCAGCTGGCAAGATGAGCTTATTTTCATAGGTTTTCAACATATTTTTTACTTTTATTTTTCAAAACTATTTCAGTGAGGTTTCAAATTCAACTGTCAAATTCCAGAAATCTGCAATGGCTTAATTTACTGGGCTAAAGGCACGAGGAGTGATGAGGAAGCAGTAAGTAATTAAATTGCTGCAGAGATAACATCTAGCTGACTTAATGGTTAAGCTTTTTCTTCATTTTTTCAATTTTGTCTGAGAGCTAGTCTACAATATTTGGAGTATTAAAAACTGTATTCTGAGCAGCATTCATAATCTCATTTTATTAAAAGGATACTCGAGTGATTAGCATTCAGTCATGCTCTGGCCCTTGCAAGGAGCACCAAGCCTCTCAACCCAGGTTGTCCTGAAAGTGCACAGATCATCTCTCTGACATTAGTAGCTGCCCACAAGTTCATTAGGACAGAAAACGTTTTCAAAAATTGGCTTTTTCTTTGCAGGTTCGCTGTGGCCCCATGCACGTAGCACAGGGCTGGAGCTCAGGGAACCCACGGTGACGTTTTGACTCTGCTGTTGAACTCTCGCTGGCAGCCGTAGGGTCAGGTTTTGCCTCACGCTGTGTGTCTGTCCTTGCCTCTGGCACGCTGTGTTGCCACAGACAAGGCTTTTTGCCTCTTGTGCTTCAGTTTACGTGACAGGAAGGGTTGAGCCTTGCTTGGGGGAGGGCGATGGATCAGAGGACCTCTTGAGGTCCCATTCATCTCTGCGTTGCGTGACTCTACAACAAGCCTAGCTGCACCCTTTGTAAAGCACTTTGGGTTTTGTGAATGAGGAGTGTTGTACAAAAGCCAGCTGTTGTTATTATTTATGCTGTCCATTTACTGGTCACATTTCTCGGAGCTGGGGAATGGAAAAAAAAAATCAATCAACAGATTCAATTTGTTTATATTTAATTTCACTTCCAGCGTTTGGGGAATGTTGATTTGTTAAACACTCTTCTTTTCTCTAAAATCCCTAGTTTTACATAATCAGTGGAAACATTGTCTCATTCTTACACATAGGTGTACGTTTCTCTTTTCAAAGATCATTGCAGAGTTCTGTGTATCAACGGTTTGCTTCCTGCTGTGTGCCTTCCATGCTTAAAGCAGAAGATGGTCAGATCCCTCAGCAGAGCTAAATGTAGCAGCAAGGCTTGTTTATATTTTGCAAAGCCCAGAACACACTTGGACATGCCCCTGCTCAAGCCGTGCAGGCAGTTAGCAAACCCACCACCCCGTCTGCCCCTGCCAGCTCCCGGGCATCCCGCAGAGCACGGGCGCTCCAGTGCTCCCGAGCCCCATCCCGACCTCACAGCTACAGCGCTGGGGTCTCTCCGGCTCCCCGTGTCCCACACGGTGCCTGCGGTGGTTCAGCCCTCATCTGGGAGCTCTGCGTCTCCAGTGCCATCGGCGGCCCCAGTGTTGCACTGTACCGATATAGCTGATGGAGCTCTTCCCGTTCTTGTTGCAGGCTGCGACAGATGCACCCCTCATGTGATCCAACAAATGGTGTCTTGTAAGTTGGCAGAAGAGAAACTCAGGAGGAAAGGCAAAACATCTACCCTGCTGCTAGCTCACATACCAGCTCTGACTCTTTCTTTGCTGGCAATCGGAGGAGCTGGAGCTGGCCTGGCAGTGGCGGGGTTAATAGCTGTGGTATTGAAAATATTTGTTCTTGATATTGGTGAGGCTTTTTAAAAATGGTCAGAAATATGTGGTACTTCTCGGTTTCTGGTGAAGTGCTCCACATGAAACACAGCATTCCTGCAGCAGAATAACAGCTTGTGGTTTAAATAAATGTTGTTATTTCTGCACTGCTGTAGGTGTACATGTATGTTTTGGTTCAGTGACTGCCAGATACTGTAAATGAGTATTGATTTCCTTTTCTATTTTAAGCTTTTCTGCAGAAAAGGCATCCCACATGCCTTTAGCTTTCTTTGCTGTACCCAAAGTGATTGCAGCCAAGGCTTTATCTAACTAAATACTCTTTTATTTTATTGTTACCACTCATCCTTGTTTTAGTAGTTGCACCCCAAGCTGGTCAGGTCCCCATCCACCGTTTGGAGTTTAAAGCTGTTACATCTAGCCCTTTCTGAGAGCAAATCAAGACAGTGTTTAAAACTCATGGCAAGTAGATCCTTATTTTCATTAGCGTGGCAGCCCTCGCTGCCATAGGTGAAGCTGCCTTGGTGTTAGAAATGAAAGAACATTTTAGGAAGCAGGTCTGCCGTAGCTGAAGTCTTTAGAGAGCCAGGTTAGCTCAGTGTGGCCAAGGAATAACATAAACCTGGATTTGGCAGCTGTAGGCTGGGGTCTCTATCCGTTTGTTAACTTTCAAGTCACCTGTGGGTAAACCATTGCACCTCAGCCATGGTTCAAATTTTATTTTGGTACGAAATGTGAATAAACATTTCACCCTTTAAAGCACATGTTGCAGCGATCACTGTCTTAGCAGGATTTCTGTGTCTCACGTTTAACTGCTTACGTTCAGCCGTCTCTCCTACCTCGGGTCTATGGCAAACATGGAATAGTAAATTAATTGGAACATGCTCAAAGCCTTGGCAAACACTTTGCCTGCGACATTACTGATTTCCCAGAGGAATAGCTGCTGTTATTGATTTTGACAGAGCCTGTAAAGCCTCTCACTGCAAAGATTCCTCTCATAGCTGGGCAGGGCTGAAGTGCAGCTCTGGGATGTGCCAAGATAGGATTATTCATTGGAAATTAATGTGCTTAATCTCAAAGTATGTTAAAATATACATAAGTGCTTTATGATTAAGAAGTCAATCCTTGAGTTTCCATCTCTAAGTTTATGGGATAATTCCACCTTAGCTTTTGGAAAATCACATAGAGAAAGATTGGCTATTTGGAGACTCATGTTATCTGCAACATCTGACCTTTTTATGACTTCATCAGTTTGTTAAAGATAGCCAATTAAGATCTCTGTCAACACAGAGGACCACAGAGAAACTTGTATCAGAAAGGTAAAAGTGAGGATGGGTAATTGACTCGGTGCAGGAACTAATCAAGGGGTCCACGTTACGGGTGGAACTGCCTGGTTACAAACCGTACTATCAGGTTTAAGTATTTCAGGGAATTGAAGTTTTATGTTTCGCTTTAAACCATTGCCATACAATTGGGAATTGTGCAGTCAGTGCTTTATTAAAAAGTAATAATATCATACTATCTTGAGTTCACAGAACAGGTAAAGTGTCATCCCCTTTCTTGCTCCTTACTTACTCACAGCACTCTTCCAAGCTAGTGAAGATTTGCCCACGTAAGCCCAAAATGCCTGATCAAAGTGCTTCAGCTGTGCAGTTTTTATTGCAAGGAATGCCTTGGAAACACGCTGACCCCCTTGTGCCAGATGTGTGCTTCTTCCCTGCGCAGGTGCTAGGGAGATGAGCTGAGTTCTTCCTTTAATAACTTTTTCAATATTGCTTGTCAGGAGTTGTCGGTACCATCCACTCCCTGAAATAATAGCTTGAGACTGGAGGTGATTAGAGCCATGGCTAGAGTTTAAAATGTGGACAATCCCATTTTTAAGAACCACAGATTTTGTGGGGAGACTACGAAGAACCCCTGGTGAGCCCAGGTTCAAACCACTAGTGATATCTAGCTCCTGGATGAAAAATACTTTGTGGAAAAAGTGAAGTCAGAACAAGTCTGCAGACTTGTCTTAGAGGACTTCAAGAAGCGCTGCTTAACATTTAGATGTAGTATCCTCTGCACCACTTTATGATTTCTCTCAAGCTATAAGCACTTCTTAGCAAACACTTGAAAATAAGCAAGCAAGTTACTAAGCACTTAAAGGTCACCAAGTACTTGTGTGGACCTAAGCAGATGGTTGACTTTACTAAGTAATTTCCATCATTTGAGGCTCCTCATCATTTGACTAGAACTCCTCACCTCGAAACAGGGATACTGCTGCCTAATTCCATCTTCTGTGCTATGCAGAAAGGTGAGATTAAATGGTTAAAGTGGGGCTAGGACCCCATGTAGGGAGCATTCTTGCATGGCTTGAGCTGATACTTTAATCAAACACACCTTGTTCCTTTCTAGGAAGCCTGCTTGATCTTTTAGAGTTGAGTTGGGTTTGTCAGGGTATGAACTTTTAGTAGCAATAAGTACTGACTCCTGTCACTGGAACAGGTACCAGTGTTCTGAATATGCTGAGACTGCAAGTGAATTCAGTAAGAAGGAACTGCTTTTGCACAGCTGCTTTGAAACAGAGACATACGTTTATATTTTAAAAAACTTTGTTCAGTGAACAGATTTAGTCCTGAACTAGTGAGTAATGCGGATTTTAAGCAATAGTGACTGTGCAGAAGAGAACTTCTGGCCCTTTAATTGCAGCTTTCTCATGCTTTGAAAGGACAGTCCATCTAATTACACAAGCCTTTCTTTTTCCAAGGCTTTGGCTCACCAGGCAGTGCCTGCATTTTTATTTCAAGAAGAAACTGCTACATGACTGGCTAAACGGTAATTTTTGTCCCTTTGGAAATCATTAGAGGTTGCAAGTCCGTGAAAGAGGAGAAGGGAGGTCTGCGAAAACTGTTCTTGCTCTTATTCCCCATTTGTTGGTTCTCCATTGAGGATGGTGGTCCTGCAGCCATCTTCCATCTGTGGCAGCTTTGCTTCCAAGTGCAAATTATTTTTAAATAAAATTAACAAGAATTATCTGATTTGTCCTGCTTTCCAAGGGGATCTGTGCCAGAAACTGCTTTGAATATTCTTCCTCCACACCTTAAAGCTAATCTGAAAATGCTGGGTGTTATTTCAGATCGACTTGAATTTTGCAGCTGATGTGGTCTATTTAAATAATGCTTGGCACAGTTTTCTTAGAAAGACAGTGACTGCTTTGTGCATTCATCCTTGTAGTTCTCCTTGGGAGATACGACCTCCATTTTATCTCTCTCGTAGCCCTCGTACCGAGGAAGGGCTGAAGCAGAGCGAAGTACAGAACTGGGATGTCCAGTTCCAGCCTTACTGCCAGCTGGGTGCGGGGGCAGTTCTGCCTGGGCTCCCCCCAACTCCTCTTGTGTGTGGCAATGCCCACACCTTGCCTTTTTGAAAACAGAAGTCGTAATTCTTCTTTTGAGGACCGCTGCGCGCTGCTGAAGGGCAGCTGCAAGAGGAAAGCGCAGCCCCGAACCCTGAGCTGCCCCTGGCTCCAGAGCGCTCGGATGCCGTGCACACCCAGAGCAGCAGCTCTGGCAGTCGGTGCTGCTGAGGAACAGCCCATCTCTGGTGTCAAAGTGGAGGAGTGTCTCCCCGAGGCAGCCCGTGTAACCCTAGAATCCCTCCTCCGCAGTTTTATTCACAAAAAGGATAGGAAGATCCGGCCCATGAATTTTAAGCTGCACGCCATGCATTTCACCTCTGATCTCAGCCTTCTGTGCCCTAAAATATTGCTTCAAAGCTTCCTTGAAACAAAATACAGCTGGTCTCAAACGTTAACTTTGCAGGGATTTGTCCAGAGCTATGCAGTTGCCAGGTTCCAATAATTCCTTCCCTCCCACCCCCACCTGAAGTTTCCTTCATCTCTTTTCCCCTGTATTAGACCACTCATGAGTTATTCTCGGTGAGGGTGAGGGCTTGCTTTTGGAAGAGCTACAATAAATCAGCGTAACCTCTTTCTCTGCACAGTTTTGTGCTGGCTCTAGCTAGATCCTGTTGAACCTTTGGTTTTGAAATATATCTGTACTACCCGGTTCTGTCTCTGCCCTGTTGATTTATGGTGTCTACACTTTCTGGTGTTGTTGAATACCTTACCCATGTTACTCCTCCTGCAGGTCACGGCGCTTCTCAAATGTCCTCCTCACTCTGCTGATGAAGGGTTGTGATTTAGAAACGTACGATGAGACCAAGCTTGCAGACATGCTGCAAGAGTTGCTTATGGAAGCAAGCACAGATTTTAAGCCTAATCCCTGTTTCTAGGCTGTTAGACAGTAGGATGCTGCTTAAATGAAGAGCAGCGCCGTTGGACAGGCTTGAATGGGAATTCTGAGCCTGAGGAAATGGGGGAGGAAAGTAGGAAGCAGAGTTTACTGGAGAGTTGTGGGGTTTTTTTAGTTGCCAGTTTCAGATTTGGACTTGAATGAAGCTACTGATTCTCCTAGACTAGAACAAACGTCATCAAACACAAATGTACAGAATCCTCAATTCCCACAAGCTCTATAAAAATCAAGCAGAAATTTTGTAGTGTGAGCATAGTATGTGGTCCTTTGACATATTCTGTGGTGCTTAAAGGTTTTTCACAGGTTAAACTACTACATTCTTGAAGTACTTATTACCTCAGTCTATGTGGAAGAGGTGAATTCCTCCAGATTTGGATCTGGGTGAGATATCCATGCTGATGCTACATGGTCTGCAGTATTGAGAGAAGGTCAATAGAGACTCGACTCCAGGCTATTGCCATTCTGACTTGCTTTTTCTCCTGAGTTGGGAAAAATAGCTATAGAACTGATAGTTTAACACAACGTTGTTCAACTTCAGTGGTAGCTGAAAAAAGAGGTGGCTACCCAAATTATGAACCTACAGGACAAAGCTATGGGCCAGTAGAGCAAAGGCTAGGAATGCATTTCTCAAAAAAACTGAGCAAGACAGCAGGCAAAGCTTGCAAGAGCAAGCTCTTGGGTGTGATGCCACCTTGAAACATGGCTTAGAATTGGGAGCAAAGTCACTGCCTCTTGCACCGTTAGAGGGACAAAACTCTGCATGTTTCTTAGAGGCAGAAGGACGATGCGAAGGGACACACCTGACTCCCCCATAAATATCCCTGTCTAACCGGAGTCACCAGGCTGAACTCTTGGCTAACTGCATAGGTCACGAGCATGCACAATGTGAGACAAATTGCCAATGCTATTTGTAATCTCTGCCCATGGCCCAGGTCTTGTCAGGGTTGCTTCAGGACACAAATCACTTCAGGGGAAGAAAACAAAGTGCAAAAGCTGGCTGAAAAGCAAATAGAGAGACATTTCTCTTCCAAAGTTCAGGTCTTGCACCCAAAGCAAGAGGCTCAAGAGCCCTCCAGAGAAAAGGGCACCAACAGTGGACAAAATAATTCATTCTTCATTACATGTTCTTGGAAATGATTAGCTGGAAATTTTAAAAAAGAAATAAATCTTTAACCAAATACTAAGAGTAGAAAATCGGAATGACAGTCAAAGCTCAACAAAATTACAAGCTGCTTAACGCATAATCTTATTATGTGAAAGATAACTAATCTTCATAATCAGCGAGGACCACTAACCCACCAAACACAGGAAGGCATACCTTTAATTGGCTTTCCATTTTAATATACCTTGGAAGGAAAAGATGCATACATGACATTACATTTTTAACAAGGTAAAAGGGTCTGTGAGCAACTCTCCAGTTGCTTGTCCACAAATGCCACCAGTGAAATGTTTTTGATAAATAAAGGTTAATTGTTCACTGTGATTCTAAGACTCAGACTGATGCCAGCTACAAAGGAACTGGTATATCAGCTCAAACAACACACCAAAAGGTAATACTTAATTTCTGTAAGCCGGTCATTTTCCTGGCAGCCTAGCTAACTCAGAGCTTTCCTGTCAGTTAGTTTTTAAAAATTACTTCAGGAATTTAGTGTCAAGTAGTCAAAACTGCTCAAGTCAGATGTTTTTTGTTAGAGTTGATCTGGTTCTGGTAACAGCATACATAATACCAAATGAAAAGCATAGTTACCTTATGTAGAGTAACATGGTATTAACTTAAGTTGCAAGATGTTGATTTAGGAAATCATTTCTGTGTGTGATTAAATCAGTCCTTATTCAGGACATCATTTATAAATCCTTTCTTAACTTTCATTTTGTACTTTGTAAGTCCTATTGACTTTCATGAGTTGAAGAAAGTTTCCTGGGGTTAAGCAAGTACTTAAATGTTGTTCTGAAGAGGGATGCTTTTGAATGGGGCGGAAAAGACTGCATTTTTCATATATGCAGTCATAGGAATCTTGTCTTCAGTTCTTTGGTCTAGTCCCAGTGTTTTGGTTTATTTTGTGGTAATGAAAGAGCATGCACAAGGTCCCACAGAAGTGGCTCTGTCCCCAGAGGACACAAGAGTGTTAAAATCATACCATCCTGCTCCCAACCTTCTAGTTCAGTTTCAACATGATTTTTGTTGAAAATAAAGCAGCAACATGAATCTTACGCCCAGCAGCACCAAAGTCCTGAGTTGGGTTTTTGACCTGCCAGATCTCGTAGCACAGCAGCTTTCAGAGTGTTGTTTTAAGGCATGTTCTTTGTGATGACAGAGCCCTGGTTTAAGAGGACTCTTACGCATTTGCGTAAGCCTGGTGCTGCAGTTTATTTTCCCTACAATTATTCTCCTGGAATTGATTGTGGAGTTGCATCTCTAGAGCTTTGTCCTGGCATGGTGGAGGAGGCAGAGGTGGCAACATGTGCCCAGCAATAATGTGAGAACCTCTAAAGCTGGTGCTGCTCTTGTACCTACAGCTGAATTCCTGCCCTGCGAAGCTGCTCCCCACACAAGAAGGGATAGATTAGAAGTTACAGTGAGAAATAAGCTAAAGCTTAGATCAACTGGTGACCTCTCCAAGAGGCAGGACAGAAAGATCATGTGTTCATATTTTGTGCACAGTGACTTTGCATCGCAGCCTTCCCTCTACCACTCCCAGCCTCCCTGATGGAGGAAAGGACGTTTGCATGTGCCTTGTGCCAACAGGGTGTGTGGCATCGCTGTGTCTTGCTTAGCAAGCTGCAACTGCATCACTCGAGGGACCGACACCTGGGTGACCAGCACAGTGGAGAGGTGGGAGCAGGGAGTGGTGTCTGGTACATACCATCACCTCTTAATGAGTAAACACAGCCAGTAGTTGATTTGAACCGTAGAGACAAATACTATCCTGCCCTCTTGCAATAAATAAATGCATCTGTTTGCCAAGCTGTGCAGTACCAGGAGGCAGAAACCTGCAGTGAGGAGGGAGGAGGAGGAGGAGGTGGTGAAGGCTATGGGAAGGGTTAGGGATCTGTGAAAACTGTTGCTTTTGCAAACAGCAGTCAATAAACTGGTTTCCCTTCATAGCCATAATTGTTGCTGCGCTGGTTAGATGGGAGCAAGCGCGCAGATGCTTACTCATGCTCAGCTCACACCTTGGCTTTGTGTGGAGACACAGCTGCCGAGCATGGGGAGGGGAAATGGTGCTGTTGTGTGATTAGGTGCTTTTTTGTGCAGGTGCCAAAGCACTGCTATTTTGAGATGTTCAGCGATTACAGTTCCACCAGCCAGAGCCAGCTGAAGCATCCAAAGATACCATCAGGTTTCCCTGTCTGTGGTTAGAGACCTGCTAGCACGGGTTCAGGCGTGGGTCAGCCTCCACCAGAAAACTTTGCAGGCTGTGCAGTGCTTTGTGCCTGAGATGTGCGAGTTTCCAAGGATTTCACCAGTGCAATTGCAAGAGCTGGAGGTGAAGAAATATCTCCCCAGGATCAGTTTGATACATGGGCAATACGCAAACCTTGTTTAAACAGGATTTCCACTGGGGTTGCACACAGAGGCACTGCAGTCCTGCAAAATCTTTATGCCTGCAGGGTTTCTGTATTAATTTTAAATGACTCTGTTGAAAGCAAGTCTCTAATATTCTGTTATTCCAGCCATTGCGGTAGGAAAGAGCAGGCTGCGATTTGAGAGCAGAGGTGTCTGCAAGAATGTTTACATACAGAAAAGAACTGCTGTCAGTCAGTCTAATCACACAATGTATTTTCATGCCAGCTTGCTAGTGAAAACACGTTGAACCATGTATTTGTTCCACTGCCTTCAGGTATTATTTGCCAAATCTAAACTGGTTTTGTAATGAAAAATGGGAGGTTAGGTGAAAGAGCCAAATCCTTCAATCCTTGCTCAGATGATACTCATACTAATTTCAATTTTTCAAGCAGTTGTGTTTAATGCATGGCCCCTGTGCTTAGTCCTGAAAGCTGGAGCTACAGAGCTGTGTAGATGTGACCTAGTTTTTGGTCACCAGAGCCACTCTCTGTTTTTACTGAACAACAAAATGAGCTACTTCTGTTTCAACATAACAAGTTGGAAATTTTACTTGTTTACGTCTACTGATAGGACAAAACTTTCCAAAGTATCTAAGTCTTGTCGACAGCTACTGCCATTAGGGCTCTTAAGGCACAAGCAGTCTCAGGAATTTTATTCAGTATTTTGCAGACAAATAATAACCCAGGTCTCTTCCCCGTGATGTCCAAAGGCCCAGTTCTGCAACACCGGGCAATTGTTGTGCTCGATGAGAGGAGAGGTTGCAGGAACACCTTGCCTCCCTAAAGCATTTAGGTTTTTTCTTTTCTCACTGGTTTCACAGAAGATGAGGGGTCTGAGCATCTAGCAGGATGCTGTCAGGCAAAGTCATGGTGCTGCATCAGTGTGAATGAAAGTAAAACTAGGTCTTTGCTGTTGGGGGGATGAAATAATGGCAAGAATTCTGCTGGCAGGGATCTTTTTGCCAGCTCCCCATTCGGTTTCGTTCACTTGATGCATTTCAGTGCATGCATTCAGGTAACATTGCTCTGAGAAATGAAGGACTATTCAGTCAGCCAAGTTGCACCCTCATCTCTGTGCTTAGTCAGCAGAAAAAAATATAGGTCCTCTAAAGAGTAGCCGAGGGCTTAAGTAAGACACTGAGCAGGGAAGCTGTCAAGGGCCAGGTAATAGGAGTTACACAGCAGAGAGAGAGCCTGGCTGAGTCTGTTGGATATCGAGATGATGGGTACACAGGAATTTTCTCTCCCATTTCCTTAAGTTTCTGCATGGGTGTCCTGTGCACGCAGTGCCACTGCTTGCTGTACCGCAGCGTCCAGAGCCTGCGGGTTAGCAGCCTGGCTTTGCTTCAGCCGCTGCCCCCCTGCTGCATTTCTGAATGCTCGATGATCTGCCAGCCCCAGATCACAGCCCAGGGGGCTGTGATGTCTCTTTAGGTGACCCAGGACCACGGCTGAGGTACCAGACCAATAGTCATAGGTGGAGGCAGAAGCATTTGAATGGTGCCTCCAGTTTTCAGGGGCATGTATAAAATAATGACTTGCTCTTCCAGCACTGGCCACAGTGTCCCTGCTGGGCTGCCAGTGTCCGGGAGAGGTAGGACATATAAAGCCATGATGCCTCTGCTGCAGGAAGTTTATACTCTCTGCTGTGGAATGAGCAGTGTCTCCATTTCTTCAGCATTTGGAGCTACAAGAATAGACCCAACACTCTGAAAATCAGACTGTCTGAAAAGTGCATTGATAACTTGGCAAATCTATTGACCGGGGAAGATGACAAATGAAGAAATGACTGCTCCACACTGATCGTTTTGCAACCTTCAGTCATACTAAAGAACATTTGTAAGGCACAGCAAGTTACATATGCTACATGACCTAACCTCACCCTTGGTAATTAGTATTAGACAGATACCAGAGCATCTTTGCATTGCTGCTTTTGTGTCTGTAGTATGGTCTGTAAAATCCTTCTGGTTTCGATGGATGCTCTTTCAAGTTGCCTAGCTTGAGCAAATACTTTGACAAATACTTTGAAGCAGGTGCTAATCAAAGAGCTAAAGCAGGAGTTTCTACATCATCCAACATCTTTTTTAAGTTTAAATGTATTAAGATCAAAGCAGTTTATTACAGTGAATACACTGTCTAAAAAAGCACTCAAAACCTCAATCGAAATGAAGTTCAGGAGTTCACTGGCTGTAAACAGATGTAATTATTTTGTTGTCAGTTCATTTAATATTTCACTGTTAATGTACTGGAAATATCTAACGTGTAGCCTTCAAACTGTTTTGAGGTTGCTGATGTTGCAGTGACAGATGGTACTTTTAAACAAACAAGTTATGTTTGTGTTGCTGAGGCTGGATTTAAATAGTCACCTTTGAATTCAGCAAAACTTCTGTAATTTAATTTCTACTTCTGCTATAGTTCTAGTCTAATTCTACACAAATTTTGCCCAATAAAAACACTGGGAAGGTTCATTCAACTTCAGTCACTCTCACTCGATGCCATTCCAGTAAAAGTAAAGTATCACTGGTAAAACTGGAATCTTCAAGAAGGTGTATTTGTGTGTCCTTGTGTGTTCTTCAAAAAGAAGTGTCTGTTAGACTGGGGTTTTTTATGATCCCTGTCTGTAGTCATATGGTGGCTATGTGGCTATGTAAGAGTTACTTTAAACACCAAAGTGAAGCAACAGTTTTGGGGCAGAAACTGGAATGGCAAAATTACCAGAACTGGGGTCAAAAGGTAAAATTCTAAACTCCAACCAAAGTTCTGGACTCTGCTTCAGACCCATTCTTTAGCTTAAATTTCATCTTCAGGAGTGCTGTGTAGCATCAGACAAGGTTACAAGTTACAAAGTTAAGTATTTGTATTTGAAACCAATCCCAAAAGAAATCAATGGCAACTCATACACTGTAGGAGCAGTGTAGACACCTCAAGCCCAAGATGGAATTATCCAGCACAAGGATTGATGCTGAAGCCCATCTCTATCTCCAGCTTGCAGCAGACGGTGGTGGAAGACAAATGGGACAGAGCAGTGTCTGTCCCATGAGCATTCCATGTGATCTGTCCTACTACTGCCTGGTGAAGACCAGGCTGATGGTAGGGCAGGATGGCGATCATTCCCTCTGTGATCAAACCCACCTCAGCCATTACATACCTGCCTTGTATTTGCTGATGTCTGAAATGCTGTTGCTAAATTGAATCTGCTGGTTTTGCTTGCAGCTCTGAAGCCTTTGCGGGTTGATTGCCACGTTAATGATTTATACCTTAATGCTCCATTTAGGGCCCTCGTGTTTATCGCTCACGGCGCTGGGGAACACTGCGGCCGCTATGATGACTTGGCCCAGAGGCTGACAGGACTTAACTTGTTTGTTTTTGCCCACGACCATGGTGAGTAGCCTAAAACAGTGCTTGCTTTACAGCAGCTCAGGACTTTACCGAAGTAAATGCCTATAAAGCTACTCAGCATTGAGAGAAGAGATAAAATATTTACACCTCAGCATAAATGAGAAAGGGATCATCAGTTGCTTTGTAACGATCTGCATACTGAATCTGTAAGAAGCTGTCCCTGTTTACCTTGAGTTTTCATCAGCCTTGTCCTTGACGTTAGTACTGGTGCTATTTTAACCACTCTGTAATGGATTATTTCTCTTTCACCTATCTCATGGGGCATGGGGAGGTATCATCCACTGTGGAAGTGGGACTAGGATGCATTTCTGCTGGATTCATGGTCGATGTCCTAAATGATCCCAGAGGGGAGGCTGAAATGACAGTATAGCTTTCATATACTGATACAACTAGACAGCTACACCCTTGGGACATTGAGGAGCATGGAGACATCACAGACCTTTGGACACATCTCCACAGTCCAGCAGAGACACCAGAGATGGCTGTACACATCTCAGCTCTGGTGAGAAAGCAGTTTGAGTGCGTTAAAGGCTGTGATAACACAGCAACACGACCTCAGCCCTCGGCCAGTAGGTCTGGGCAGTGCTGTGTCAGGTAGGCTTACTGTTCCAGCCTCTTCTGGCTTGAAGATCTCTGCTCTGTGCTCCATTCTGTGACATAGCTATGCTGGGTATCACCAGATCTCCTGCAGCACATGAACTGGGACATCCTGATAATATATTTGAACCGTCTGTCCTGGCTCTTTGGTAGCCTCCTGTCACATGTGACTCTTGCAACTTCATGACTTCTTTTGCTTGTGCTTGGAAGTCTTTGCTTTGTTTTTATCAGATTGCTGCCTCCCTGCAAGAGTCACTCTAGATATCAGTAAAATGAATCAATGGGATTAATGATGGCAGTGGACAAAAGGGAAGGCCAGATTCTGAGCTGACAGATTGAAAGGGGATGAATCTCCGTGTAAATCTGTCCTTCTTCTGGCAGATCGTCCACTGACATTCAAAAGTATACTGCAGTACGTTGGAAAGTGTGCTGCAATTTACTTGGCTGAAGCTGAGGCTCAGACCTGCCCCTAGATCTCCTGAAAGGGAGGACTGCTGAGTTTGAGCTTGGCGGTCCTGAACGCGTGTGAGGCATTGCACCATTTAGTCTGTGAGAGCAAAGGCAAAACCTTACTGAACCCAGGTAGCCAAGGCTTCCCCTCATTCTTGCTCTCATGATTCCTTTTCAGTCACAGCACTCCCCTTGATGTGCAAAACAAACCCTATATTTTCCCTGAAAAAGAGAATACAGGACAGCTTGCAAGGAAAATAAATAAAGCCCATGTAATTCTTCTGGACAACTGATCACATGCCATATTCAGGGCTGACTGTACAAAGCCAGTTGACCCGTGCAGGAGCATCATTGCTGACCACAGGAGTCTCTTTCTTTCTATATAGGCACAATATTTCTAAGTGTTGATTCATTCATTCCGATATACTTCCTGCTGAACTGGACGGAGGCTAGCAGGGGCTTGCAGTGATCCCAGGAGAAAGTATCTCCATTCCTCTCTCTTTATCTGTATGGCATGAAGTTCATGAGAAAGGCGATGGAACAGGCCACATGCTGTCCACTCTGCAGCTGCTGTTAGTAGACCACAGACAATATATACAAAAAGTTCCTGAACTCCGGGACACACAAGCGTTTGGTTCAGAGCTTCCGTGAGCCTGTGAGAGACGGATTGCTCCCTGTGCATGCTTAATGTCGTGCCTTAGTTCCTCATTCCCTTAAAACTTGATAAAGGTTTTAAGAAGTGGAGTTAAAATAACAATATTTGAAGCAACAAACCTAGAAGAAATGATAAAGCGTTGTATTTATTGCATGGATTTGATATGGAGATGGCCTGTTCTGTTGATGGAGAAGTGCCTGTGGGGTGCAGGTTCCCGTCAGGCATGTTTTGTGCTGTATAATGAGACAGTTACTTGCTCTCTTTTTCCTTGAATATCTTTTCGACTAGAGAAGCTTATATATTTCATTGGATTTTTTCGATAGACTGATGTTGCTGGATTAATTAGTTCAGTTCAATTAGTACAGATTTGGTTCCTGAGGCCAGTTAACAACTTCATTCTCTCTGTCAAACCTACAGTTTTCTGTGTCATTTCAGTTTGGTTTTCTTCGTCAGCAATGGGGAGAGGGTAAAGAAGAACCCGAAAGCAGAACAATGGAAACACAGTTGTGTTACACAGTGAGCTAGTTTAACTGAGCTAATTCACTGTACATCAGAAAGGCAATTAACATATTTTAGGCTCTGTAAAATAGTAATATTTAAAAAAAAAAAAACAACTAAAGAGGTAAAGGATGAGGATAAACTTTGATGGAATACAGGTTACAGCCTGAGCTGGATGCTAGTGAGTGCTGAAGGACAGAAACACCTCCGCTGCCAGATTTGCTCAGACCAGACTGGAAGGTTCATAGCTTTCCTCCACCATTTTATCTATTCCAGATCACTTCAACAGTGTTCCCCCTTTGCGTCCCATCCTTTGGATATCTTTGGGTAATATTAATTATTCAATTGAGTTAGCAAAATAATTGCTTTCTGTTCCCCATCTCTTACGGCGGCTCTTAGGCTTATGAGCTTGGTGTAGATTTCCTGACCTGGACATTTGTTCTGGTTCTGGTATTCTCATGGATAAAATTCCCAATATAGACGCATTATCCATAAGATTATTAATGCAGTTCCACAGCGCAGCTAGCATGATTTCCCAAATGAGTTGGGAAGTTACTGGGGCTGTAGTATGCGTGACTTGACTGATTTATATTGTGTCTATACTTCAGTCAAAAGATGGAAAAATAATTTCCATTTTTATTGCTGAGTCTGTAGGAGCTTATGCACTGGTTCTAAATCTTGCCGAAGGCTGCTCTGCACCACTCTTTTCTGTTATGCAAGGCTTCAGCAAAAAGGTTGGCACTTCACGGAGTGACAGTACTCACCCAGATCTGTGTCTTGGTATGTCAGGATTCATACATTTACTCTTTAGGGTATTTCATAGTAATCCCAAGACTGCTGGACCTCATAGATATTAGAAATTTTCAACGGTGGTGGTGAAAATTCAGCTCTGAAAGACCTCTTAACCCTACCTTGCATCTAATATTATGAAATTGCTTTTTTGTGTATCAATCCCGTGAAAGAAGAAAATGGCATTTCTTTGTAATACAGCAGGTTTTTTTTTTTCTGTGGTGTTTTATATAGTGTTTCTAATAGGCAGGTAACTGTTGCTCGTGATTTCTGGGTTTACTTGCTGTGCAGTTTCATGAAGGCTGAGTTAAGGCTGCTGGGACTGACCTTGCTATGCATTTCTGCAAGCTTTAGGTATTTTGAAATGACATCTCACTTTTTCAATTTCCTTTCTATGTTGCTATGATTTTATTATGGCAACATTCTGATGACAGGAAAAAGAGACAGACAAACATATTAGGTTATTGGCAATCAATTTAGGAAAGCCCTCTTAGAAGGAATACCCGTGGGAGATTCATCAAACAGGAGCGATATTGTAATTCTGCAGTCAGTCACAGGCAGATTGCAGCTCCGTTAGTTATAACGCAGTATTTTTAGGGATCTGTAAAGCTGAGAGCCAAGGAAAATGAGAATAAAGGATAGAGGATGTGGCTTTGTTTTCTCATACCAAGCATTTTCAGTTGGTAAAGCACATGATGTTCCAGCTATCCTCATCTCTCTTCCTATAACATCTCATTTGCTGAGATCTTGTTCTCTATGGTTGCATTACAT
The DNA here is from genome assembly GCA_035590275.1 of Ibycter americanus. NCBI lineage: Eukaryota > Metazoa > Chordata > Aves > Falconiformes > Falconidae > Ibycter > Ibycter americanus. Next base: position 10,897,431 of record JAVJGI010000050.1, read on the forward strand.
GGCCCGAGCCCAGAACAACTGCAACTTCACCTTCAAATGTACATGTCAACTAATAGCAGTTAAAAAAGCGTTTCCAAGATGCAAGGGCCACAAAAATGTACTTACTTCTGTCTTACACCTTTTAACAGCAATGACACTGGCCCTCTATTTCACTTGGACTTACTGGGGCTTCTTACAGGTAACACAGCTGTCTTACATGAAGATGAGGAAGGTGAAATACATAGCCCTAATAACCTGGCAGCAGTTCCTAGCCCTTAGATTTGCTTGACAGCCCCTCCAACCTCCCGCTCTCTCCAGGCAGAATAAACCCTCTGCCTGTCCTAGTACATGGAGACCTCTGACTCTTTCACGTTCTTTGATGCGGTTGAATTTCCCACTCTCGAGTTATGTGTAATGTCAGATCAAAGCAGAGGGAAAGGTTGCAGCTCTAACAGCTTATTCGTATTCCTTAGATGTTTCTAACCAAAGTCCAGCTTTCTTTTTCAGCCCTGCTGCTACTTCATGTGTGGTGAGCATTTCTGATGGGTTAGCAGGTCCCTCTCAGGCACACTTACTGCTGCTTGTGCGCCCCATTCATTTTCTCACTGTTTTCTCTATTTAACAAAGCACTTATTTCTAAAAGTTGGAAATAGCTGCAACAGAGATTTTTAAATGCATCAAATATTAGCTGGTTTTGTTTTGGGTTTTTTTCCAAGGGATTGCTATGTTGTTCTTGCAACTGCTAAAAGACCATTTTGTTGATGAGAACAGAAGGCTTTTATTTATTCGTAGCACTGGGAAGGATTGATCTACACAGAAAGGTTAAAAAGGACTAAACATGGTCAAATTGGGAGGGGGGAAATGACTAAGAAGGATGTCAGCATTAATAGGAGCAAGAATTAGGGTAGCACTGCGGGTGAGAACAGCTCACGCACAGCAGCAGGAGGGACTGTTCCTGGAGAGCAGCACTCCCTGAGGATGTGGTCAGGGAGGCTTCGGGGCGATCTCCAGGGATGGAGTCAGGAAAGCCTTGGCAAGCGTTATTTGGAGCTGGTTCACTCGCAGAGCAGCACTGCTGTCCCGAGGCCGGGTGTGGGTCCGCTTACCGGTAGCAATCTGTTCTCTTTCGGCTTCCTCCGACTCAGTCTACCTCGCTAGAGCAGGAAAAGTTTAAACTGCTTTTCTGCAGAGATACGGGAAAGAATGGCACTTACTGATTTGGTTTCCTTTGACAGGAGCCTTACAGTGGGTTGTAGGTATATATATTTTTTTTGTTTATTTTTTTTTTTCCCCCCTAGAGAAGGGCTCCTGGCCTTCAGCATAATACATGACCATTGCTGGGAAATAAAATCTTCCATATACATGACTGGAAATAATCAGGGCTATGGACAAATTAGCATTTGCAGGAGTGCAAAATGACTGTTCTCCCCATGAATCCTGTTCTCATCCCTGCCCCCGGCAGCAGGAAGGACCTCACACAGCACTGGGATTTGCTTGCACATGAAGTTGCGCTACCTGAGCCACACCAGCCGCCCTGCTCAAAGCAGTTAGGCTGCTGCTGATGCACACATCCTTAGACAGATGCTCTTCAAGGCTAGGAAAGAGCATATAGCACTAGCTGTGTACCTGTATTAGTGCATCCTCTTCTGGGTTTTTCCTGAAGTGATGAAAGTTGTTCTCCCAGGAGGAATTCATAGCAGTGCCCAGTCCCATGCATAAACACAGGTCCTGAACCTACTGCATGCTGTAGCAGAACTCTCATAGTAGGGTAGCATGGCCGGCAGGCTGTGAGATCTGCAAGCGTGCAAAACCAGAGTGTTTCCCACACACAAGTGTTACGGTGGGGTGGAAAATGCTGTTACGATTCACAGATTGGAGTGGTGACTGCAAGGGCAGGAGGGGAGTCGGAGCCCATCTGTCAGATTAAGTTACCCCCTCTCTCTGTGTATTTCCCCTGCATAAAACCCCCACTCTTCAAGAACCAGGAAAGCTCTTTCTTCTAATATTTTTACTGGTGGTTCCAGTCTGAAGACTCCTAGCCCTTTTGCATTTGTCAGATGAGAACTGCTGCGTGGGCATTTGCTGCTGATGGTTCGTTAGAATTGCCAAGCAAAGAAGGAAGTTGTTCAGAGTTTCAGATTAAACTTTGCAAGTACATTCCCGATGGGGAAATCAGCCCTTTTGTTCTTCAGATTATCTCGACTTGTCTGTCTTTCAGTCTTCTATGATAATTCATTTGGAGTGGAGAGAGAGCTACTAAGGGGTGATTAATCTGTCTCACCATGATGAAAGTGTATGGACATAAATCTCTGTGCATATAGCTCTGAAAACTGCTAGACTGAAAGCTTATGACAGAGCAAAAACAATGGGAATATAAGGGAACATGTAAATGATTCTTTGACCCTTGATCCATGCTAAGTGTAGTATGGACCCATGAGCCCTGTCTGGAATTCATCCGTTCTCCCCTTGTGCCTGGGGGAAGATTGAATCGTAAACACGGCTGCAGCATCAGAAGCGGGCAGTGATGCCTGCTGCATGGCGTGCGGGCAGAGATGGAACAGAGGGGGTGTACCAGAGAAGAGTCATGCTGGTCTACCCCACCTCTCATGTTCTCTCTTGTAAGCACCTGCTGTAGGTTCCTCTTAGTAGGGGAATCCCGGAGGAGGTGACACTTTGACCTGGCTGGCAGAGCACTGCCAGTGCCGTTTTATCCCTGTTTTGACTCCGTATGCGGTATGATCCCAAGCCAGCATAGCTCTCTCTAAAATTTCCTTCTCCAGATGTTGAGTGAAGGCAGCAGTCGGGCTTATCTGCCTTCCAGGGCAACGGTGAGGAATGCTTAGCATGTGCGGGGCACTCAGGAGGTAAAACCACAGTGCGTAATTGCAGGGTGGGAGTTCAGATACTGCAGTGCACTATGTAATTCCTTAGGCAGTAAGAAAACTGAGAACCTGGAGCAGAGTCCTCCTGTAAGACAAATAGCTAATGAGTAAACGTACTTCTGCCACCCTTTTCTGTTCTGATTGTGGGGATTTTCATGTAAAATGGGGCTATGGGGTGCGCTTCTCCCAACACAGATGTGAATTATGAACGTGAAGACCAAAAAGCAAAATTAACTCAGGATGAAGTGGGAAACCAGCCTGCCTGCCACTGCTGAGCTCCAACCAAAGTGAAACCGGTCACTTCTCCAGCTCTTCTGGAGTGACGACTGACCTTGTAGCACTAGATCTCAGAGCAGCAGTGACAGCTTGCTAAGGAAAACAGGTCATTCAGCTTGAGCCTCTTTGAAATTATAGGCAAAATGATTCATACTGCTAAGATGCAGCTTTCCCCATGCATTGGACAAGCTCTTAAACACACTCAATAGTGTATCTCCCAGACTGCTGCACAGAGCTGGGCTCTGTTGGTGGCCATGAGACCACCAAGGGGCCACAGCTTGTGTAGGAAAAAGTGGTCTGGATACACCTCCTCCAACACAACGGTTCTGAAATGTGCCTGTAGTTGCAGCAGAATACAGTGTAGCCCAAGGGGAGTCTCCTGTGGCACAACAGGCAATGGTGAGTACTTTGAGGTGGGTTTTATGAAATGGGGGTTTTCAAATAGCACAGGATTATTGTTACTTTTGAGAAGCTCATTACAGACTGCCGCAGCCCAGCCTTGCTCTGGTGAAGTCATCTGAGCATCAGTCACTTCAGCGCTCATCTTCATTCACACTGGGATCATACAGTCCCAAATCTCTGCCTGCACCACATGGCATCTTTCAGGGTAGTAAGTGTTGTTTTCGTTTGAGCAGGGCAACTACACAACAGCCAGAAAACACTAGGTGAATCATGAAAGCAAATACCTACAGTGTCTCATGCTTTAGGGGAAGCCACAAGCTGAGACTTGGACATGCAAGTCCGGCTTTTTGTTTGTCTTGTGAAGTCAGATGAAACAGCGCTGTCGAGCCAGGAAGCAGCTAGACCACAGTAGACTAAAAATAAAGAGACTGTAGGGCTGCACACAGCTGATTTATCTGACAGTGCTCACATAGGGCACAGAGGAGTGTGTTGCTCAAAACATTTTGGTTTGGAAAGGCACAGGGGATACTCAGAGGTGTTTCCCCTCCACTCTACTCAGGGGGTGAGACTTTCTTTGTTTCATGGACTTCTCAAGAGCAATACTGGAGCCATGGTGATGTAAAAGTGGGGAAAACATGGTCCTTAACCAGTCTTTTAGCCAAGGGGGTTTGAAAATTGCAAGGACTGGATACACCTTTAGGACAGACACATAGAAGCAGGAGCACCTAAAATCAGACATGTAGTGTCATCTAATGTGTGCTATGAAAATATGCCAAACCAAACCTGGGCTGCTCAAAGCAATCTATTTGTTTATCTGACCAATTTTATTTTTTTTTAAGTCAGATTTAATTGTGATGTAGCCAGTGATACTGTGATTGGTGCCAGTAATGGTGATCAGCAATCAGTGTTTGGATGCAGGGGGAGGCAATGCAGATGCTCCTTCATCACTGCCCCTGTATGTGGACATCACTAGATGATAATGTTGGACTGCAGTAAAGATTGCAAAAGCATGGTTATGGTTTCCTCAGTTTCCCCAATTACTTTGCTCCTTCTAACTGCTCCACTATTTCCTCACTGCTGTAGATCCACCCCGTAACAACAGATTATTGAATAAACACCAACATATCATCCGGTTAAACAGGATCTTTGGCTCAGGTCCTGGCTGAGCCGAGCTTGCTCTTCATTGCAGCAGAGGTGTGGCTGAGCTGGGGGTGAAGCAGAGCTCGGGCATCCTTTACTCCAGTCTCGCCCTGGCCGCCACCTGGCATGAGCTGTTCTCTTTCCTCACTCCATCAGGTGGTAAGAAGGTGCTACAGAGCCAGCTCCCCTGGCTTTGCTGCAAGCCCACTTTATGAGGGAATCCCTTTTGGGGCACACTGGGATCTGAGGAGCTGGCTTTTTTACTCTGAAAGAAATGGGCCGTGCAATCCGCCCTAGTTCTCCTAATTATTCGCTGCTTACTAATGAGCAGAGGGAGAAATGTCAGTGGGTCATTCCATGAGATAGTACATCTTCTCAGCAGCTGCTTCTTGAACAAAGCCTCGCTGTTGGCCTTCACACAAGGAGGCGTGAGGCTGTAACAACGGGCCCCAGTGAGAGGGGACGGGGCGGTAGGAGGAACAGAGTGCTCCCTTCGGAGCACAGCGACGGAGCGTGGGGCTGTCAGCACTGGCCGCTTTCCAGACCGGGCTCCTCAACCTGTCACTGTTAACTGCTAACAGACAGACTGCATGACAGGGGAAAGACGTGTCATTCATTTGGGAAACTTAAAAGACTGCCTTCTTCTCATGAGGGTTCAGTCCTTCTGGCTTCCCTTCCACGATTCTGCTGTGGATACCCTCCGTGATAAAGAGGAGTGGGCCACGGAATTGGTGTGGAGTGCCAACAGCGCTGGGACTGAGTGACAGGACTTTTGAATGAGTGGGCCTGACAATCAGGAATAAAACATCCTTTATTTGGGCAAAGGGTTCACTTTGAAAGAGAAACTGAGGAGGAAATAGCCTTGACTGAACTAAGCTCGTTTCGTTTTACAACCTGTTGTTTTGCTTCTGTTGTCTCAAAGATTTGTGCGATTGTCATCTGTACTCAGCCCTTACTTATATAAATTAATCCCCATATCAAGGGTCAAATTCTGCTTTCACAGCTGCTCAGGTAAATCCGGGATATCTGTCACCATGTCAGAAAGCAGGGTCGGGCATGTAACTTGTAACCGCCTTTCCTGTTAGTGAGGGAGGGCTGGCAACCTCGTGTAATGTTTTCAACAGCTTACTTGCTCTCCCATAACCAGCTTTGCTAGCTGTAGGCGTTACGTCTGCGTGCAAGATGGTTGAGGGTGGACGGACAAGGACCAGATGGTTATTAAAAACCTAAGACTGAGAGAACAGATCATTCCATCTTGCTAGCTATGTGTATTATCTGGGGCTACTGCCCAGACATCAAACTTGCTTCAAACTTTGTTCCAGGGATCATTTCCTTTACTGACTTCCATGACAAAGCATTAGTTCATGTCAGCAAGGACTTTGGCCTCAAGAAGCATCAGAGGAATTCTGTATTCTTCAAGGGGAAAAAATAATAAATAGATGTTGCATATACTATCAGTGGCTCTTTTTCATTAATGGTGCAGATGATGGGATGGAGAGCATTTTCAGCCAGTTGACAGGGATACCAAATTGTGAAAAGTGAGCGTATACTGGAAGGCTGCTATTCACAGGGACTGTGACAGGCTGAGGAAATGGACTGGCAGGGAGTTTGAACAAAGGCGCTTGTGAAGCTCTGCATCTGGGGCAGAGTAACCCCGTTCAGCACTAAAGGTTGGGCACTTGATGAATAGAGAGCAGCTGTGCAGAAAAGGACCTGGGGATCATTGCAGACATGTTGAACATGGGTCAACATTGTGACCTTGTGTTGAAGAAAACCACCACGTACAGAGCTGTAGAATCATAGACTCATAGAATCATAGAGTCATTTAGTTTGGAAAAGGCCTTGAAGATCATCGAGTCCAGCTGTCACGCAGCAGTATCAAGCCCACCACTAACCATGTCCCTGGGTGCCACATCTACACGTCTTTTGAATACCTCCAGGGGTGGTGACTCCACCACCTCCCTGGGCAGCCTGTTCCAATGCTTGACAACCCTTTCAGTGAAGAAATTTTTCCTAATAT
>JAVJGI010000050.1:10904229-10972473 GCA_035590275.1 Ibycter americanus
ATCCAATCTAAACCTCCCCTGGTGCAACTTGAGGCTGTTTCCTCTTGTCCTGTCGCTTGTTATCTGGGAGAAGAGACTGACTCTGACTTTGGTGCAGCCTCCTTTCAGGCAGTTGCAGAGAGCGATAAGGTCCCTCCTGAGCCTTCTTCTCTCCTGGCTGAACAAGCCCAGTTCCCCCAGCAGCTCCTCATATGACTTGTTCTCCAGACCCTTCCCTGGCTCCGTTGCCCATCTCTGGGACTCTGGTGCTCCAGCACCTCAGTGTCTGCCTTGTGCGGGGCCCAGAGCTGTGGGCAGCAGTCGAGGTGCAGCCTCAGCAGCGCCGAGTACAATGATACACGCTGAAAGTCCACACGCTTGATTGTTTATTTGCTCATTCATAAGGCACGGTGTGTTGTTAAAGAGCTGGTATGCCTGATTCAAATTCGTGAATTTCCTCCATAAATAACTAGCCCTGTTGAGTTTCCCGGGAGTAGCTCTATTTGTTAGAGACCGTGAGCCCTTTTAAGGGGCTGTCTCACAAGTCCTAAAACTAACACACGTCTTTCTTATTACAAAAGATGCAGAGACTTCTTTAAAAACCAAAATGTTCTCTAGCAGTGACTGCAAACAAGACGTTGAATACTGCAGCAACAAGCCCCAGAAGCAAAACAGAGAGTGAAGGAAGGGAAAACTCATCCTTTGTTTGATTCACATGTTCAGATTCTTCCCTCTTTCATCAGTCTGAGTGTGGCAGAGAAACATATTGGGTTACAGTGTCTGGTGTTTTCAGTTAATCATGTTCCTCCTATTGCACATTCATTCTGAATGTGAAACAGGACATTTATTTGTTTATTAAAACATACTCTTACTAGCAGCCCAGGCAGGAAGACACTCCCTGCGTTATCTAGGCTGTTGTTCCTGCAAACAGCATGCCCCAGTCTTTTTCACAAATGGTCAAAGCTCAGTTTTTAACCAGGCGTGGCTGCTCGCAAACACTGTTTGGGCCAAGCAGGCTGTTCCAGGCTCTTGCTCCTCTGACTCTTAGAAAGTTCTCCCTTTTTGCCCTGGTTCCTTCTGCCCACTTCAGGGTTATACATTTCAGTGCCAATGTGCTTCTCTTCTCCATCTATTAGTTACCCACAACATGTTAGTTAAGAGCATTTCTCTTTTGGTCTCACACATTGTCTGTGGAGCCTGGCAGAGCGTTAATATGAACTGATGTCTCTCACTTACGTACCACGTAGGGCTGGGACCTTTCCTGGTCCTGCCTCTTCTTCCCACTTTGGGCATCGGGCTGATCCCATATGTGCCAGGCGCCCTCAGCTTTGCCTCTTGCTCCTTCAGGGATAGTGCCAGTGTGCGTGTGCCCAGCTCGGCACTGCAGCTTCTCTTTTAATTTCAGGATGACTTTAATTTAAAACCATGTTTATAATGTGATTCTTATGTGGTTTGGGGGTTTATTTCTTAATTGTTTGAGCTCTATGTCTCTACACACAGAATATATGCTTGCACACTCTGAAGCAGTAGCTTAATGTCACTAACTTCAATGGGGCCAGGATGTGACCCACGGGTTTTAAGGCTGGTTTTCCTATTTTAGTAAGAAGCTAACATGTCATGGACTATTATTTTAGAGGAGAAAAGATCATTTTAGCTGATAAAGGGGTGTACAGGGAACTATGAGAATCGTGGTTGGTGATTTCGGAAAATTACTTCAGAATTTTAAAAATATTAATCTTCATAATTGAAAGCCTCTGGCAGTGTGATCCTCTTCGTTTCTGAGCCTGTTAGTAAAGCAAAGCAGAACATCTGGTTCGCCTCTGGTTCACTCTCCAACCCAGATGAGACTTCCCAGCATCACAGTACCATTCCTTTCAGCCTTAAGCATCTTCCTTCTTTATAGTAACAAAATGAGGATTGCAAAAGATCTCACAAAACCTAAGGTCACCTGGAAGCAGCCAGGTGTGCGTGGAGCCCACTTTGAAGTCTTCTGTGCGTTCTGGCAGGCAGGGAGCCAGTTGCAGTGGAGTTGTTTCGTAATGCACTAAGACATCAAACGAGAGTGCATCAACCCGTTTCTGTAAGTGACAGCCAGTGCTCAGGTAATGGCATATCTGGGTCTGGGCCAGCTGTGTCCAAATTCTAGTGGCCTGAACTAGAAAAGCTCATTTATTTGGTATTCTGAAGACCTCCCTGGATTTCACATAGCTTTAGGTCTGGGGTATGGTCTGTTGTGTTTCAACAGAGCAGCAGTTGTAATAGCCACGGATATCTCTTGCAGGTGGTCCTTCCCATTAATCATATGATTGATCCTGTATGATTCAGATCAGGATGTGGCTCATTCTGGATTGCAGTAGTAGACTATGCAAGAAGGTGTTTGGAAAACCCCACTCAGCTTTGCCACAGGTTTGTTGTGGATCTCAGGAAAAACACTTCACCTCACTACATCTCAGTTTACTCATGGTGGGATCTAAACATGATACCAACCCACTTCCAGAGAGCTTGCAGACAAAATGCCCTGAACTCCAAGAATGCAAAACTGTGAAATGTGAATGGCTCTTCATAGGCTGAGAGGAAGATTCAGCCACTGAAGAGAGCAGCTTAGAATAAAATGTCTCACCAATATTTAAAGGAATGAGACAGAGAAATAAGAAAGGTTAAATTGCAATCGTATAGTGTTTTCTTATGTCCAAATGCTAAGCATTTGATTTTGGAACTGCTAAGGAGTGGGGTTATGGATGGAAAACAAGCATTCATATGTCAGATAATTACATGCCAGTTGACTAGTTTGGTAGTTAAATGTCCTTTGACTGAATTTGCATTCAGGATTGCACCTGGGAACTTGACCACATCACAAACAATGCAGAAAAGTTGTTCTGTACCAGCTAAGCCTGTCCTTTCTCCGCCCTCTGTCAGTATTGCCTCATGAATGGAAAGAACCTGGTTTAACCACAAGGTGAGATTTCCTAGGGCATTAAAATTGGTGCCACGGAGCCTGTCCTGTGGCACTCAGGGGTTAACGTCTCTGAAGATACCGTCTGCAGATTCAGTTCATGGGGAAAGCTGTTATACCCACAGCATCTCTAATGCTGGGATTTATTCAGGGCTTGGCAGTGCTCTCCAATTTGAGAATCCTTGTTTAGCTTCAAAAATAATTAGAAAAAAAAGTGCTGAATTGTAGATGATACAAAGACTAATGCTCTCAACCCAGATCCCTTAAAATTTACATTCTCGACACTGCACTTGTTTCCTGGTTCTGAATTTATCAAGGGCAAAGCGTGCTGCGGGACCCTGGCAGTTTGGCTGATGCTAAGGCGTAGGCAGTCTGATCCGCGGCAGTGCCAAGTTCATGCTCAGTTCAGCACAGGGCTGGGGAAAGGGAGAGGAGGCTGGGGGCTTTTCTGAACTGAGACTGCCTGGTGGAACCTGTTGTTTCCATTACAGTCACGTGCCTTTTCATGAACCTTGCACCTCTCCTGCCCAGATTTTGAGGAGAGCTTTCTCTCAGCAGCAAATACGCCCTCGCTGACCGATGGCAAAGTAGCTTGCACAGCCCAAAAGCAGCGTGCAGGTCCGTAAGCTTCAACAGCTCACACCACTTGTGCCTGCAGATGGTTTACCGAAGTGCAGACCTGCCAGCTGGTATTCATTGTCCACTGCCAACCAGCCGCGGTTTGGAATGAGTAACAGAGCACAGAAAGCAATAACCTGCCTGTTTGATCCTGGCTTGTTTGGTAAATCTATATGTAGTGGGAATTTCAGAGCTGCAGGAAGGAGACTTATAGAGAAGAGGGTATCAAGTGCTAAAAAGCAGCTGAAACAGTAACGCTGGAATCAATCTCTACCAAGAAAGGACAACAGCTTTGCTGCAAGACGAATTTAGTAGAGCTATTTTCTGCCATGCTACTTTCCCCATGCACCATCTAAATACCACCCAGCCATGAGCCAACTGGCAGCCGTGGGACTCTGCCCTGGCACACTAGGCAGGGCTGTCCTACCCAGGAGTGCTCCCTGCCAGACCTGCTAAATCAGAAGTTTTTTTCTTAATTATGTTGCTCCCGGTCAGGTCTGGTAGGGTTTGAGTGAGCTATAGCTCTGTGTGGATGTACCCTGTTAAAAAAAAACGAAACAAAAAAAACCCCTGCCCTTATTTCAGATAATCCACCTGCTGCTCATCCACTGAGCTTGTGCAAAGTGGGTATAAAAAGCTATCAGCTCTGGAAGAGTGGCATTTCCTTCATGCCTTGTCAGGAACGGGGACAAATCCAGTCTAATGAGGGTGGCACTGCCATGTGGCAATGCAAAGGAGTGAAGCAAAAAAGAGAAAATCTCTTTAACTCTGTGGGAAAGCTCCCTTTGGGCAGGTTGATTGAGAACTGGAATTGGAACCCGTGGGGAGAGCTGACCCTGAATGCAGGAGTTTGGGAGCTCTGGTTTGCTAATGACCTTTTGGCAGATTAATTGATAAAACACCTTGCTGGTGTCTTAGAACGTGATTCCCACTTTTTAGAAATGTTGTTATTCTTCATTTGCCGTCTGCTAAAAAAATTATATAACCAAAAAGTCTGTGCCAAGATTGCTTTGGAATAGAGAAATGCTGTGCTCTGGTGACAAGAATCTCACAGACTAAACAGAACCCACTGGGAGCCCTTGCTCTACATGGGAACTGGTGTTTATTTTAGCATGTAAATAAATTGGGTGAAAAATGGGTCTTCTAAGTTCTCTTTTTTTATTATCAATGTGGCTTCCCAATGGGTGGTCTGCATGGAGGGGGACCTTCTGAAGATAGCTTGAAAGGAGGTTGTGCCTGTCCCCCAAGACATTCCTCAACAGCATGGAGGGAGTTCTTACATGACCCAGCTTTCATCTTCTTTTCTTCTTGATGCCTAATCTACTGTTAGCAGGGAAGAATTAGGACCGTCTTCCCTGAGATGAATTGATTCGATTGTTTTCTCAAGCATAAAAATATTCAAGGCACACGTATGGATTTTGCAATGTAACTAGCTGGCTTGGTGATGCTGCAGTGTGCTGGGCAAGGCTCCCTGCTCAGAGATCAAGAGGTGGGTCATTAACTTGCAGCGCTATTTGGAGGGGAACAATCAGGCGGGTTGTGCAAACTCTCAGGCAGGGCAAATGAAACCGTCTTTAAGCAAATAGAAGAGCAAGAAATGAATGGCCTTTGTTAAGGAAAAAATGGAAATGTTTTCTAGTTAAACAAGCTGTCATTTAGGACTTAATAGCATGTGCGTGTTGGAGAGCCAACCCACATGCCAGCCGTGCTTTGGAATAAATGGGCAGGGAAGGGGAAGGGGAGTGTGCAGTTCCACTCCAGCGCTGGCTTTTTCATTGAAAACCCTGACATTTTGAATTGGTGCCCCAGCTGTTTTATAGCTGGAACTTGGATCAGAAAGTTAATGCAAGTGGAGTTTTAGCCTTGTTTTCATCCGGGGAAAAAATGAAGTTTACAGCCTTTTTTGGGATTTTATGGTCCTAAGGCAAGAGAAAAAAATTGTATATATGTTTTAAAGGTGAATTAAAATAGCAGGGAGATGGTCCTTGGCTGCTCTCCTCTTCCAGTGAGTGTGAAACTTCAGCTATCATTAGTGGTACCTTAAGTGATATGTGGAGAGCAGGAAAAGAGGCCCTTCTCTGCTCTTGAAAGATCACCAGCATATAGGTCAAGTGGACTAGTCATAGTGAGACCCTGGATTCACTCCAGCAAAGTCCATGCAATTTTTTCTGCAGTATCTGAGCACTGATACTGGTTCTATGTCATGCCAGAATAAGTCTTTGAAGACCAACTCTGATGCTAAATAAAGTCGCCTCAAGGATACTTCAGGAAATTATCTGCTCCTCATGAAAGAGGGCAAAGAGCTCAGTGCAACACTGCAAGAATAACAGTTGAAAATTATTATATGGCCTTAAATAAAATCACTTAGTGCCAGATTATAGGACTCCTTAGTGGCACCTAAGTTGTGCCTCATTGATTATATATCTTACATTTATATTGTGATTTTCACGCCATGGGAAAGGCAATTAGATAGGAATCATTTCAGCCATCATCAAAAGGTTCTCTTTTACAGAGGAACTCAAGAGCTGGTCAATCATCTATGTCGGCTTTGTGTAACATTTTCAAATCATTGATCCCTGTAGCCTGGTAGAGAAGGGCATTCCTTTCAGCTGTCGTTTGCTTTAATATTCCTGAGAGCTCGCTTGGGAGGTGACATCACTGAAGGTGCTGAGGGAGAAAGCAGAATGCTGTTGTGTATGAGCTTTATGGAAAAGGAACTGGGCTCCATATTCCTCTTTCATGGGCCTTAGCTCCCACCAGCCATGCCACAGCAGCATCCTGATTTTGTGATAGGAATGACAGAGCTACCTACTCCAGGCAGCATGGGAAGCGACTATGGCATGTGCAGGTTTTCATGCTGCCTTGCCCCTTTTCATTGCATGGTGTCACAGGAGACACTTAGGTTTCTAGTCTAGCCACAGTGACTGCTGTTTGTAAATGCAGCCTATGAAGAGATCATTATTTTGCAAGATAAACACTCAGATGGGTTTTTCCAGCATGTTTTCATGAGCAACATGATGTTCCAGGAAGACTTTTAAGGAACTGTAATTCAGAGCCAAATTCAGCAACAGCGTAAGAAATGGGCAAGTCTTCTAAAGCCAGAAGAACCATGTTTGTATCCATTAGAGATGAATTGGCTCTTAATATTGACAGAAACAGTTTGCCTTGTCGGACAGAATTAACGACAGCTCTGATATGTACCAGGTCATTTTGTTTGTCATCTCTGGAGTACAGAAAAGATTTTAAATGGCTTCAGCAAGACGACTATTTCTCTGCTCCCCAGCAATAAGGCACAAATAATTTTAGTATAGAAAATTGCCTGTTTCTTTTTTTCTCCTAACCAAGACAACAAACAATATAACTCTGTGTGTGCACTATGCTAAAAATATCTCAGCTCTGCAAATGTGTCTCTGATGTGGGAGGAGAAGGCTTTCAGTTTGCTGCACTCTTTGTGTGAGGCAAGTGAATAAAAACTATCAGTAAATGCTGAAAGAAAAATGATTTTCCTAACCTTGAGAAGGAAGAGGGAAGCTGATGGACTTCTGCGTTCAGGACAAAACTCTTTTTTGGTAAGAGAGAGGCAGAATCCACCCGTAAGTCTTAGTTATGTGCTCTGTACACCAAGGGTGGGGAGATACTTCTGTTGGCTGCCATAGCTGGTGGTTTTATAATGTGCCTATTGTCGTGGAAAACCCAGTGTACTCACTGTATCCATACAGGTGGCGTGAAAGTAGGGATGCTGAGGGCTACCCACACGGAGAAGAGCGGTCAAAAGTTACTAAGGATAAGCATGTGTTGAGTTGTATTTCAGATCCTCAAGGAACGTGAAGATGGAAGCAGTGGTGGGAGGGAAGCCACTCCTTTTAGTTCCTAATGCTCGCCATCTGATGTGGAAGTAGTCCTCCTGGAAAAGCCTTAGATCATGGGCTTGTATAAAATGTTTGCAGTGTAAAACTTGTCAATGCTGCAGAGCAGGTTTACTCTGCACTGTGCGCCGTGGTCCTGTCTCCTGGTGGTCCAGATCACAGGCTTAGCTGGAACACTCCATAGCTCCCTTCCAGCCTAAGCACTGCTTTTTCTTCTTGTGGAAACCAGAGCCGCTGGAGAGGATGAGAGAGATGGTGCACAGCTAAGGCTCTGTCAGTCAGACATCGAAAAGCTCACCTCCGAGGTTTAGCTACAAAATACACTGCAGCACAGCAGCTGACGTAGGTTTGGAGTCAAGGTAGCATGGCAAATCCCAGGACAGCTTACCCTGCTTCTCCTAGCTCGGGTGTCTCTCTCCTGCCTTTGCTCTCCACCTGCGTGCAAAATGAAGAGTAGGTACATATGGAGGGAGGGCAGACACTACCGAATGCCCTCCGTGCATCAGATTTGACTTTGTTGGGGAATGGAAAAAGGTAGGGGAAATAAAATCAGAACAGGCTCCCTTGCTGTGATAACTCTGTTCTCAGAGCAAGGAAGCCCCTTTGTTGGGTGGGAGTCTGCAGGATGGACTCGGAGGTGCTTCCTGAGTGTGTTTGTTCTGCGAGGGGAACGTTGGCTTTATGTGCTACCGACAGTACAGGCACAGTCTGTTGACATTTCCAGATGTTGATTGTCCTGCTTTGAAGCTTCTTCCTGTTGTTTTAGTTGTTTGTGTGTCTGTATGGTGGATTAGATGTACTGCTTGTTAAACAAATAATTAAACATTGAGAGCTTTGAAATCCAGTATGTTTGATTAATAAGCTTCACTCAGTTGATGAAAAGGATGTGTACTTGATTCATTACAAAACAAGAATAGTTTTTTCAGTAGTGAACTGTTGTGACAATTTGAAGTGTTTACTAGTTCATTAATTTTTTTTCATTAAACCTTAAAAAACACCCAAGCAGAAAATCAAGGCTTCACACAACATTTGCTATGTAAACCCATTATTAGTGTCGTCTTGTGTATTGTCTCACCCACATTCTCCATCTATGTGCTTTCTCCTATCTCCTCCTCTGCAAAACTGTGCTACCTTACAGTCTGGGATTAGAGTTAATTATTGCTTTTAGATCTTGCAGTACTTTGGACCAAGGTCTGTGATTACACCCTGTGGTGCTGGGTGCTATGCATGTGCAAAAAAAGCAGTCCTTGCTCAGACGAGTTTCAATAGATCTCATAAATACAGGCATCAGCCATAATGCCTTATGACACGACTTATTTGACTGCTGCACTGACTTCCGAAACTGAAACACTGCTGAAAAATGTATCGTCAGCTTCATCTGGTGCTATAAGCTTAGGTTTTACCTCCAAGTCTGAATGCATTTCGTATAGGGCAGAGAGGAAAGCAGAAGTGGACAAGGGCTCTGTCTCCTGGTCTCTGGGGTTTGGATATTAAAATGAGCTACTGAAGTGGTCCCTTCCCAGAGCAGCAGGATTGCAGGGTTGGTTGTGGACCACCACAGCGAGATCCCCATCTGAGCAAGCTGCCACAAGCTCAGGGAGATTGCGGGAGGGGGATTAGGTTGGCACATTTGCACCTTGTGTACCAGAAGAGCCATCCAAATTTCTGTCGCTGGCAGCTCCCTCCCGCATGGTTGAGACCCAGCATTGCTCCTCCGTGTGGGCCACCTGCAGAGTGAAAGCATCTATAAGGTCTTTTTAATTACGGGGAGGTTTCCTGTCCCAGACAGTTTAGCAGCAGGGAGAACATACTGTTTTCATGTCTCTCTCCAGCATCATCGTCTGCTGGGGGGCGAGAGCAAAAAAGGGTGAGGTGGGCTCACTTTCCTGTGTGCTGCAGTGTCCAACACCGGTGAGGAGCCCATCCCATCCCCAATTTGGGGCAGAAAACAGAGTCAGAGACCTTCAGGAATAAAACAGAATTTTCAGAAAGTTAATAAACATATAATGCTAATGTGAATGTCTCCTTTTGCAAAAGGCATTTAGGCATTTGCTTCAAAGGGATGTGTCAGACTTCAGTAAGCTTATTGATGGAGGCAGTGAGGGAAGAGGGTTTTCAGCCTGAGCTTGGCTGTGGGCTCTGACAAAAATCCTCCCTTCGCACAGCACTGTCTGTGCTGCCTGCTGGCACTGCAGAGCCAGCGCTGAAGCAGTACGATCACCTTTTCAGGCCTCCAACAGCTCCTTTGGGAACTGAATCGCACTCGTGCTCCAGCTTATTAAATCAGACACTCCAGCACCGAGCCTTGCTGTTGGCCCCTCCGGCATAATGAAGAATTATTTTTAATTTCAATGCTGGACTGCGCGGTACAGGATCAGCTCCTCGGCTGTGGCTGGTGAATTGTTGACTTCGCAGTGGTGGCAGTTCTCACCTTTAACTACTTCTGAAAACTCCTGACGCTCCTGTGCTGGTGCCAGCGCGATTCAGAACGTATTGATGCTGGGGGAGTGGTGAGCCTGAGGTGCCTGATCTCCTAACTCTCCCTGTTCCTGGTTCTCCCATTTCAAAATCTTGGAGTTACATACCTAGAGAGGAAAACAAACGCACAGTGTGGTGGATCCCGAGGCAGGCGTCAAGCCCTGCATTCCTCCTGATTGTTTCTACCATCGGTTGGTTAGGGAGGAGGGCGTTTCACCCCACAGATGCCTACGGTGGTGTCCTCACTATGATAAAAAAGAATCCAAACCATCCCCTTTCCCCCAAAGTTGGAGACATCAAAATATGTGAAAAGTCAAGATTCAGACTCTGCCTGGAGAATTACTGCTCCCCAGGCAGGTTTTTCATGTCCTCTCTCTCTGTTTTATGGCTTTTCCATAAAAAATAGGGAGCAAAGGCTGAAAAAACAACATAGCCCATAATTCCTGCTCTCCCATTTTTGTAAACTTTAAGGAACAGCAAGTGAAATCGGTAAATTTACAGCAGCATAGCTGAAGTCAACATCTGACCCTGCATTTCCCCTGTCACCTCATCTGCCGCAGCAAAACACCCCCACTGAGGCTGCGAGGGGCGATTCAGTCCACACCTGAGCATGCAGGGATGGCGTGGGCCCTTGGCAGGAGGGTTTGGCACTAAGGAAAGAGAAAGAAGGATGTATAGTGTGAGGCTTTTATCAAAGTTGGTGTTTAGAACAAAAATTGTGCAAATATGTGAGGGTGGGCAAGGCGTGCTGCCGCGCTCATCCATCCCAGCGTGCCTCGGAGGGCTGGGTGCTAATGCACCCTCGGGTGTGCGGCGACAGGCGCTGCCAGGCTTTCCTCTTTGCCTAATACTCTGCTGGTCTTATTTAGTGTGTTTAAGGACAGGTTTCTTCAGCGATGATGCAGCCCCACAGCCCCAGCAAAAAAAAGCATCATGCCAGTGGAGACCCAGCACAGTTCCCCTCGTCTGAATGAATCTGCCCAGCAAATCCAGAGCTAGGGTGCTGGTTTCCTCAGGCAGTTCCCATTTGGCCTTTGCTGAAGGGAAAGGAGTGTCCAGTTGCTCTGTGCTTTTTATTTACCTTTTTTTCAGCATATTTCCAATCTGACCAGGATGTAACATTTTTTGAGGCATGTGAGCCAATGTCAGCTGAAGAGTTGGGCTGCTTTGGAGTGGTTTTCAAAAGCGAGCCCCACAACACAAGAGGATGTGGGATTTGAGGAATGAAGGTACTTGTAGAAGTATGCACTTGCAGGGCCACAGGATCCATTATGCAAGCAGCGTGATACCTACATGGTGATAACACACTCCCCAGAGCCCTCATACACTCAAATATTTCATCGCTGAACCCTCAGCTTTGTCTTCCTGCACAGTCAGTGTTATTCCATCCGGAGAGGTGTGTAGCTTTGGAGGATCTATAATCACAGGTGAAATCATGCTCTGAAGTCACACTTTCGGACAGGCTTGTCTGATCATGAGTTGCTGTTCTTGTCTCTACGGTGGCAGAGCTGCAGTCGGAGCAAGCTCGTGCAGAAAATGCAGAGGGCAGAACTTAATAGCTATTACATATTGGGCCAGATCGTTGCAGCCTTTATTCAGACTTTGAGCAAAGTATCTTGGTTTGCAGTGGTGTGTTTGGTTGGAAATGGAGGCTTAGACCTCCTAAGTCTAGATTTGCAATTGGAA
Organism: Ibycter americanus; assembly: GCA_035590275.1. Taxonomy (NCBI): domain Eukaryota; kingdom Metazoa; phylum Chordata; class Aves; order Falconiformes; family Falconidae; genus Ibycter; species Ibycter americanus. Next base: position 10,915,810 of record JAVJGI010000050.1, read on the forward strand.
AAGATGTGTTTTGGATTCTCGTTTGAAAGGCTTGCGTTTAGGAAAGGATGCCCACAATTATCTCGGTGCATGCAACCTGAAATGCTCCCTCACTCAGCCACTGCACATACACGATACTAGCAGCAAACCACACAAGCTGGATGTGAAGCCAGATAGATACGAAACCTATTCGACAGTTTTTGAAAACCAAGTCTGTCATGTGGATGTGCACTGACAATCTCAGCTCTTCACAGATGAGCATCTCGTGGTTCTAACCTCACATTGCCCTGTGGAAACCAGGGGCCTCAGGGGGAGCGTTGTGATGAGGAACTCATGGAGCTGTGTTTCTCGTGACATGTCTCTGTTGTGTCCCTTGGGTATTGTGTCACTTCAGTGCGGAGCAGCCTCTGGTTAGTTCCAGTTCGTGGGTGCAGGCGGTTCCCCTCCTCTTACACCCATGGTCTTGCCACTGGCACTCTGGAACCATTACGTCAGACTCATTCCCAGCAAAACCCAAAGCAAACAGCTTTACATCAAGGATGAACCTGACCTTTCATTCTTAATAGCTCTGAATGCAAAAGATCAGAGAAAAACATGTCAATATTCTTGACTGTATTGATGTTTGGTTGTGCACATGTCTTTCATCTAATAGAAGAGGTCTTAGTTCCTCACCCTGAAGCTTTCTCAGCTGAGAGATTCAGACTTGCAATAAACTACTTCTCTGGTGGAGTCAGTTTGGTTTTTTGGAGGGGAAGAGAGAAAAATAGTAGAATATAAGAAAACAGCAATGCCATCAGGCTAACCTTGTGCAAGGGGCAGGGACAGTATCAAAGCAAAGACTTGCATGGCTTTCAAGCATTGCTCTGTGCCATCTGAGTGTGGAACAGTAGTTTAGTAGTTCAAAACAGGGTTAAAAGGTGGATTCATTAAGTTATTAATAAAAATCTCCAAATGCTGCAGAAATCCAATGAGATGATTGTCACAGCTATTGCACAGGATATTTCTTGGCTTCCATGGTCATAACTCTCAACTGTTATGAGCAGTATCCCTGTTACACAGACTAGGACCGGGGGATTTTCTCCACACCGAGGACCAAGGAGGCTTTCCAGACTTGCCTCTGTCTCTTCCAAAAATAGAGCAAAGCCTCATAGCTCCACAACAGGGACTCATGGCCCATGTACAGACCTGGGCCCAGGGGTGTGCTATTTCTGCTTGCTCAGCTGTCTTACACGGACACTGTAGAGAAAGAGATACTAGAAGCAAGTGCAAGCAGCACCAGAGAAAAAAGAAGTGGAAGTGCAGAGCTCTGCTAAAAGAAAATGTTCCTCTCACTGGAATATTCAACTCATATTAACCTGCTCAATTTGAAGATTAAATAATAGCCAGATAATGCATTTGAGGATCACAAAGTGACTGGACATGTATAAAAGTGGGAAAAGCTCGCTTTCCATCTGTAATAAAAATCAGTTTAAAGTTAATAGATCCATTAGCCACACACATGGCTTCACTTCTGTAGATTATTGCAGCTTGTATTTTAATTGGCTCTTTGGTTCGTTTCTGGTCACTGATCCACGGAGGGTGCTTGCTATACCATATTTTGGCAGGTATTGGAGTGTATGCATGGAAAGCAGAACCGGTAATATGTTATTTATAATGGACCAGCATGACATCTATGGGTTTGTCTGGCAGGCAGCATGGCTGGTTGCAGTGTACACTGCCAAAAGACCCAGCTCTGGAGAGCACCTGGCAGGACAAAAGAAGAACAAGTCTGGAGTTCAGTTTTTCTTAGGTGGAGTGTATTTAGTCCAGCTTTTTATTAGTTCTGCCTGATTTTGGATGGCTTACAAGAAAATTTAGTTTAGACGTACTGATTCTTCTGGCGTGACTGTCACCCGCAGATCTAACTGAGAAGCCTTTGCCTTTCAGGCTGGGTAGGCAATGCTGTTCTTTGCTGATCACTAGAGGGGGTACCATCCAGCACGTAAACAACTGTCAGGCACTTCACATCCTTTGACAAGTCATTGCACCTTTATGCCTTTAAGTATGCCTAAGTGCCCACTGGAGAAGGCCTAGGGAGACACACAGCAGGAGGGAGATGTTGTCTGAGACTCCCTATACTCTAACCTATATGGATGGCATGTGTTTTCCCCCTCACAGTTTTCCTTAACAACCTGCAGGGAACAGAAACAAGCAAGGAGACTGTTTTTAAGGAAGAATCCTGTTTGCTATAAATAATATTGTGTACGTGTAGTCAGGTAAACATGCAAACTGCTTCCCCAAGGTGGTATTAATTTCAAGCCTTTGCAAGCTCAAAATTGCCTGGGACTGTGTTTGTGGGGATGCTGGCTGTACCTCTGCCAGGGATGCCGCTGTTCCCATAGCAACTCACCATCTCCTGTTTTAGTCTTTCCCTTCCTTTTGATCAGACAAGATAACTCCCATACACAGAAGGAGTTAACAGTGTCCAGCTGCAGTACAGTTTGCATTAACACTTGTTTAGGAGTGTGCCACCTGATGCTTTCCCACTGCAGGCTGCAACCACCGTCGCTTGGCCTCCTCTGCTGGGAATGCTTCACCTCGTAGAAGGGCAGGTTTCCAGCCTACCTGGTGCTCCAGGGTATCAGTGAGGAAAGGCAGGACTCTGCAAAGCTCATGCACACCCAGGTGCTGGAAAAGGCTGCGTCCATGGCCCATTAAGTTTATAGCGACTGTATGTAGTCTCCAGAATGTTTCTGTTTCTTGCCCAGACTCTACGCAGCAGTTATTTCTGTGCAGTGAGCCATCAGACCCCAGCAGCTATGACCCCTGGGGCAAAAACCCGTTTCCCAGGATGCAGTGATCTGCTGTCTCTACAGCAAGGCAAGACAGCCCCTCTGCGCTCCTCACCCTGATGCTGAAGGCTGGAAGAGATCAGATCGGTACCCTTAGTTTTGAAGAGCAGGTAGAGACACAGGGGAATATAAGATCTTTTTAAAAATTAGATGATGGACAGTACGGCACTTTTTAAACAGCTCTGTGCAGCTTCCTTTGTATTTTTGCAGCACTCTTTCTGTTGAGAGATGACTGCAGGGGAAGGTCAAGTTAGGACAGCAACAGTCCGACAGGCGTGTTTCTGCTAAAGCCTTTCTTGGTCCAACCCAAACTATTCTACGATTGCAACCACTGCTTCGAATGACCTAGATGCATGTTCTCCTTTTCCCCTACAGTTGGCCATGGGCAGAGCGAGGGTGATCGCATGGTTGTCTCAGATTTCCACGTCTTCATCAGGGACAGCTTGCAGCACATTGATCTCATGAAGAAAGAGCACCCTGAGCTGCCCATTCTCATTCTGGGGCACTCCATGGTAAGCACCATCCCTCACCCCTCGCGGCAGCACCCAGGACACGTGCTGTAGCACAGTGGTACTCTGGTGATGGCAGGGAATAACTCGGCCCACAGCAGGAAAAACAAAACCACGAGCAGCCTTCCCTTCCGCTTCATTCACTGACCGATTTGCCAGCACGCCTTACCCTATGAGATCTGTCTTGAGTATAGTCAGCCCTTAACTTTTCTACCCGGATCATAGCCCTCATTAGTGCCATTTGCAACAATGGGCCGGTTCTTTTTTAATAGCACCATTCATTCACACCGAGTACATGGTAAATTGCACAACCGCCCTGCAGCATTGGGCTTCTGCTTTCATTTTAACCAGTAATCAGGAGGTTAAGCCTTCCAAAGCTTTGTGAGCAGCTAGGGGCTGAAGCACGAAAATACCCTGTAGCTTCATTCAGTTAAACAATCTAACAGGAAAGCGTACCAGGGATTAGGGCTGCAAAAACAAAGGCACTGATTTGGTGAGCAGATCTGAAGTCTGATTCTGACAGCACGGGCCAAATCCCTTTATTCAAGCTAGCAATATTCCCACTGATGTCATTGATCTGCTCGCCCTGCCTTCCCGGAGGAGAGGAAAATGAATAAGTACTTTGGGATTCAGCCCATGCTCAGATAAACAAGCGTTCTTGCATAAGAAGGCATGGCATGCTCTGAAGTGCTTGCTGTGCTCCAAAGCCGCTGTAACAAGGAGCTAATTTCCCAGTGAGGTCTTTGAGGTGCTTCTCGCTGCTACTCCATTTAACAAGCCCCTGGTTCTCCGGCAGCGTGGAAGTCCACAAAATATTTCCCTTGGCAACTAATCCTCTGCAAACTTTCCCGAGCAAGCCAGCCAGATCCCTTCTGTCCCCCACCCCTCACGCCACCAGCCCCGTCCCCACGCGGGAGGGCTCAGCCTGGCCGGCGTTCAGCTCTGAACCACGGGCTGGGTGTTAGCTGCCAGGCGCTGGGCACCGCGCTCAGGGGCTGGAGGGGCTTCCAGCAATTAGTGAAGATTTCCACATGCCGGATGGCAGCATTGCTGTTGCCCAGGTTACCAGTGCCACAAGCAGGGAGCGAGCCCAGCTTCACGGCATCTTCCCGATGCAGCACCAGTCTGTCACACTGGTAGAGCTGCAACCAATTTTTCAATTCCCACCTGGACCATCACTTCAGACATTTTCTTCCTAGTCTTTTTAACTGAGGAGGACACAAGGCATCCTAGGGAGCTGACAGACGTGGCACAGAGAGTTGAGTTCAGCGTGACGTGAGGGTTTTTAACAAGAGAACAGAATCCAGGTCTCTTCTCCCCCACAAAAACCAGACACTTCTAGTGCCCTGTGCCCCTGCTCCCCCAGCCTTCCTCGCTGGCCACACTGCACTGTCACACTGTCACTGGGGCAGCAAGAATTTGTTTGTTTGGACTAAACCCCTTCCAGTAACAGGATTACTATACAAATAAGATGTTGACACCTGTATTAAGCTGTGGACTGTTATTTTGCATTGCAGGGAGGAGCCATCTCCATTCTGACAGCTAGTGAGAGACCCAGTGAGTTTTCAGGCATGCTGTTAATCTCTCCTTTAGTGGTAGCCAGCCCAGAAGTCGCCACTCCCATCAAGGTAAGAGCAAGCCCATGCTGCACCTCGTCACCTCGCTCTTCTGCTGAAGGAAACACACTAAGACCTCTAGCCTTTAAGTGCAAAACCTGGCTGAGATCTGTGCCACCTGGATGCCAGTCAATACTTCTGAGTGCCTCCCCCACAGTCCCACCTACTTTTCAGAGGGGAAATGAATCCTGAACCCGTTCGGAAAAACTTATTTAAGTGAGAGTCGGCTAACGATGCTGCCCTGGGAGGTGGTAGCAGACTGTGCTTTCTTCACCACACCCTGCGGCAGCCCACACAGTGCTGTCCTTGCCCTTCCTCTCCCGCAGTTTTATTCCTGACTCATACAGAGTCTGGTATAGTTGCAACACAGGCTGCTGGCTAAGTCAGGCCAGGGTTGTCTTTGGCATTTGGAGGATCACCAATTTCTAAACAAAACTAGACTTCTTGAGTCCCAGGAATCCTTCATGAGGCTCAAAGGAAGCTTCCAGCTAAAGCATCACTAACCCAGCAGCATCCCATTTGGGGTAGTATCATAGCTGGTTCTTGTCCAGACCTTCTCCTCCAGTTTGCATTTAGATTTTACCCTCCTCCCATTCACATCTGCCTTCCAGAGTTATTTCTGATCCGGATTTGCACTGCCCAGTTTGCCCTTACCCAGGGAGGCTCTGCAAGGCAACTGACCCTCAACTCTCCCCTCCTTTCTGGATTTTTAAAAGAATAAACAAGAACCCTAAAAGAAGCTGGAAGCAAAGGGAAGGACCAGATAAGCCAGTAGGAAGGACAAACCATCTCATTCCCACAGAACTCGTTCCTTTATCTGTTCTCCCTAGGTCCTTCTCCTAAGGCTAGCTTCTTGTTTTAATCCACTTCTAAGCTATTTCTCCTGCTTTCTCTTTTCTTGAGAGAAAGGAAACAGATTGCCTCAACTTTCAGTATAATCCTGTCACACCTTCTGCTGTAGCCAAAGCCACCTGCTGACCTCACAAATCATTACAAACACCAAAGGGTGCTTTTTAATCACCTCGCTCTTCCACTGAAGGAAATGGCATGAAGACCTCTAGCCTTAAAATGCAAAACTCTGCATCACCTGGATGCCAGTCAATATTTTCCTTCTAAGTGCTTCCCCCTTTTCAGAGGGTAACTGAATCCTGAAGTCATCCAGCCCAGGAAAACTTACTTAAATAGGAGTCAGAGCAGCAAAGCGGGCTTTGAGGAGGCTGATAGCTGATTCTTCACAGGTGAGGCTGTGCCTGACTCAGCATAAGGGTCCCATGAGCACCAGTGCTCCTGTTTTTCCTTGCTTTAGAAAGGGAAAAAGAATAAATATTAAGAAAAAAAACCCCATAGGGTCTGAATCTGAGAGACACTGTTAGCCTTCAGTTTCTAGTCGAGTCAACGAAAATATGGAAACATTTTCCTTCTGCTAATTATACCTTTTCCTGGATGCTAAACCCTTTCTGAAATAAGGACTTACCAGTTCTGTGGGAACTAGTATTACTGTAGTTTGGTTTCTTGGAGATCCATACCTGATTGTTGCTTTGTTTCAGTATAGGAAATCCTAATCTCTAACTAACTGAAGTATTTTGGAGGTGTTTATACAGTCTTTTTCCTGGAGAGTCTTGCATGCAGTAATACAAGGGCACAGTGAGTTTCTTTGTCTTTCGAATCTATTGTTGAGTCTCAAAACTGATAAAAAATTAATTATTCCTGAAATATCTCTGCTCTGTCAAATTTAGCTGAAATCAGTCCTGGAGTTGAAAAGGTATTTGCAAGAGGAAGGAGTGGAAACAGGCAGAGTATTCCTCTGTAAGCCACGTTTTCCCATAAAGCTGAGCTGAAAACATTTGTGTGCTTTTTTTTTTTTCCTCTTGAGAGCCAAATCATTGGTGTTTGTACCTCGGAGGCACAAAGGCTTTGGTTTTCCTTTGGAACTGGTGTGACTTCTCGGCCCTGGGCCATTTCCCAAGGACCATTGCATTCATTCCTTTGCTGGGGAAGTTTCCAGCTGAGCAAGAATTCACCTTGGCCTAAACAAACGGGGGCTCAAGGCAACAATAACAGTGGGCCAGATTACACACTGGGTCCTTCAGTCTGTCTTAGAAAAACCTGCCCTTGCTGCCGAGCCAGCCGTGGCCCCAGCAGAAATGCAGCGTTTTTGCTGACTGCGTGCAGGAAAATCAAAATCTGCCCTTTGCAGAAGCACGATTTCATCAATGCCCTATAAATCCTGTGTGATAGAAGCATCCAGTTGCAAACCCAGTGGAGAGAGTGAGCCTTCCACCTTTTCTTCTCAACTAGTCTGGACAAAATTCAGCTCTGAATCTTCGAAATTTCAAAGAATGCAAAGAGGTGGAAGTCACATATGTTGGCAAAGAGTAGAGTAAGGGTAAAAGAGTATCTCCCACTACATTTCTGCTATTGAATGCTTTGAAACGAGGTGGGCAGGACAACCCCTTCGGAAATACTCCCTAGTGATTAATCCTGCACTAACCCTCAGCCTGTTGCTTAAGGACTCAGTGCACAATATTCCCTCTTTACTTTCTGTGTTTTCCATTTTGCCTCTTGCTGATCTATTGCTTTCCAACCTGACTGGACATCATGTTGTTCCAGTAACCAAGGGTCTCCCAGTCATTCAGACTGAATCCACACCCAGTAACAGTGTAGAGGACTTCTTCTAAAGATATAGTCAAACTGGAAGAAGGTACTATATTAAAACCTCTTATTTTGGCTTTGCTGTGGTCTGTCCACTTTATCAGAGATGTTAGTCATCAGGTTCAGACAAACATTTATGAATTGGTTTGGTATCCAGGTATGGAGACACAGTATCTGATACATATCATATCATGTCATATCATATCCCTGATATCATATCTCCCTGATAACGCTGTTGAGTTGCTCTCAACCTGATCTCTGTAGCTCATCACAGCGTCTCTTCCAGAGCCTGGAAATGAGCCTGGCTAACTTAACCAGTTCAAACATCATGTTTTTGTAAACCTAGCTCATTTGTAGCTGTAATGACCTAAAGGGCATTCACACAAGCAGTTTGGCAAGCAGAGATCACGGGAAAGAGAATTAAGCACATCGAGGTGTGGAAAGAACACACCTTTTGCTCCATTCAGAAGAAAAGTGCCGACACTGCGAAGCACCTATATAGTTAAACTAATGCAAAACCCATGAAGTCAGCTTTAAGTTACACTTCCAGACAAGAGGCAATGTTCAGCCATCTATTTCAGTCTTATCCTGGGATCTTTTTCATAGGCAGGGAAGGGCTGGATATGAACGCTGTTCGTATTTTGCACACCTGCGGTGGCCTTGAGCAGTGCTAATAGCCACTGCTCCGCGGTGGCGTCCTCAGCCCAACCAGTAACAGCCCCAGCATTGCATTACCCGTTCCCCATCCTTTGGGAGCTGTTCTCTCAGGATCTGACACTGCCACTTTGAACCAACAGGGAAATAAACTCTTCATGTATCCAATATAGCCGGCGTTTCAACAACACGGCTTTTCATTAAAGTCCGGCACGTCACCAACTGTATCACAGTGCTCGCAAAATCAGCAGTGAAGGCCCAGGGGAACCTTCTGAAATTTTTATTATAACATAAAACTTGATTTTTCTGGCCATGACCTTGTCTCCAAGAATCATCAAAATCACACCTGAGTGTTGAGGGCGCACTGCCTGTTGGAGGGAATGGAGCGTTTCCTGCAGATCTGCAGATCCTTCCAAGGATGGCTGGCAGAGTCCTTTCACGATCAGTCCTATAGGCCAAGGTTAGTTCTGTCTGTGCATAAAGAAGCGTTTATAGTCACACAGGTAGTACATATATATGTGTGTGTATAAGTGCATCTGACATGTCTATGTACCGAGCCTGGTGCTTCATTTGTACAGCTGCACACCAGAACTGACTTCATGGATATCACCAACCCAGGACGGTACGTGCCGCTACACTTGTGGTCAGAAGCCAGCCCTGTCTCTGCAGCTTAGCACTCAGCTTGTGACTCTGTTTGGCAAAACTCCAGACGTGCGCAAAAACCTCAAGAACATTTCCAAAGGATGTCACGGAGGCAAGGTCGTCAGTAGGCTGAGGGGTTGGGATGATAAGCATATATCATTCGAACAGAAAAATGGCCACGCTGAATCTGACAAAAGCCTGTCTAACCTGTCTCCAGCAAGGAAGAGCCTGAGAAAGAGCATATATGTGGTCCTCCTTTCCTTGTCACACCTTCCCCGCCTTCAGCACATCGTTAGGCTGGTGTATTGTTGATCATATGAGAGGAAGGTTCAAATTTATGCTCATTCTGCAAAATCCCTATTGCAGATCCTTGGGAATATAAGTATTCACACACATACCAAGCAGACACAGAGCAGAATCCCCATCAAACTCATGGCTTCTTCAGGAATTAGAGAGTACGTCAACTAACTTCTTTCTTCAGCCAAATTTACAAGTAAGCAAAGCACTCATCTTCCAAAAAAACATGCCATCTTTTACTCTTTTATGTGTCATCTTGAACCCAAATATCTGTGGCTTTAATAGCAACCAACATATTGATCTTGTGGTCCGGTACTCTTGATCTCGAGACAGCATCAGCTAACCTCTCATGCCAAGGTATTTCCTCTTGAATAAGCAATCATTAGGCATAAGAACTCACCCTAGCTCTTAACTCAGGCTTCAATTTTAGGGCAGCTTAATTGCCTGAGGTTGTCATGATAATCTTTGGAAGCAGGCACTTCCAGACCATTATTTGGATTAGAGGTGTTCTGGGGGTTGTTTCTTTAAAGAACGCCTAGGACAATTACACTTCTTCTAAGTTAAATACCTCAGCTAGGTGTCTAAAGTTACTTGGCATATATGTGGGTCATCATAAGTGGTTGGTAAGAAGCAAAACTATTACAGTGCTGCCAATGCATAACCTTGCCTAGGATTCCTGAGGGTGCGTTCCTCAAACCATCACCACCTGGAGTGAACACTAAACAAAGAAACCCCCATTCCTGCTTGTTTGCATCATGAGCTTATACTTGCATTGGTGCGGATATGTTATTTTACTAGTCTAACTCCAGAGACCTCAGCAGAAATTAATTTTGCTGACACAGTGTCATAGCCAGTGAGGGACTCCATGTAGCGGTAGGCATGATGCCGCTGCCTAGCCATATCCACACGCATGGTGCCAAATGTGAGCTTTTACTGCTGTTCACTCCTGGATGACTTTGACTTCAACCTTGTGTTATTCTGCTAATATCATAATTACTTTGTCATGTATCGTCTGTGATCTGAAATGTCAGGGAGTGCTTCAGAAGTGATTAATATCAGCAGAATCAGGGAACATAGGTGACAGCCTAGCTGCAAGTGTTAGCTGTGAACACAACAGGGCCATAAAACAGACCAACAAACACTAATTGCGTATTTTCTGACTTAAGCGGTGATCGCTTAATTAAAGACAGCTACCAAAGATCAGAGCAGAACCTTGGTATCAATGTGCTTTAGCGCTATCAAAATGAAAGATGTTATGCTTTCTTCTGCCAGTGGTTTTGAGCCTGGGCTGCTAAATGCTTTTGTGTTTCTTTCCCAGGAGACAAGTGAGCAATGGATTTCCTTAGCCAATGCACGCACATTTTGCTGTTGTTTATTTACAGGTTCCCCAGAGAATATGCTTATCAAAAAGAGTGCAGCCTAGGCAACTACTGCAAATTGCACCAAGCATTACTTATGCACTGCAGCCTGAAATCAGAGCTGTGGCAGCAAGGAAAGGGCAGTAAAACAACAAAAGCCAGCCCTTCCGAGAGCTGAAAATGGCTTTTTCCTATCAAAATCCTTAACTGAGACCTTTTTAGAAATTAATTTGAGAATGAGATAAAGGCAAAGTACAATGAAGTTGTGATGTTGCATGTGGACGGACAGCTGATGGCATTTCAGACTAGCACACCCACTCCCTGATCCCAGGAGCAGCTTAAAAACTTCCTCTTTAAAAGAAGTGTTTTAAATATAGGACAGATCTTTCTCTGGTGTCAGTTGACATTTCTCAACTATTTAACTTCTGTGCTGATTCCCATCAGCTCAGGCTTTGGCCCTCTATGTTATCTCTCTTGCTCTAACTGCTTGCTTTCCTCTCCCACAGGTTTTTGCAGCGAAAGTGCTCAATTTTGTTCTCCCAAACCTGTCGCTGGGATCGATAGATCCAAATGCAATTTCCCGGAACAAGAAGGAGGTGAGAACCTTAATGCCATTTAAAGTCACTGCATAGTTGGTATCTTGTCCCAGTCCTGCCCTTTCTTTTTAAAAAACCCAAACCCGTGTTTTGCTAAAACCTGAGGGCAAAATCTATGCTGATGTAAAAAGGTGAAACATCTCTGAAGTCAGTGGAACTGACTGCACATCGCAGAGAACTGGGAAATCAGCAGTTCTTGCCCTCGGTGAGCCTTGCACCCACAGCCACTCTGGGTACAAGAGATAGCAGAGACCTGTGCTACGGTTGCAGTAGAAAGCCCACAGGAACCATGTTTGTCTCTGCTGCACAACCACCGCTCATGACAGCAACCAACACCAGCTCATGCAGGTTGCAAACACCCTGCTACGGCCAACTCTTCCAATCCTGCTCTCTGCAGTGAAACCATGCAAAACCCTACGGTCCTGGAGATTTGTTTTCCTGCATACAAACCAGGATCGTGTTGTGCCAAATGCATTCAAACAGCGGAAGAGAGCATGCTTGCCCCAAAGACCTTGCTACAAGGTCTCCTGGATCACGTGCTGACTCTGCTACAGCCTTTCCAAACAAACAATGTATTATTCTTGCTGCACCCAAGAATAAAACTTAAACGAGCTGCAATGGAAGCAGCCCCTGTAACAACCCAGTTCCAGTTCCACCACCGTAACTGTGCATGGAACTGTTTCAGGGTGAAGTTTTTGTAGTGTCACCATAGCTTGGGACTCTTCTCCCATTCATACCCACTCCTAGTAATAACAGCTGCAGCCTATTCATGCCATCCCTGGCAAAAGCAGATGTTGCTGCAACTGCTGCAACAACACGCCACAAGGATTTTTCCTTCTCACTGTTGTGAGAGGAGTGAAAGGAGGGAAACGTGATCTGTAAGTGAATGAAGGTGCTTTGGCTGGACCCAGAACCTGGTGCATTTCAGAAATCAACTAAAATGCTACAAAATGGCACCTAAGGGTGTCTCAAAAGCAGGAGGTCTTTGCTGGTGTAGCGGTCAGTTATTCCTGTACTCCCATGTCAGCTCACGTCTCACTGACAGATACCATCATTTTTTCTGCTGGTCACACAGTGCTTCATATCTCAAGTAGACATTAACTCTGGGGAGGCAGCTCAGCTGGCATTAGAGTTGAAGCTGAACAGATCCGGAGCAAAGCGATGTCAGCGGCTGTGTGAGTGCGGTGCGTTCAGCCTCGGCGTATCCCACTGCTTTGACTCACCCGTTCAGTAAACTGGAAAGCAAAGACTCTCCCAGAATAGCCTCAAGGCTTTCAGGTTGTCTCTTGGCTCTGCCAAAGAGTTTGTTTGGTCAAATGGGTTTCAGTTCAGTTATCTCTGACAGAGCATAACGTTTCACTGGGTTGAAGGCGGAAAAATTCAAGGAGCTGAGAAAAGAAAGACAGAGTAAGTCCTAGGAAACCGTCAGCACTAGCAGGGAGCAAGTTCATGTGCATCCGCTGATGCACCATATGACATATGTTCTTAAGTACCATACGAGGCTGCACAAAATATATACTTGGGAAGAAGGCTGATTCCAGACAAGCTAGAGAAACCTGTTCTTAATTACATTCAGCTGCCATAACTTGTTACATTTAATTCAGAGAAAAGGTTTAAATTTACAACCAATTCACTAAAATCACACAGAGGGAAGTTTCTGCTTCTGCATTTGTACTTAGAGGATAAAAGCAAATAGTGCCTTGAATTAGGAGAGGAATTTGAGAGTGTTACTCGCTACTTGAAGAGTGAGCGTGGCTGGGACATGAGGGTCTTTGCCTGCTCCTGCACTGATCTCTTATGTGGCACTTGAACTCTGTGCCGCAGCTGGTCCTTAAGAGTGACAGTTTTAAATACACTTCCCACAGTTGGAGCCTGTGCTGGAAGATGCTAGTGCTGCACTAAAGAGCTCTGCAGGAGAAGAGTAATGATGTGGGGACATCCTGAATAAGAACGCATTTAGAAAAGTGTCAGTGGGCTCCCTTAATTTGGTGCACAATATTGAATGAGCATTTCCATGTTGGGGTGATATTAGGAATCACCACAGCAACCACTGGACATAGCTTCTAATAAAGATATTCTATATTATTATATATATTAATTATGTATATATAATAAATATATGCGATTGTGTTGTCTTTCAACCCAAATATTTACTGCTGCTCCCTCTGCTCTGTGATGCTCCAAGCCTCAAGAGCTTCCTTCGAGCATTGTTTTCCCTCTGCTGTTTCCGTTTCCGTGGAGCAAGGGAAAGCCTTTTGCAGTAGATAAAAGTATATGTCTGCTTCATTAGAGCCTGCTTATAATGGAATGGCCTTCAAAATGAGACAACAAACCCCTGCTCACTGTACTGCCTTCACACCTGCACGTGAACACACAGCTGACATGGCAGCTGTGACTGCGATGTGAAGGACTTTCCTGACCATCTTTAAACACCAGGATTTGAGGCTCCAGGCACTTACTGAAGACAACACAGCATCTCGGTCCTCTGGCTGCCTCTAACGCACACTCTACCCTGCTTTTGGACTCAAGATGCGCAGCTTCAAAGCACACAATGTGCTGGAGACGTCCATTATTTATATGTTAAACATATTCTCCTGCCAGAACAACTTTCTATTCTTTAGAAATATTTTTGGCACATCATCCAAGAATTTCCTGATGAGTTTATGTTCCCAGCAGGCTGTCCTCAGGGTGTAGGGACTGAAACACAGGATGGTATGGAGATGTTTGTTTGATCTGCTTGCTATATCAAATGCAAGAGACACAAAAGAGCAAGAAGCAACCTTCAAAACCCAGTCCTATTATTCCAAGGAGGAGTAACATCACGGGGGTGGGCATCCCTGTACCCCATTAACCTTTGTTAGCTGCCATTGATTTCAGTGGAATAGTCCCCCTGACTTCAGTCTTGTTCCTGCAGTGTCCACATAGGATGAGGCTGCAATTACCTGATAATGAATTTATTTATTATTTGCAAAATGCAAAGATAAGATGCAGACCTCTAAGCAGGGGGATGTAATGCAGCAGGAGCCCTGATGGTTGCTTCTGTCTTAGAATTACATAAAGAGAAAAAAGAGCTGTTGTGAGGGACTCTGCAGAGCCTTGGCTGGACTGCGCTGGGAGCAGCTGCAGGCTCTCCTGGGGTCACCCTCACTCGCTTGCCCCTGCTGAGCTCGGTGTGCCAACTGGAGCTCTGGGCTTGCAGGGTTTGCAGTTTATAGCCTGCAGAATATAAAGCCCATTCCCTAACTTTTCCTCTTTCCCTAGCAAGCTGCTGCTTTGCACTCTCCCTATGCATTGAACATTAACTCTGACAAGGATTCCTGTGCATTCACTGGGAACAGGATACTCCCCCTGCAGTCCTGATCAGTCTGGGTTAGGATTGGGTTATTATTTTTTTCCTCACCCATCATCCACACAAAAATATTTGTTGGCTACTCAGTAGTTAAAAAATCCCTGCTCTGTCAGAAAAGAAAAAGAGAAAGAAAGAAAGAAACCCATTAGATCGTTCTCTTAGCATTTATGGGGCTAAGGCGGGGGCCAGTTCACATTAATTCATCAACATTGTTTTACTCCACGGGAAGGGTCAATCCATCCGCCCAGCCCTCCTGAGTCCCCCCCTGCAAAGTCCCTCATTTGCTGCCTTCAATTAAAAAAAAAAAAAGTAAAAAAAAAAAAAGTAACCCATCTCAAAGCTGCGTTGCTTTAGCACAGCACTGTGACATAGATCCACAAGTAACTCCCAGATTTACTTCCAACAGGCTGAAGCCTGTTGCTGAGTAGCCGGTGCAACATAGTGATTTTGCTCAAAGTGCTGATGAAAAGCCAGCACGTTTGGCTGAAAATATCAGGGCACACCCAGCTGTCAGTTGGAGAGAGAGCAACACCACACCCGGCAGTTACGTTTTGGAAGTAAAAGCTGAACTTTTCCCATGAGCAGGTTCGTGAGTGGATGCTTCTTTCTAAACACAGGCAGCTTCTTGCCCTTTGGAAGCACTTTGCGGAGCAGGGAAGGTATGGCAGATAGGCTGAGCGGTTTAGGGGATGGAGGATGCGGGTGGCGGTTTCTGCACCAACAAGCTGGTTGGGCACTGAGAGGGTCCACGTGGAGCCAAGGGGACCACGTGCTGTTCAGCCTCTTGCTGAACATCTTGCAAACAGTGTTTTCCAAACCCCCAGTGTGCATAGGGACTTGCTTCTTTGAAAGAGAGATACTATGCATAAGGTCCTAATATTATGAGCTGTGATGAGAGATCTCGATCTTTGTCTCCCTGCCAAAAACTACCCCTCACTTCAGAGTAGCGTGATCTTGCACAGAGGCCAAAACACGATGGCCTTAATCAAATACTAGAAATATCTGCTGCATTCAAGGGTCCTAAACGAGTGCTACAACAGCTTGAACGTCTGTGGTTCGACTCCAGCACACATTAGAGCGGCTCTACAGCTGTCACTCCCCTGACCGTCCTCAGCACTGTAGGCTGGGGCTGAAGGATGCCAACTGCTAATAGTCCCAAATTCCCACCTACTCCTTCCCCTTGCTCCACGCAGGGATAGGAACCATGGGTTCAGGCAGCAGGAGATGGTGGGGACTGGAGGCAAGGTGATGGGGAATGACCTGTGAGCACCAGCACGCCTCGCTGCCAGCTCCTTTTCCAGTGCTTTGTGCTCCGATACATTTGAGATGACGAGGAGGGAAAAATGGCATGACACCTTCCGGCAAATTACTGCCACCAGCCGGGAAAGCCCCACACCATGTAGTGCCCTTCTGCCACCCTGATAATCTCATCTCACAGGGACACGAATGCAGAGTCCACCCCAAAGCCTTGCTGGCTTCTCGGTGGGGACCAGGCAGGCCACGCTGTCCTGCGACAGTCATGTCGGTGCCTACGCCTACGCATAGCTACGTGTCCCTGGGGTGGCCTTGTGGGTCACCTCCCACTCGTGGTCCCCTCAGGGCAGGCAGCTGCAGCAGCAAGAGGTCCTCAGGTTTCTGCAGGGCGAGGAAGAATCTGAACAGACCCCACTGCCTGCGAGGAGGGGAGGAGACTGGTTTTGGCTAACGTATAAATAACCACTATTTCTATAAACATCTGCCGGGGTTGGGAGAAACTGGAGGCTGTGCCAGAGACCAGCCCATAATCAAAGCATTCTGGCAAATACTGCGATGGCAGTGGCTGTGTGGGCCGTCTCCGTGTACAGTATACAAATATTTACTGTAGATTTGCCTGCTGCGGTAACTACTCGTTCCTAGCAACCTTCTGCACTAGCTCTTGTACATTTTTATCCTCTCACAGTCTGGCTGATTGAATTGTTGACTTTTTTTTTTGCCTGCCACCTAATAGCATCCTTTGCTGCCTCGTCTGTGCACACTGCACCCGGACAGAGCCCCTCGGTGTCACAGTTCTTTGCGGTCCGATGTGTCTGTAGGTGTAGGTCACCGTCTTCTCCCCCAGAGAGGGAAGGTGAAAGAGAGAAACGTCTGAGCCCTCAGCAGAGAGAATAAGGACCTGGAGAACATCAGCTTTCAAGTAACGCAGTCTGAAGAACCCTCTGCAGAAGAGATGTGACATTTGAGTGACAGAAGGACATGGCAGAGGAGAAAAATGCAGGCAGGTGCCCCCATGGGAACAGTCTTTGTCCGACACTGGTGCTTTGCCTGCAGAAAGAGCTTTGGCTTGGGTATTTTCTAGTGATGAAAGAGAGAAACACACAGCAAGGAGCAAGCCAAGTTGTGTGAGCAGTTCTGGGTAGCCACAGCAAAGACCTCGACCTCGACTCTGATGGCAGGATATCCTGGCAGAGTAGGAAATGACTGTGCGAGCCAAGGGAGGAGACTCCTCACTGTCAGACTGATTTGCTTTGTCTTTTCTGCGTAAAATATTGCTAACCTTAAATTACCTCTTTCTCCCTGCCAGATGGAGTCTTACACATCTGATCCTTTGGTCTACCATGGCGGCATGAAGGTCTCCTTCGTCATCCAGCTGATGAACGCCATCGCCAGAATTGAGCGAGCTCTGCCCAAGCTGACTTTGCCCATCCTGGTGCTACACGGCTCTTCCGACAAGCTCTGCGACATCAAAGGGTCCTATTTACTGATGGACACAGTGCAGAGTCAGGACAAAACCCTCAAGGTCATCTTGTTTTCTTGATTTTTAGGGTAGTATCCTGTCAGTGTTGGCCCAAGCATGAGTGACCGTGAGGGGCAGGGAGCCTGCTGAGCCGCAGAGGGCTGGTGACGAAGCGGGGCTGATGCATTGGTGGGACCGAGCAGGTTGGAGCCCCTCACCAGGAGGCAGCCCAAGCGCAGCCCCGCCGGGCACGGTGTGGTGGCCTCTCAGCAGCTACAGCTGGGCTGTGGGCAGGGGGTGGTGGGTGATCTCAAGACCTGACCCAGCGGTGGCTGTGTACCTAGGGGGTCTCTTGGGCATGAAGCAGCTTGGTGTAGAAGCAGGGCGAGGCGCATAAGCGGGTGAAGTGCTGACCCCCAAAGCTCTTCAGAACAATGCAGGCTGGGTGAGCACCAACCTTACCTCATGCCCCAGCAAGTAAAGGTACAGGGGGGCCTTTCCAAAGTGCTGCACGACAAAAGCCACTTCACATCTGCTCATTTCAAGAGAGCCACAGCTGATTAACCAATTGTTAGCACATGAATGAGCCTGAAAAAGAGACAGGGAGACCAAGGAAAAGCTTTTGTCATTGGAAAAATAACTGGATAGTCTGGGCATAAAAGGAGTAAAATTGCACAAGGCATGATGGGAACATCCCCTATTGTCCTTTAAACTCCAAGGGCATGATAAGTATTTCCTCCTCCTTAGTGGGATAAGAAGCAAGAAATGGATGGGGCTGGGACATCTTCCTGCAGGGCAGCAGGGCGCTCGGGTAACACACAGATGTCAAGCTGCAATGCCAATGCCTTTCTGCTCACCGAGGGCCACCATCGCCAATGGCATCTCTTTGATTTCATAACCTGCCACATCTAGGGAAAAAAGCCTGACAAGGTGTGGGCAGGACGTGTTGGACCTGTGGGTGTTGACGAGAGGGGACTGAAGGCTGTTTTGTTCATGCAGCTTTTTTTTCCCCTATGCTAATCTCTGCTCTCTCCCTGGTTGCAGGTGTATGAGGAAGCCTATCATGCCCTCCACAAAGAGCTGCCTGAGGTCTCTACCTCTGTCTTCACAGAAATACTAACATGGATTGGCCAGAAGGTCTCAGCAGCTGGGGAAACGAGCCATACTTAAGAGCAATTGGTTCTGCAGCTTTTACTGGGGCTTTCTGGGAATAGATGCTTTTCTTAATAGAAGTCTCTCTGAAAAAGATCTAACGTGGAGGGACTCTCGGGATATTTTATCATGCACAGCGTAAGGGAGGGTGGGGGGAGAGGCATTATTTGCTCATGTAAATGGCCGTTGCCCTAATCTAGAGAAGAATTGATAGCTGTGGGAGCAGCTGTTAAAGTTTTCCAGGTTGGGTGACTTTACTGAAATGCCCCTCACCCACCAAACTTCCCCCACCACTTCTGCTTCTCTGCTTTTGCTGGGGTGACAGGGGTGTATTTATACTGCAATAATTTTTGGTATGTTGAATAAGTCAGTATCTTCCACTTCGTGTTTTTGATTCCAGGTGCATATAGTCCCTTCCCTGTCCCCACCATCCAGTACCTTAAAAGCCCTGGTCCTTGAGAGGAGAGCAGTGAAGGTGCTGGGTAGCAAGAAGAGGCTAGAGATGGAGCTGACAGCTCCCTGAAGGTGAAAGGCTGGTTTTCAAGATCAGACTCCTCTGGATACCACCTTTATAAGCAGGCCAGGCCAGGGGAGAGCATCAAAACAGCCTCTGCCGCCGCTCTGCATGTCCTCTGCAAGTTTGTGCCTAGGGAAAGTGTGTTGAACAGCTCTTTAATTTTCATCATCAGAGCAGGATCCCAGAGGAGAGAGGAGGAATGTGGAATCAAACCCACTTAGCACATTGAAACACCATGCTTTTCCAAATGCCAAACCTCATCTCCTCTGCAAAATGAACTATTCTGTAAATATTCCTAGGGGCTGCTTTTTTTCCTTCCTTCCTTCCTTTTTTTTTATCCTTTTTTTTTTTTTCTTTTTGAATTAATCGTTTGCGCTACTGAAACTGAAAAAACAAAGTCAAAGTTATAAGAGAATATAGTAATATAATATATGATGTATATAGAGGTGGCTGGGAGCTGGGGAAGAAATAGGAGGAGAGTCTAAAGAAGGGGTTAATTTTTCACTCTCTTGGCAAGGAATAATGTTGTCCTACCAGGATCCAGTCCACTCACCATAACTTTACAGCCATAATCTGTTGTTTTCCTTCATCAGTTGGAAAATGTCCTGAAGATAATGCTAGAGAGAAGCACAGAGCATCTGGTGGGTGGGGATTAGCCGTGGGTGTCCTCATGGTCCACTGGTTTAGCAGGAGACCCACAGCGTGAATGGAGATGCCATCCAAGCTTGTCCCAATCTCCTCCTAATCAGCACAGCCACCTCTGGGGCAGAGGGACTGAGCTCATCCCTTTAGGCGACGTGGGGAGCTGAAGGCAGAGCATAAGGGTGCAGTCATCCATCCAACATCCACCTTGCTGCACTGCGGGCATGCGGGGGCACTGGTGTACAAGCTGCCGTAGCGGAGCTTGTGGACTGGGCCAGTGGTACAGACAAGCCAAAGCCTGGAGCTGCCTGGGTCTCTGGCAGCAGCAGGGTGAAAGGAAAGACTTTAGACCCATCTATGGAGCAGAGGCATCGTATCGGCACAGCGAAAGCTGTGTAGTGATCACAGTGTGGCTGTGTGGGTCAGTTTGTCCAGGGTGATGGCTCTATAAATACACTTCTTGGCGCTAGCCAAAGGGAAGGGGTTCAGCCTGTGCCTCTCCCTTCAATTTTGCAAGCAAAAAATGCCTACAAATGTTGCACTATGAGAGAGCGGGGCATGTCCCCCGCTGACAAACCAGACCCCTTATTGCCTTCCCTGGCAGCAGTGGGAACCATCACTATGTCCTGAGCTGCTGTCCCCAGGGCTGGATCCCAGCCGCAACAGTCACGGAGGGTCACCCACATCTCCTCCCTTTGAAACCAGTTCCCGCAAGATTCAGGAAAGGGACCTCTGTGCAATAACAGTCTGAATCAGGGCTGGGTCCCAGCAACGTGGATGGATGAAGGATGTGTGGATGCAGGTTATATCCTTGTAATTGCCCTAAGGGGTCCAAGTCAGGAAAGCTCTTTTATACAGGTTGATCCAGGCACTTTCACACTTGTATTTTCTTGCCTCTAAAGAGAGGAATGAGCCGTAGTTCTCCCAGCAATGACATCTTTTGATTCAAAATTATTCCAGTGCAATCAGCTGTTCTCACCCACCCCTGCTAAACCCCTGGTGACACTTGCCATGGGAAGATGATGCACAGGTCGCCCGCTCTGCATCTTGCAGCAGCCTCGCTTGTTGCAACTTTTTTTCCCCAAGCAAGATCCCTCCTTGCCAGATGCTGCTAGGGGAAGACAGCAAGAAGAGATACTACAGCAGTGATAAATCTCACCTGCTTCTTCAGCTGGAAGGAGAATCAAGTAGGCGTGATCCAGTGGTGACAGACATTGCGGGGGTAGTAGCAAGATGATGACTTAAGGATGGGATTTTTGAAAGCACTTTTCCCGAGGAAGTCAGGAGGAGTAAATCAATGCCCACATTCTTTACATCCCTTTCAAACTGACAAGCACTTTGCGGGGGGAGAGGGAAGTGACCCTCCAGAGGAAGGTCAGAGCCTGTCTGCTCCCTCCAACCTGGCTTCAGGCAGAGGAAAGTCTGTGGTCAGTGCCTTTGCTAAAATGTGTTCGTTCACCCAAGAAACATCTGCAGCTCAGCAGAAATAAAAGGAAACCAGTTACGTTGATCTGGGGAAGACTTGTCCCTCTGTCTAGCTAAGCTCAGCAATGGCACGTGGCCTGGGGAAGCTGCGTTTGAAAATCAGGTTAACAAACAACAAGTTGAAAGAACAACAACAACAACAAAAAAGCAAGCCAAATAAGTCCCAAGCCATGGCACAGCAGGAGTTATTGCCACCCTCAGCCGGTTTTCTGAAGAGTTATCTTCTGAGGAAATTAATACAGGGAAACCTACCCCAAACAAGCCCCGAAGGCTGCCAGCCCCTGGCAACACGCACGTCCAGGGCTGCTGAGCCCAGAGGGAGCAGCCCCTTCGCAGGTGGGGATGTGAGTGCAGAGGGAAGGAGCCAGGAGCAAATCAGCCTTCGTGGGCTGAGATGCTGATTTGCACCAGCTGCAGCTCAGCCCGTGCATTTCAGCTCACACTGCTGTAGCTGATCCCTTACCCTGCCTGTAAGCTACTTTATATTGACCCAGTTAGGTTTCACTGTGCCCCGGAGGAATTCTTCCTTTACTGACCAGATTAGTAATGAGCAGACCTGCTGCCAAGGGAAATGTAATTACACTCTATTTTCAAATGGCAGGTACCATTTGCAGGGAGCACAGCCGGCCTTACGAATGTTGCTGTGCAGAGCCACACCAGAGACCGGTCTGCCTTTGAGAATAGGTGGCACTCACGACTGAGCAATAGCAACGTGTAACTACTGTATATATCACCACCTGTAGCACTGAGAGACCATTCCCCACTGCCTAACCCATCACATTTTCTATTTAGCCTGTTCTTTTTATACCACTCACCTTAGCACATTGCCAGCACAAACCCATTGAGATTGCATTTACTTTTCCAAGTAATTTCTGAGCTCGTCTCTCTTGTTCTGTTGTGTTCCAGTTCAATAAAATACATTTATATATATACATATATAAAAACATATATACATACACATGTATTTTCGGTGGGAAAAAACATAAACAAGTTTAGGATTCTTAAAGGAATACAATGTATATTGCAACTAATAATAAAGTTATGTTTTCTGAACAGAGTGTGTTTGAGAGCATCATTGGTGACTGCCGTCCCTCCAGAGATGAGAAGGGAAAGGTGAAGAGATGTTGAATTGCTGTTCAGCTTGTGGAGGAGGGGGCTGAGCCCACGGGCGCTGCCACGTTGCTGTTGTGGCCGGCACCTGCTCCCCAGCCTGGGGACTGGGGGTCTGGGGGCAGCCCAGTCTCATGGAGGCCTGAGGTTCCCTTTCAGCTTTTCGAAGAGCCCTGAAATCCCCAGCCTCACACCACTATTTGCTATAGCCCAGAGCAGCACAATAAAAAATTAGCTTGGGGCGCTGCAGGTATAGGATGTCTTTATGCCTTTCTTTGACCTAGCAGGGCTCTCTGTCTGGGTAATCCCGAGGAAAGCTAGCTCTACCCTCCCCAGAGTGGCTGAGGTGTTAATTTAAAAAAAAAAAAAAAAAAAAAAATTAAAATTCCCTGTCCCGAGTGCTTCCCCCACCCCAGACGAAACAGCAGTGTGGAGCTGGTGAAGAAGCCTGAAGTAA
The DNA here is from genome assembly GCA_035590275.1 of Ibycter americanus. Taxonomy (NCBI): domain Eukaryota; kingdom Metazoa; phylum Chordata; class Aves; order Falconiformes; family Falconidae; genus Ibycter; species Ibycter americanus. The sequence goes on from JAVJGI010000050.1 coordinate 10,938,369, forward strand.
CAGGCAAGCTCAGCCTGCTTCCAGATCTGGTTCCCACGCTTTTACAAGCCCATTAAAATATTATGTTGGTCCTGAACCGTACCCAATTCAAACAGGAAGCATCTGCACCCTGGCCAGGAGCAGCAGCCTTTCAAACCCTACATTTGCCCCCAGCGGCGCCTCCAGAGAGGGCTGGGCAGCGGGGTTTGCTGCTCCCTCAGCTCCCAGGCAGTGCCCAGGGGCTGTAAGAGCCCCCGGCTCGTCCAAGCCTGGGGCTGGCGCTGCCAGGGTGCCCCTTGCTGCAGGGACGGGGCTGGGGCACAGCCCGGCCACAGGGTCCCCTGCTGCCTCCCTCCCCGGGCAGACTCCAGGACAAGCCGCTGCATCCGTGAGGGCTCCCCAGCCACTCTCTCGCACCCCAAACCGGGTGACCGCTGTGGCTAGGGACAGGTGGGACAGTGTGTCCCTGTGCCAGCCCTCCAGCTGGAGTCGTTAGCAGCGCCAGACCCCACCTGCAACCTCTGGCGACTCATTTCATCCCCCTCACACCTCGAATTGCTAAATCAAGGGAATAATATTCTCTTTCCGCAGCCCCGCACAGGCTGTACGTCTGGTCACACCCCAGCTCGCCAGGTCAGAAGCTCTGGCTGAGGACTTTGATGGATGTCAACACAGAGCTAGGACTTTTTGCCAAGCCAGTGGGCACACCACGGTAGTAAGCAACATCATTATTAATAAGATTTGCTGTAATACCAGAAAGTCCTCAGCTCTTTCTGCTAGTATTTTAGTGACTCAAGCTCCTCACAGTGCTGAGGGCTGCTGGAGGGTTCATGCCATGGTGCTGGGACAGGGACTGAGGCCAGGATGGAGGGGACAGTCCTGCGCAAGGCTGGGAGCAGCACCGGCATGACAGAGCCTTTCTGGCAGTGCAGTTTTCCCTCTTTCACCACCTGGAACCTGGCGAGCTGCCACAGCCACGAGTGACCTTGTTTTAGCATGTGCTTCTAGTCTGATCCTGCGAGTCTGTGGGAACCCTGAAGGTTTTTGCCTTTTTCTCTTTCCCTGACCTGTGCTCCGTCATGTGTTGTCCAAAGCTGGCTCGCGGGGTGTGCAAGGCGGGGATCAGCCCATGGTGAAGCAGGAGCTAGAGGAGTCCCATGGCGGGGGGGTAAGACAGCTTCTGTGGAGCCCTCCCCAGCCGCCGCGGCAGGGCTGGCAGGGACAGGCAGCCTCTCTACTATCGGGACAGGGCACGGGAGGTGTCACACTCGGTCACATTGCTGCAGGGACTGCACCTCTATCAGACCTTCAGGACCACGCAGCCCATCACCCGGGCCAGGCTCCGGTGCTGGAGAAGAGCCAAATGCTGTAACTTCAGTGAGCAGTGAGGAATTTTAATTCAGAAGGTCTTCTCAGCATATAAACCAGCAGCGCTTCGGTTGCATTTGCTGCTGGCAGACAGTTAAGCGTGGGATTTATAGCCCATCGGAGGGTGGAGACGTGGGTTTGTAATTCACTTCAGAGCTGCTGGTGGGGGCAAGCAGGCTGCCGCTGTCCCTGCCCAGCCTCGGGCAGATCCCATCACAGGGAAAGCGGGATGGAGCCGACAGGGTCGTGCAGGTGCCACCGTACCACCAGAGACCACCACCACCACACGCTGTGCCAGCAGCCCGGCTGCCTGCTGCCGCTGCTCCTGCTCACTTCAGGCTCTCAAAAGCAGGGATTTTTGGGGTGCTCGCTTGCTGTTCTCTCCTCATAGGAGCACAAGTCTCCCTCACACACAGAAACAGCTTATCAGCCTGGGACGCTCTCTTTCTCCATCCGATGGGGAAGCTGCCGATGTGGAACTACCACTCACCTTCCCGCTGCTCCGCTAACAACTCCCCTATTAAACTGAACAGCCGCGTCTGTGAGCAAAGACCGCAGAGCCCACATTCCCAACAGGAGCAAGCCAAACAACTGGCCTTCCCGTGGCCACTGCTCCTCGGCAGGGAGGGACACGGGATTCATTTCCCTTCCCTCCAGAGGAAACTCTTCAGTGTATGGAAACATTCCAGGAATTCAGATGAAAAACAATTCCTGAGAGATCAGTTAAGCGTGGATGGATCGCATGATACATGCTGCTGTCTAACCAGAGGAAACTTGGCAAAGAAAGCTGCTTGGGCTGGTGAGGGGGGAGCCGAGGAGAGGGCAAGATGTCCAGCATGGAAAACACTTGTCTTGTAAGAAAACACACAAAGATGAGAATGGCAGAGGGGAAGCAATGGCAGCTTGGGTGCAAAGGATGAGCGGTACCTGCCCTGCATCAGTTTAGGAAGGGTCCACAGCCTAAAGCAAGCAAGCCCCTGCCAGAGCACCGTAAACTCTGCCGTGAGGCAGAGCCCCAGGGTAAGCAAGGCTTTCCAGCCTTCCCAAGGTCAGCAGCCTTTGTCTCAGAGTCATGCCTTCATTTAGATGAAAAACCATGCAATGGCAACACCAACAAAACTCTCCTCAGGCCAACACAGTGAGCCCTGAACAGGAGATACCCACCTGCTAGAAACAAACAACTTTGGTTCCTCATCTAGATTATGAAAAAAAAATACGTTTCTCCCTTGCACTGGACTGCAGCGTCAGCTCCGTGCTGCAATGACCGCACCAAGCTGCCTGCCCGCGGGACAGGGCAGCCCTTGTGTTTGCTGTATCGAAAGCCCCGATGGCTCTAAGCTTCCAGGGCTCACTCTGAGCACTTTTAATACCAAGCCCTCTCTTCCTGTGCCGAGTGCATGTACATCCCATGCCGCAGCTGCTCTGCACCGAAACCCAACCTGGGGGCACTTGTGTGACCAGCAAGTCGAGGATTCCCAGTAAACACCGAACTTGACACGCAAGGCCAGTCTGCCCTGTTCCCGCAGTCAGCACCGGGAGCACCACAGTCAGCAGAGCAAGAGAAGTACTTTCCCCTTGCGTGCTTTCAGACCTGGAACACTGTTGTTTAAAAGCATGCATGATTGGAAAAGGCCACACAAAATCAGGAAACAAGCAATACCATCTACCCCCACCCTGGGAAGGGAAGGAGCAGCCGCCCCAGGAGCAGCGCAGCTGGAGCCAGTGCCTCGAATGGCTTTGAAGATGCTGTGCCCAACAGGCACTCAGACCCGGGAAGCAGCACAGCAGGAAAAGCTTTCTGGAAAAGCTTTCTGGACACCTCTAAGAGAGCCTTTGGGAAAAGGAAGGAGATTGAACTTGCCGCCAACAAACTTGTTTTAAAACTCCTGGATAATTTTCAGATTTAGATCCATGGAGAAGGGGGGTGGAAGGAGTTCTAGAGAGCAGATTGCTGGCTCCTGTTATGGAAGCAAGCTTAATAAAATTCATAGAAATATTGGTGGTTCTGCTATGCTGTGCCAAGAATGTGTTAGAATAAAACCTTCTGAACAGAAGGGAGAGATATAATGTCATCTTAGCCTTGATATGAAAGATCAGCCTTCATCTCCTAAAGCGTATCTCAAGGAGCAGTAACTAACACATTTACTTGCCTTCCCTTCAGAGCAGGTCTCTGCACAGCCTTGCTCGCATGGTTCATCACTGTTGCAGCCTTGTACAAATGGTACTGGGATGACCCCAGCTCACAAAGAAGCGATAAGATAAAAGAATAGACGGAGGCATTTTTTCTTACTGGGGTTTTAATGACATCCCAGTGTAACACAGACCAGCTCAGTTTCCTCCATGGGAAAGCTACATCAAATTACTTTGCATTTCTTTAAAAAGACCAACACCACCCTACCCTGAGCTCATGAGCTGATGCACCTGGCTATGCCATAGCACTCCTTTCACCTCCGTCTTTCCTAACTCACCGTGCCAAAGCAGCAGCCTTGTGTTCTGCCATACCAGCAAACAGAGCAGGGAGCAAAACAGACCCACTGGCAGAGAGCTGCAGTCTGGAGGGAGCAGATCTCACTTTCCAATCCTGCTCTCTTTCCCCTCGAGCTTGCTCTGCCGGTAACAGGAGGAGGGAAAGGAAAGCTCTCACACTCATTTCTCAGAGCTTATTTTGGGAACCAAGCAGCCAGACCCTTGGGATCAGAGCTAGTTCTTTGCATGGTACTGATCCTCTTCCAAAGCTTTCTTTAGCCTCCTGAAATGTCCTTCCAACCTTGCCCAGAACATGTAGGCTTACAAAGTTAACCACAACTAAGAAAAGCAAAAAGGCATGTGCATGCTTGCCCTCTTCCCCAGATGATCATGCACAGCTTGAAGCTTGTAGCTTGACTTTGGTCTTAAGGGTCTGCATGTCCATAGCTGCACCCAAATGCTGTCCCCTTATGAAGAGTCTGCCCCTCTGCAACCCTTACCTTGGTTATTGCCAATAACCCACCTCCAATTCCCAACCTAAAACCCTAGAAACCATTTGCAACCCGAGAAAAGAAGTTCACTGCCCTTCCCCCTTAGCACCTCTTCGAGGCAGGCAGCAACCCCAGCAGAGCCAGCACCTTTATTCAGAACAGGTCCTAACTCTGATGAACGGGTAGCCAGCGTGGCCTCTCTTATCTTAATAAATTTATTATGTCAAATCTGTTTTAGCCTAGAAGGTAAACAAAAACCTGCTCTACCAGCACACCCACCTGCTGTGAGCAGAAAACCAAGCCTTCACTCCCCGTCACCAGCCCTAGCTGGGTTCGTTCATCCCTGGGAGCTGAGCACAGCCAGACACAATCCAGCTCCCCAGACTGTGATGGGGCTCACCAGGCTGCCCACAGCAAGAGAAAAACACAGTGTCACCCTGAGCAGACAAGTCTGTCAACGCACACCGACTGCAAGCTGCTACGTGGGAAGGTGCCATCTCCACAGTTTGACCATGACTGTACCAACATGAACAGCTCAAGCCTCTTAAAGAGCCTCATCGTTTACTCCAGGCTCTCACAGCACAATGATACTCCTTGTAAGCACTGTTTTTTGAGTCCCAAAAGCCTGATTAGTGCTTGAACTTTTCCAAGCCCAGTCCTTTCCTTCAACAGCATTAGTCATTCAGATGTTATTAGTATCCCCCTCCGAAAATTGCACGTTCCTAAACAAAGCCACTGGGACAAGCTTGGATCCTTGTTCCCTGAATGCCAGCCATGCTCTGAAGTCAACACGGGCTGCACACAGGCAACTCAGTTATTGCTACAGAAACTATCGCAGCCACCCAGACATACAGGGCAGAAGAGAAGTGTTTGTGTCCTCAGAGAGGAAGGACTGCCCAGGTGCTTCAGCAGACTCAAGGTTTTGGAGAAAACACATGCTTCAGAGACTCCATGAGTGCACTGCACAAGTCTGAGCAGTTAAGTAAAGAGGCTGAGAAATCTCCATCCTTGGATTTAATGGACAGTCAGTAATGACAGAGGCACAGGGTGACAAGAAGAGAGGGAGGGACCACGTACCTGTTCGGGGCTGACCAGAGTAACTTTCCCAGATAAAAACCACCTCCCTGACACATCACCACCACACTGGCCAAGCCTGTGCCATGGTGCTGCTAATGAAACAGAATAATCCTGAGAGAAAGGAGCCAATAAAAATAATTTGGTAGTTTACATCCATGTTCTGGCAGGACTGTACGAGCGGGCCACCAAGAGAGGTGAGCAGAGTCACACTTTCCTCATTGCTTGGAAGCCAGGCAGTGTGGACCCAGCCCTTGGCCTGGGTGCAGGAAAATAAGCTGAAGGAGCCCACCAGAGTCCTTCCAGAAATAAAGCCACGCTGATGTTGTCTGTTGGTAACAAAGAGGCCACAGCAGGAACAGATATAGTGAAATATACTATTTTATTGCTGCACACATGCTTACACATTTCTTCTTAAATATAATGTTGCTCTGATAAATTTTACAATCTTCTTAATTCAGTAAGTGGCTATTAGTAAATAAAAAGGACAGAGGCAACAGAACACAAAAAGGACGCTGGCAACAGAAGAAAAATCAAAAGGTTTTTATTTCATGATAAAATTATTTGCAGCAAGAATAAAGTGAATTCAAATCTAAGTTTTGACCTGGCTCATCTTAATTAGAGAGCTTGCCTGCACGCTGACCATCTGCTTATGCATGCTTTTTGATAGCCCTGTTTTGCCAAAAGGGATGGGGGGGTTAAAGGACCCCCAGTAATTGGACAATCTGACGGGATTCACAGATGTGACCACTAAGTGCACACAGACAGACTGGCATTTGCTCGGCAGCCCACGTGGAACTGCACTACTGGGGAGGCACATCAAAAGGCCACACTGACCTTTCCTCCCACGTGTACAAGTGCAGCCTCACTTACTCCACGCTTAACGATGCAGGAATGGAATTATTCAAAAGCAACCATATGGAAAAAAACCACTTCCCAGCACTGCTGCCCCTCCTCTGCCTTTCTCCTGCTTTGCCCACTACCAGTGTCCATTTGCTTTAGCAGCTGAGGCATCTGCAGAGAAAAGCATTAGCACATTCCTTGGTAATCCCATTTCTGCATCTTGTTCAGTACCAGCAGAAGGCAAAGGCCATGTTCTGTTCTCTGGTGGCTCCATGCAAGCCTTGTGCAGGGCTGTCACAACCACTGCTGTGGAAAGCTGACTACTAAGATGTCAGATGCGGAATTTATGCAGGAGGAGCAAAGGGGATGTGATAAACTAAACATCCTGCTTATGTTGCAGTGTCGTCTTCAGCCATATAGGGAAGAGAAACGCTGGGGAACTGAACCAGCTGGGTTAAGCTGCCGGTTTCTATAGCAGGCTTTCATGAGCCTGACACTCCACTGAGCAAGAAAACAGGCAGTTCTGCTTTCACTCTTCTTTCTCCAAAATATATGGGGCTTCATATTAAAGCTTTCTCAATAGACCTTCCCCTCCCCAAGGTTACTGAGATGCCTTTACCAGGTCAAGTTGTGCTGGGCTCTTTGGTGGTCCTGTCAAAGCCACACTGAGCTTACAGATGGACATGGAGGTACATTTCACAAATCATACAACAAATGCACAGCTCTTCTCCATGTCACCACCCCAAACAGAAGCACAGTCTCGCTGCTCCCTGCTTCCATACAGCAACACACCCCTGCAGAGACACATCCTCTTCCCTCATGCTAATATGGCTGCAGAAAACAAACCACAGGAACTCCCTGCACTTTCTCACAACCATTTTGAAACAGAAGAATTGAAACAGGCCCTGCTTGACTGGCCCTGCTGCCACCATCCCCTGCTCCTGAGACTTGTTTCGTAAGAGACACCAGTTAAACACACAGGACAAAATGCACAAGCATCCAGGGTTCAGTTATGTCAATGCACCTCATTCTTGCCCCCCAGCTCTGTTCCCAGCTTCTGTTAAGTGCAACTCAATCCTGACACGTGATTTTGTCAAAGTCCAGCTTCTCTCCAGAACAGCGGTCAAACCCCAGTGCCCTCTCCTCACTGCAACCAAACCCAGCTTGCTTACTGCAACTGGTGCCCAAAGCCTGCCCACGTACCTGCAAACAGCTTCAACACACGCCTGATACAGGCAGATACTCTGAGCAGAGGCAGTGAGGCTGCAGCTCTCACATGGTGTGGGAGCATCAGTCTCTAACCAGGTGAGATCAGCATAGAAGAGAAACCCATCCTCCCAGCCCATCCACACCTGAAGCAAGTGCCTGCCAAACGCTGGATGTCCAAACCCTTTCTTTATCCATGCGAAGCAACACCACCATTACAGAAAACAACACCCTGAAGCTGTGGGGGATCCATGCCCAGTTCCTACCTCAAACAATAAAAGCACACCTGACATGGATTATTTCAAGCTCTTGCCTCACAAAGTGACCAAAATGACAATATGTGTTAGTAATAGCAGCCCACTGCCTGTGCAAGATTCTCTGTGCTTCACACAACGCCTCTTCTTCCTCCCAAACCACAGCACAGCAAAGTACGCCCGGCCGGTGCCTTGCAGACCTGAGACTCTCACAGCATGCCATTCTGGAGATGACCAGCTCTGAGGGCAGCCTACCCGGCATGACAAGCTTTATGCAGGGATATTGCCTCCTGACTAGTGCCAAGAAGAAAGAACATTGTTACCCTCATTAGGAGTCTAGGGAGACAACACAAGATAACACGACCTACTGCAGAACACAGATTCAAAAACATTCATTAGTACAAACAGTGAATTTCCTGGAGAACAATGAAGCTAACAAGGCTCAAGACTGAGGAAAGCCAGAAGGTTGACAAGTGGGACAGCTGCCCTGTGAGAGCCCCAAAAGGCCCCTTTTCCTTTCCAGAAAGATTTCCAATGATTCCCGCTTCCCTGACACACCAGCAAGTCACTTTTGCTCTACCACAATGGACAAAGAGAAAAGGAAAAGTGCTGTTTCCAAGAAGAAGCTGTTTCCTTCCCCTGTTAGGAAGAAAAGGGTGCTATCCCTTTTTTTATGCATTGAAAGCTACTGCTTTCTAAGAATGGAAGGACTCTGGTCTCTATTGTATTCCCAAAGATGTTTGTTCAGAAAGCAAAGCTTTTAAATTATGAGCACTTCAAAGCAACGAAAAGCTAGGGAAGACCTGGAAATCACTTTGGTTTTTTTCATCTAAGAACTAGATTAGCAGGTGAAGACAATGCCTTCCACATAGCCAAGTGCTCCTGTGTCCCTGTTAGGAAAGCACTGCCCACCTTTGCCAATCTTATAATGCTGACAGCGAAGGAAAGGCCACCTCCCTTCCAATATACTTATTTGGAGAGTTTAATCCAGTTTTCTTCCTCTGCTGGTAGCAATTCAACAAGTATCCCAGCATGAACCACCTTCAGAAGCGTGCTGTTGGGCAACAGAACAGGATGGATCCTAACACCAGGTGGTAGCAAGTCCCCCATAAGAGCTCCCTTGCCACCCCGCAACAGCTTGCAGTCTCCTGTCCGCACTGTATTATACAAAGGAGCAGCTACTGATCTGGGCTGCGCTTTGGGAGCTACTTCTGAAAGGAGAAACAAAAACCAAAATAAAATCAAACACAAACCAGACATGCAAATGTCCAGACATAAATAAATTAAAAAGAAACCATGCCTGAGAGTGGATGGGAAGGAGGACAAAAAAGGGGAAGAGAGACATTCAGAGACTCAGATGTTCTTGCACCCCAAGCCAACCCAGCGGGGGCTGCGCAGGCTGCATATGACAGGCAGGGTTTGCACACATCAGCACTCAAGCCCTATACTGGCCAGGAGGTTTTCCAGAGCTTCAAGTTTCTGGTTGGCTTCCTCGATGGCACTGTAAGTCTGCACGTTGCTGGTGATGTGGAAGCGGATGTCATCAACCAGAGGAATGGAGTCAGTCTCCTGCCGTTCCTCCACAGCCTCCGCATTCTCCTTCACAGCAGCCACAAACTCCTCCAACTCCACCAGCTGGATGGGGTGGACAAGAGAACCATTAGGAAGACAAGATAACAGGTAAAGGGATGCAGAGGGTTGGGATAACAGGCTCAGCTGCTGTTGAGGGATCCCACAACAGAAAAGGGAATGCTAAGGGTACATGGAGACCCAAATCTTCCTATGTCTCCTACAGATACTGCTTGGGGATGCATCCTGCCATTCATCCTAAGGAGGCAGCAATACTCCAGCAATAAATGGTCACAACTGCTAAGCAATCTGCACCTCACTAACTAAGCATCCACAGTTCTGGTATTGAAGCACATGAATATACACAGTACTCCCTCCAGAAAGGCTGACCAGCAGGAACCAGGAGATACTGCCAGACACTTTTCGGAAACATCTTGCAACAAGCAAGACAGCAGGTGCTTGTCCCCAGTTCAGAACCAGATGACTCTATCCCCACCATGGTGCTCAGCCACACCACCAACAGCTGACCAGCAGATCACAGCAAGGCACCTGCTCTGTTCTGCGCCCAACCTGACAGAATCAGGTCAACCATGAATAATTTTGCATCAAGTTCCCCAGGAACATGTGGTGTGCTGAAGGGTGAGAGGCAGCTTCTGTCTGTCTATGCTACTAAACTGTGCCTGGGCGTTGCAGGTTGCTGAGCCCTGCTCTGTGCTACGCCCACTGCCAAAATCTCTCCCTGTTGCCATCATCAGTGCATCTCCACAAGATGCTGGCAGCTGCTGATGTTTGAACAGCTGGGGTGGCTCCATTTGTGCAAACACCCTTAGGAAGGCATATTGCCAATGCTAGGTCTGAGGACTCCCATTCAGGCTGCAGAAAGAGAATGCAAGGGGAACACACAAGCAAAGCCCCACCTTGCCCAATTACTACTTGGGATATTCAGCAACTTTCAAATCAAATCCCCTTTTCAGAAGCTAGAACCCGAGTGCATGCTGATGTGTCTATCATCCCCAAACTATAACCTGAACAAAGTAACAGCCCCAGAATCACTTCCTTTGCTGTTTTCACATGCCCAAAAGAATTTCACACTTTTCAAGCTGCAGGTGAAAATGTTACATTCCCACGTGAACTGTACAGGCCATTTATAAAGATCTATCTCAGGATAAAAACACCCCATAGGTTCTAGTTTATCCTCCCATATGGCAACTTGCTCCATGAGTCCAGAAACTTCAAGCTATAATCACTCAGGATAATACTTAAATGGAGCCCCATAAAGAAAATGCCAGTGTTAGATTCATTACTTCTGGCTGTTCAACAGCTGAATTTCCCCTGTGGAAACTCCTACTGTTAGATTTGTCATTCTGGAGGAGAGTAGAGATTACACTGATTTCTCCTTTCTACAGCATTATGCCAGAAAGAACTCCCCCAGCAAACACCAAAAAACATTTCCTACACAGAGCTCCCCTGCACCCCCGTTGAGTTCTCCAGGCTGCAGCTGGTGTATTCAGGTAACACCATCATTGCTCTGGGCACAATGGCTGAAAGCTCGGTGCAAGTCACATGCCCATGGCACTTGCAGAACTTTTTGGGCAGCTTTTTCACGCCACAGTCCACAGGGATATGCTAGACAGCCACCAGCACCTGGATTACTGCAGTGACATCAGGTACTGCCACACTCCTCATCCTCTGCCCTAACTCACCATGTGATTTGCTACTTAACCGCTGCTCATTTTCAGGAAGCACATTAAACCAGAGTGGGCAGCCATTTATTACAGACTGAAGCATAACCATTAAATCTGTTGTATCTATGGCTCACTGTGCAGTTAGATTCACAGGCGCATGCGGTAAGTGCAGCAGGGAGTGTTTCTGCTACCTTCTCGATGATCTTTGCCATGTACTCCGTGCACTGGTCCTCCAGTCGGGTCAGCTGGAACAGCTTGGCGATCCTCCAGATGCTGACAATGTTATCTTCATCGAGGATCTGAGCCAAGGTCCTGCCACAAAGACGCTTGAGCCCAGGCAGCAGGTACATATCTGCCACGCACAGCACGTCATAGGCATTTTCTGGGGACAGCTGGCAATGGAAAGAAGAGAATTACTCTCCAGTCCTACCCATCTCACTTGTCTCAGGCAAACTGTCACCTTCTCTTGTGTTTTAGCAGAGATTCCCTAAAGTGTTGTTTGGCCCGTTACCGGACAAGTGTTAACAGCACTACAGAGAGACAGGAGCTCGATCTTTCAGGGCTAAATCTTCCATTCAGTTACCACAAATGAGTCTAAAATGCTGCAGAGGCAGCTTGCTCAGCACAAAGCAAGAAGTTTACCATGCTACAGCTAACCCCACTAGTAAGCACAAAGCAACGGGGAAACACTGAAGAGCAACTGAAAGCTGGCTGCTAAGAAATGTTCAATGTGGCAGAGGAAGGAGGTAGCTTTTACAAGAGGTACTGAAAGCCCTGCGAAAAGACAAATGGAACAGGCTGGCAGAACACAGCACCTTGTCCCCACTAGGACTTCTCCTCCCATTTTGTACTGCTGGACATTTTGTGAAAAACATGCAAAATTCTCTGAAGCTCCTTCCTCAAACTGGCTCTGCTAGCTCAGCCAGCACAACCTCCCTGTACAGGGATACATCAAAGGACAGAAAATTGCACGCCAAATAAACTGTAGGTGAGGCCCAACTAAATGCGGAATAGACCCCACACATCAAATACTACTGGAGCTTTAACAGGCATTCAAACTAAACTAAATTCATGCACCAGATGCTCAAGCTCACACTGTTGTGAATGGCCTTTAACATTTTCAGGCTCTTGAGCTAAAGAACCACCCTCCCATTTTGCTCTTGGGTACTTTCGTTCCTTGCAAGTGATCTGAGGATAAAAAAAATGCTGTAGATAATGTTGGAGACACCACCTCCAGCTTCACTCAGTCTCTTCCCCCTGGCTGGGCAAAACCTATTTTAGTCAGCCATCTGCGTCACTAACCTGGAACTAGAGCCTCTCTCTGCACAGTTCTGTTCCTGCTAATGTGAATTGCAAAGAGCAGAGTTACCCACATCCATTTGAACAGTGAATATGCAGGATGCAGCATACCCTGGCTGTGGAGGAGGCGAGACCACCTACGTTTAGAGATCAAGCCACACTAGGCTGAGGAATGGTAACTGGTGCAGCATGGTCCACTGCCCTCATAACTGGTCAGCACCAAAAGCACAGCTGTCCACATCTACACATGTGGTTGCTCACCCTGACAACTGCAAGAGGCTGATTATTTCTTCCCCTACAGCTGTCCACACCAGTGTTTGGAGAGGCTGCTCACAGCAAATGTCTCAGCTGTATAACACCCTGCAACAGCTGTGCAGAAGGATACAAGTTGTATTAGAGGCACACCATGAGCGCTGTAGTGCCACGCTGGTGTAACAGAGCCCTTGGGGTTATTAATCAAGTGCTGCTTTGTCCTTTCATAAGCTCTAGGAACCTCACAAGTTGGAGGCGTTTGAGTCAGCAGTATTGATGGCAGCAGCTCCCAACTGCTTGATCAAGGACAAACCTGGCAAACATTCCTCCAAAAGTTCCCATTGCGCCCACACAAGTATTCCCATCAGAAACTTCTCTTTCTTCCTGGAATCCTTTGTCCTTTGCACACACTCTTCCCTCCAATTGCAAACACTGTCACTACTGTATGACAGACATATAAATCCTTTGGAAAAAGAAACATGGAATTGGAAGTGCTGACACTTGGCTGGAGAAACCCAGGGCAGGAAGAACAGTCCACATGTAAGTGTGGAACATGAGCTATATTCCTGTTTTCCTGACCGTTTTTCCTGGTAGTTTTTCCTGATAGGTGAACTCTCTGCAGAAGCTCATATCCTAGCTGCCCAGTTTGAAATCCAATCTATGTACCATTCTACACAGAAAACATACGAGAAAGATGCTTTCAGCTCCTACACGTTGTTGTTGTCCTGCTCCAAGTCCAGACAGGGCAGCTGAGGCATCCCTTGGAAAGGGATGGCTGCTTAGGAAACACACGTCCCGTGAGCCATCACCAGGAGGGCAGGCAGACTGGAAAGGTGCAAGGGCACAGGGTCATGCCGCAGTGCCGACGCAAGGTCAGGTGGATCTCCACAACCCCAACATGCTTCTTTCCCTCTCCACCTGCCCTTTCAACGCATGGCTGAGGGAAGAGTGCAGACAAGTGAAGCATCTGCTCTCTGGCATACCAATGGCAGTTCGGCCCTTGCTGCCTGCTAAATACATCTCTCCCGACTGCACATTCCCCGCTGCTACCCGGAGGTGAACAGATCAGCAGAAACAAGGTCACAGCTGCCTGCATTCCCTGTATGTGGCACCTAACCCAGAGCACAAATACTGCCTGGGAGAAGTGACAGTGGCAGGTGCAGCAGCATCTCTGATCACTGCCCTAATGCCAGAATGTGTTCTAGCATCTTGTAGCTAGACCTGCTGAAAGCATTTGCCACAAAACCGAAGCAGGAAGCTGCTTAAAGGCCGAGATTTGCTGCACCGTCCATTAGGCTGAAAACTAGGTGTGTTAGTGCTGTTTTGTTACTGCTTGCAATACTGAGCACAGCAAGGCGTTGGTTTCCCAGTGGAACCTTTGCCCACCCCAGCAATAAATAACGGTGGAAATGATGACTTGCTGCAAATGGAAAAGTGGGCTATGATGCCAAGAGAAAATAAGCAGAATCTCTCAGCCTTTCCACATCTCCAAATGTGTTCAATCTGCCATCTACTGGCAGCTGCTCACCTTATTCCTCCACAGAGCCGAGGAGGGAAACCTGCGAAATCCTGCATTTATCACACCAACATACAATGTGCAACCTAATTTGCAAATTTTTATTATAGGATGAAAGACTAGAAATTTGCTTCCCAAATGTCATGCACATAAACTAGATTCCTGCCTGGCTAACAGCATGTCCCAGGTATGTGGGCTCCTGAGACAGAAGTGAGGTAGCAGAGTAGGGCAGTGGGATTTAAGAAACCACACAGACAACAATTCCCGGTGCTACAGGAAAAAGCTGCTGTGAATACCTCCAGAATTAACCATCACAGGAGAAAAGGCTCCATGGCTGGCCTCACCTCTGTATCATCACTGTAGATGTAGTAGAGCACCCGAATGAAGATGTCTTCTGAGATGTTATGGAGAGTCACAACAGGGATGCTGGGCTGTGTCTGCAGCTCCTCACTCTCACTGAAATGGTCTTCAAGAAGGGCTTTGAAATAATCACTGCGACCACAGAAAAATGCCTGGAGAGGGAAGAAAGACAAAAGCACTAGCACCTTTCTCACTGCACCAAACCAAACAGCACTACCAACCAGCTATCAGAGCAGCTCAAAGTATTTTGGAAGTTCAGACTCTGTAACTCTGATTCTCCCTATATTTTGAAGCTGCATCTCCAACATTTTTCCATACCTTATTCCTATCCACGCCTACCCTCAGAACAAAAAACCCCAATTTGAAAACTTAAGAGATTCAAAAGTAGCATGCCATTAGGGCAGGAGTTTGACTTGAAGGCTGGATCTCAAAATCTGTTCTTACTGCTGTTTCCTTGCAGATCAAATTCCCCTCTCTGGACACTGAACTCACAAGCGAGCAGCAGGAGATTTTGTAGCTGTGAATGCTGTAGCTGAATCCATAAATTTATCTCCTCACCTCTGCAAGAAAGGCAGAGTTTGCTGTTTTGTTAAATGCTTTAAATATAGTTTCCAGCTGCAACAAGACTTCTGATTTTCCAGCTGATGAAGCAATGCTGCTTCTGCAGTATATCCAGCACCAGGTGAGTGGGGGGACACAGGTAGACTAGACTCATGACAAGAAGGGAGGAGAATGAAGTATAGCACGAGCACATACCTTATGGCACAAAAAGTTGTAATCTGCCACCCGGAAACACACATCAGGACAACTGTTAAAGTTGTCAGTGCTGTCAAATGGCAACTCCCCAAAACCAACCTAGGAAGAGAAACCAGAAAACCCCACCTTTAACACTCATGCTTTAATCATGCCTAGTGTCCCAAGTTTGGACTTCTTGGCCTTTCCAGAAGCAATCATCCATCAATTCCCACAGCACAGTGCAGAGCATCAGGAGATGCTCTGAACACAGAATTCAACGTGAGGAAGTCTTTGCACTCCTGATAGAGATATTCCTGGTACAAGTTACAGCTGCCTCCCTTATCCATGGAAACTCCCTGACCCTCCATACACCTCTGGAAAGCATTTCTGTGCCACCTAACAAGGCAGATAACCAAATGGAGGTGAAGTTTACTTCATGTACTGGGTATCATAAGCATACTAGAGCTTAGGACTAGCCCTTTACTGTATAGATGTACAGGTGACGTATAGATTACATAGATGTATACACCAGTTTGAAATGGTTTGGCTACAATTACCACATCACTTGAATAATCCAACATTTCTAAAGCACATTTTAAATTTCTGATTTGATTTGCAGCCAAAGATAGTGTTGTTGCAGTATTAATACTCTAGTGAATTATTTTAACACCAACACACCTCCTCCCAGTCCTGCATGCCAACAAAGACAGCACACACACACACAGAATCTGTTGGCGTTATATTATTTTAAAGTGACACTTCCAAATATTTTCACTTTCACCTTATCCTATATACAGGGTAATTCAATTGTAAAAAAAAGTTTATATTCACAGTCATGTAACCAAGACAATCTCTGAAAATAAAAGTTTCCCCTGGTTCTTGCTTTCCAAACATATGCCCCTGAGCTGCCTGGGCTGAGGGGTTTATTACTGCTGTCTCTGATTCGGGAAAGTTACACCCCAGGTTTGCGCCTGGGAAAACCCTGGGCTGGCTGTGATGATCAATGTCCCAATTGCAGACTACCGGAGCACCATTTCCAATTCGCCTGCCTCTATCTAACAGAAAGCTATTGACTTTCAGCCTTACTGAGAGCTAGATAACTCCTCCCTCCCAAACTAAACAAAGACACACCCTGATATACACTGGGTTGCTGCTCTCAGCCAAGCTCAGTTCACATGCAGCGAGGTTTCTCTCACAAAACAGGTTCTAGGATGCGGCAAGGCACCAAGCCGGCAAAAGCTCATACCACTGCAATCTGGACCCATTTGCCAAGCTCTTTGCCTGTCCACAGCAACAGCTGGCAGTTTCTGATTCCTAATCACAGGAGAGTAAGCCCAGTGACATTCAAATTGTACACGTGGCTGTCACAGTAATGCTGCCTCTCCATAGCACCTCTCTCCTGTCTTTCCCATCGGGGAACTCCCTGATGCAGAAGAGATGCAGCAATTCAAGGGACACTCCCCACCTGATCTACTACTGCTTTTCATACAGCTGTAATACAAAAGGCACCTCCAACATGGAAGATGAGATCAAATCGTCCCATCTGTAGACTCCCCAGGCTGCTGTTTTGCTGTTATCTGTGTCTCATGTTTCAAGGCACTGAACAAACCTCAGTCTGGGGATCTGCATCCCACTCTCTGTGGCATCACATTACAAACACTAGTATCAGGCTAGCCAACTGCCTGCTCTGTTTGCCTTGCTGCTATCTCTACGCCATGCCCACATCTTCCATGTCCTCTACTAGAAATTCTGACATGACTTTCAAGGCTACAACTTTGCAGGCATATTACAGGTAAAAAAAACCCCTAGAAACAGGCTTTGATAAGACACCACTCTTTGCAGCACAAGAATTTTAACTGAGACATAAACTCCGCATCTCCTACGTACATCCCTTCTTTGCTCCCCTTTCATTGTCCAAAGGTAACTCTTTAAAAGGAATCCATCCCTCTGGAATGGACATGGGAATTTTATTTCTCTCAGAGTTTGACTCCTGAATTACAACCTCCTCCAGGCTCAGTTTCCTGCTTCTAGCCTTGTCTGGTCCCTGCTGATGCTCAGGTTTACAAGGTCATTTCTACTTCCTGCTACAAAAGCAGGTTCGTGTCTTTGTCTCTCCTATTCAGTGTGAAGTGGCTTTGCAGAATTTTCCATTTTACTCCCCTTTCAAGTCTCTACTACTTCTACTCTCCTCCCTTGTCATGCTTGAGGAATTTAATCTCCCTTTCAGGGTCTCCCTGCAGAAAACTGGCTTATTCCTCCCACCCACCCCCCATTCAGGCAACCTCCTTAGCATACTTCTGTTCAGGCAAAGCAGTTACCAAAGTTCAGTATGTTGCCCATGAACTACAACACAGTCTATGCCTATGAGGTGCAAACATTCACAGTAACTCATTCACCATAAAGAAATATTCTCAACATCTCTACAGCATAAGACTGCTTGAATGTTCACAGGATCTTCCAGCCATCACATGTGGAGGACCAAGTCTTTGCTGCATGGATTTGCTATTAGCACTTAAATAGACATGCTGCTGGAGGCAAAAACATACAAAACACATCAGTGGCAGCAATTTGTACCTCAGCCAGATTATCTCAGCAAGAAAATTGTAAATAAATCACAACACAAAATACAGGGGTTAGTGATCCAAGAGAAGATTACCAGCCCATAACCAGATATAAGTGGATTGGACAAAAAAAAAATAAAATTGGAAGCATGTTGTAAATAGTTCAGTTAATCTGCCTCTGCCAAATGGGCACAGCAAAGGACAGGAGTAACATCATGGACAACCACACTACACAGGTCCAGAGACAGACAAGATGGAATCCATCTACTTGTTTCAAACTGTTCTTTCTATGCATTACAAGATTTAGCTTTACCCCAAAAGTGACAAATGGTCACATTTTTTTGCAGCTACACCAAATGTCAATACAAATGGAGAGAACAGTTATTTATTTCACGGCAAACTCTGATCCTTTTAGTCTGATTTCATCTTGGTTTGGAAAATAAGATTTCGGTTAAAAGGTAATGAAAAACCAGCTACAAGGAAACGATGTGCCTACAGTCTCATACACTGGAAGCCCTGGAATGTCTAACTCAACGATGTCACCTGGCAGACATAAGGTGAAGAGCTACTCAGAGAGACAGTGGAAAGCCACATGTTTTTTGACAGTTGCTTGGCTTCTGATGGTATTTTACTTAAATCTGTCACCACTAAATTTTATTGTGACAAACCAAAACAGCAGCTGTTGTGGTCAGAAAAATTCTGGGCATTACTAGTTTAAAACAAAATAGAGACAATACTTTCAAAAACAAACACTGAAAGAGAAAAAAAGGCTTTCAAGTATAAGCAGGAATAAGAAACAAGATACTGAGATTATAAACATGTTTAAGAGTTCAAGGAATAGATAGTTCTCACTGTAAAAACTAATAATGAACTGTGATTGGATATCAAATGTTAATTATTGTTTTAGACATATAACATACTACTGAACTATGAAATCGGGATGCCTAGAGTTTTCAGCATCATTCAAGTATCAAAGACATAACATGCAAAATAGTGAAGCAAAGTTGTATATATCCCCATTTCATGTACTATGCAGCAGCTCATAATGTCTCTTGCCAAATTTTGGAAATGCTGGGTTTTATCCAGAAGCCAAATACGTATTTTATTCTGCATAGGCTGGCAAAAACATGTATGTTTCTCCCAAGAACACGGATGTTTGTATGTGACTATTCAGTTGTCCCTGACTTTTCAGGTTACATAGTTTGTATCCTATTCCTTGTATGGCATCAAACCCTGCAAGGAGGAGGATGTGCAATTCCTCTGTCCCACAGCAAAGATGCCTAAGTCACAGAATTTAACAATTTGCAAACATTAGGATAAGAGATAAATGGCAATAGGATGAAGAGCTTTTTTCATATATTCTTTTTAAGTTAACAAAGGAAAAGACCTAGAGAGGGAAAAATGGGAATCTTTTAGAATTTATCAGGTTTAAACAAAGCACCCAAATTTTTACATGGCATACAAACTTTAGTGAACAGGCATGGGCCTACGCCCTCTTTACTTTTACAGCCATAAAAAGTCTAATGCTGCTGTAACTGCCTTCGTTCTGATCTATGAACATAGCAAGAAAACAGCTCACAGAGGCATTCACAGTGCTGTCAGACGATTACTTATTCCAAGTTTCATATTTTCCTTCCAGCCCCTATTCTGCACAAAAGAATTAAAAGGGAAGTGTTTCTAACCCTTGAGAAGAAAAACCTAACCCAAAAGGAGCATGCCATCAAGGTCTAGGGACAAGCAATCAAATAGAAAGCATTCTTTTTATTTGTGAAGTGACTTATACATTTATGTAAATCTCACTGTTTTGGGGCCCACAATCCTTTTCATAGTTCTTGCAGAGGTAAGTTTGAGGCTTACTTATAGCATCACCTCCCTTTAAACCCTACAAACATATAGAATAGCATATTGAAAGCCACAAATACATGCACAGTTATTTGGGGGAAGCAAGTTATGTAGGAAAGATTTCTGCATTGGTAGATGGAAACTTGATGGAGAAAAACTCTCTCTATAAAGTGTTCAGTACTTGGAGAAATATGTCTGCCAAAAGTCAGCACAAAACATGCTGGCTTATTACAGGTAAGAAACCTTACGCATGCACAGACACACACACGCTCTCTGCACCAGGCAGGTCTATTTGGCCGGGGACAAAGAGAAAAAAGGCAATAAACTTTGCTACATCACTCAGTCATACAACCTCTGGGCACAGCAGCCACCTGAAATGAGTTCATGTTATTAAATTCAGCGGTTGGTCTGAGCAAGAGGAAAAAAAGGACAGACATAAAAGCAAAGTGAATCTACTGATATTGCAGAAAACAACAGATGCAGGGAGAATGAAGACCACTAATATTTATCCTGTTCTCCTGCAACTGGGAGCAAAGATCCACATATATGAGCCTAACTAATAATACTGATGGTATTTTAACATAGCTATCATCAACCTGTGGTCTGTGGGGTATTTCTAAGGGTTAACAAGATGTAGTTATGAAAAGCAAATCTATTGACAGTCAAGTTAAATTCGCTTCAGAGGGACTCACATTTCTGCTGGAAATATTTTCAGGGTTTGAAAGCACCTCTCCACTGCAGGGTGTCAGCTCCTAGTAAGCAAGCCCAGCAAGCCACCTTCCATCTGTATGTCTCTTTGTGTAACAATGCCTGCTGATAAAACATTTCTGATACTCAAGAAGGATGGCAGAGAGAAGGAGAAAGAGCTGGGGGCCACCTCTTGTCCCATTGTAGTCAATGGGGAAATCCCCACCAACCACATGGCAAGGGTTTTGTTTACCAAGAACCCTGCTGGGGTAAAAATCCAAGGGAAAGGACCAGCATCGACAGCCTCATTAAACAATTCTACAGCATTTCCAAGCAATAAAAGGTTTCAGCATTTGGAGCACCAGCAAACAAGCAAGCACTAAACTCAAATGGAGAGAATGCAACTGAACACATGTGAACACATATCACAGCCCCACAGAGACCAGAAGTAGTATAATTGCTCCCTACCCGCAGTTCAGCTGGCAGGGCGCAGTCTGCTAGAAGAGCCAGATCTTCCTGCAGCCGGCAGTTACCTGTGGGCTCAATCGTCAGCACTTTCACACAGGTTCCTGGCTTGGAAGAGACTGGAAGAAGCAAAAAAAAAAAAAAAAAGAAAAAGAAAAAAAGAAAAAAAAAAAAAAGAGCAGAGATGCCTAAATTCCTCTACAAACATTCTCTCCCATTTAAAGAAAAGACAGACATTCCAGGAAAAGTATTACTGCTGTTTAGCTTTTACCGCAAAACACACATGATTCTTCTATGTAAACATGCATACAGCACCCCTCAGTACAACTGGTGAGAAGGGCTGGAAGTGGATGCACATACTGTGGTCTCTGCTTAAACCTCCACTTAATTCCTTGTGCTGGAATATCAACTGTGGCAAACACAAAGTTTCCACAGGTATATCTCAAGCCCAACTCGCTCTCTGCAATCCCTGTCATCAATTACAGTTGAGGACCATTGATCAGGCTGCCCCCGATCCCTGCAGGAGCCACTCATACAATGCCTTCCCCAGCTGCCACCCCTACCACTGACAGTGTGACCTGAAGTGAAGCCCGTATCAAGGAGTACTTAGTTAAAATAAAGCTGCTTCCATGCCTCTCTGCTCTGTCACATGCTCTCATGGGTCCCATCTCAGCTATACCATCTTAACTTCACTCCAGGGAACAAAGGGATTTATTCATGTTAGGGTAATAAGTTCTGTGCACCCAAGTCTGTTCTCTACTTTCTACATATAGATCCGCAAAGCACAAAGACCCCCAGAACACCTGCACTCCTGAGTGTGCCTCTGTTCTTTGCAAACATTAAATAAGCATCACTGCCACCAAAGAGATCAAATAAACCATACAGAGACAGCAACTTCATTTGCCTTTTTCAGACCTAGTGTGTCTTCCTGTCTTGCCCTACCAGCCTACACAATTAAACGGTCTAATAAAGGGGAAGCAAAATACACAATCATACTTTTGTGGTCTTGCTATGACCAAAGCTGCTGTGGAGCTCATTGAAGCCAACACCACTAACTTCAAATGAGCAGCAGCCCAAAGTATGCCCAGCTAGTGCATAACAATACCACTATCTTCAGCTCAGCATGCTTTGGGGTGAGGACTGGAGCATGTAAGACATTCAACAGTCTCTGACACATAGGGAAGCATATGAAAAAACATGGAGCACCACTGGAAAATGCAAAGTTGTGGTGATGAAGGCTCGAGATGCTATTGGGAGCCAGGGAGATGCAGAGTTAACTCTCAAGGACAAAAGAGTTAAGTGGCCCCACAGCTGAAGCATTCAGAAGAATTTCTGACAGGCATGATTCACCACATTAAAACTCCTCACAGGTGAATCACACCACCTTGAGACCTCATTTTTCCTGACATTTTGTGCAGCATTACATGAGCTCCATCAGATGACTGTGTTGGGCCGTGGGTGAAACAAGACCACGACGTGCCACAAAAGAAGTTCTCCACCCCCTCCTCCACATTACTGCTGCACCCTTCAGATATGCCACCACTGTACCTCAAATAGGCCGAATATCCCAGAAAGATACTGGAAAGGGAACGATAATCAACCAATACAAAAGAGAGAGTCAGGTAGCAGCATTGCTACACGTGGAGCTACACCAGCAAGGAGACAGGCTGCTCTATCAGCACTAAACGCTACCTTCAGATAGATGACTTCCAGGGTACATAAGCCAAGAGGAGACCTGGCACCAACACAAACAAGACTGAGTGCATTTTCTTGAAGAGCCCTGTCCACTTACAGACCAGCGTGAGAGAAGGAAATTTCTCACTGTGCAATTAGAAATTCTTTATGGCTTTATAGAGAATCATTTATATTTGTGTAGTGCCTATTATAACAGTTGTCAAATCAGTCAGGCTCTGTAAGTGCTAATGGACCCAGCAAGCTTTAAGCAGTAGTCAAGGGAAAGAGTTTCTCTCTTGGGATCTACAAAGCATCTGTGCACTTTCACAGTGACATGAAAGAGCAGTGATTTGTCTGAGAAGCAAATCTATCATGAGACATTTCAGACACTGCATCTCTCAAAACCAAGAGCACAGCATCTGGTATCACAAGCCACTCTCTCCTAACAGAAACAATAAAAATCAAAGTGACGGAACAGGAATAAGCTGTTGGCTGCCAGGAAGCAGCGGGGACAACTGCTTTCTTGTGAAATGTAGGAATGAAGGGTTTTCTGAAAACAGCAACATAAACAACGCAAGGAGCTGGAGGGAATAACCCAACTACATTTGAGAATGGAAGATTCTGTCTTTCTTCCCTGTCTAGCTCAGCTGTATAGCACTGAACATCACCTACGAATTCATCAGCTGCCTTTCTTTTACTACTCGGTATTACTTTGTAGTCTTTTCTTTCAATTGAGCTAATGCACCACAAAAAATAAGAGCCACAAAATCCCCAAACCTTTCCAAAATGATGCCACACTCTGATACCTGCCTTGTACATCCTCCTCCCAATGCCACACCTAGCTAGAACCACAGATTCTGTATATCCAGTGCCTCCACTACTACAACAGCAAGCATCACAAACCTTGCTCTCAACCTTTTTGCCCTAAAACTTGTAAAAATAACTGCAGAACATTTATTGTCAAATACCTCCATTTCTAAAGGAAGGATTATGGCTTAATCTGGACAAACCCTGTCTGAGCTCTTCCAAACACTGAAGCAGTTTTTCCTTGTTATAGTCACAATACACACGCGGGGAAAATAAGCAAGCATTCACACTGAAGTCTATCTCAGGTGCAACAGAAGGCACTGGGTCATCATCTTCAGGGTTTTCCTAAACTACTGTCTGTGCATGCCAAGATACTAAGTGCTTTTGAAATGCTGATTAACTCTAGATAATGAGATTGCAGAGACTGCAATTATCCACTGGCGCTGCACAGGCTTGAGTTTACGTTGTTTTATTAGGCACGTTTCAACTTTATAATCCTGATGCAAGACATGACCCTGCTCTGCAGACCTGAATCAGATGTCTACTCCATGGAAAGCACTTTGAAAAAGCAGAGATTCTGAATGCACTAGAAGGAACAATAACGCTTCATCAAGTGCCAGACATGATGTGATCTAAAATCTTTCCCAATTTTTAACTTAAATAATTATTATACATATATTACTTTCTGGAGAATCAAGTTTTCCTGGCTTCCACATGAGTTCTGATATGAGAAACAACCTTGTAACAGACCTATCAGCAGTTCTGTCTATTCTTTCAAATCCAAACTGTCATAAATAAGAATCAAGCCTAGTACTATTATCAGTGCTTTACACCACCCACTGATTATGTCTTCTGTCAGACCTTAGAAATGAACAACTGTTCCCTCCCAAAGAACACAGAAATTAAATTATTTATCTGGTGCCATCCAGGAAGTTTGTATCACATCTCCAAGTGGAACTTATGTCTGAAACTCCCAACCAACATGAAACGTTACTTCACCATTTTCCATTTTTAAACGCCACCAAGCAGCCAGCTTTTTTGCAGTTTGCAAATTTGAACACTGGACTTCATGATCCTTAAGCTGCCAATGACATACTATGCAACAGCTTCGGACAGCTAGCAAGCTATCCACCTTACTTTCCTCCCACAACCTAATACGAGATTTCAACTTGATGTATTCAGATGGAAAGGCTGCCTCCAGGGTCTCATCTAGACCCTGGGAGAAAAAGATAAAAAGGTAAAAAAGGGGAGGGGCAGGGAGAAGAGATCTCCAGCATCTCACTGGATTACTCTGATATCAAAAGATGCCACAAGATAATTTTGTTACCTGACTTTCTGAGTAGTTTTTATTTTCTATTTATGGTATTCACCACCAGTCCCCTTTTCCACCACTTACTTAATACATAAACTGGTATCTTATACTACTTGCAGCAAAAAAACAAAGAAATGCATTTCTAATCTCTTCAGATGCATGTTAACATTTGTATTTACACAGCTGAGGTAAGACATGATACTGCTTCCATAAGGGCTTGCACCCTGGTCTATATGGGAACAGTGGTACCATGGTAAACTTGTACCCCACCACCAGCACACACTTGCACATGCCTAAGGGAAGACATACTCATGGTAAAATCTTCCATGTGATTTGCAGATAAGGAATTTCTTGAGCCAGAAGTATTGTTTCTATCTGTTAAGCCCTGCAACTTCAGGAGGCTGAATAATCAGAACTCATAATTCAAGAGAGAAAGGTAGAATAGCTACAGCCTTACCTCTTAGATCAACGAAGAAGATGCTCTTCATTTAAAAGCTACAGACTAGATTCTGTTCTCAAACCAAAATTAACTTGACTGAAATAAAGGAGTTAACTCAGAGCATGAAATGCGAGTCAGATGTTTTCAGCCTGAAGGTTTTGTTACCAGGTAATGTATTTTTTTTCCCCACTTAATGACTAACACAGTTTTGCCCTACTTGTGCTGTTTTGATTCTTCTTCATGTGTCCATTAGCTTAACTAAGAAGATGATTTATAAACTCCAGCTGTTGGTTTTCATGCAATAAGCTGATGTCATGATTAGATCACAAGCTCTTTGGATAATAAAAAGCCCCTAAATAGAGGATTGCATCATTTAAGGCTTGGCACATACATTTGTTATAAATACACACATGCTTTCAGAAATACTTTTCTGGTTTTAAGAAAGTGTAATGTCTCTCTCTGCATCCATTTCAGGCCAATTATCAAACATTTTACTTTGGTTAGGGGTCAGATAAATGCAGAAAAGGACTTTTAATTGGACATATTTTACCTCCCCAGGGATTTAAACAAGCTCTCTGCTGAAAGGCAATTCCAAATATACCCCACAGTGCTCCAGTGAATGTCTGGCAACCACAGCAAAGTCCTGCTGCCATGGCTGTTCTACTATAATGAAAACATTCAAAACAAATCATAAACATGCATGGGTCAGAAACCACTACAGCTGCCCTACAGAGAGCCCATGACTGAAAACTGTCATGCAAACATGGGAATTCCACAACAGAATCATTTTCTGGAAGCCTCGAGGGTATCATCAAACATCGATCATCACACTTCCCTCTTTCTCCCTGAAAGGGCACACAGGCACAGCAGAGAAAACAGCAAGTAAAATGCTTACCAAATTCATAGACTTTTTTACATTTGGTCTCCAAATCATCTATGAGGTCCTGCAGCCGACACTGCTTGGCTAGCCTCTTGCAATCATTTACATATTCTACATCGATATCAACACGACCTGCCAAGAAGAAATGCAGACTGCTCTTTTAACACATACCATTTAGGGGTAAAAATGGCAAAAATTAAGGACTGAAGACTTGATGGCACAAAAATTCAGTAGACACACTGCCTCACTTTTCAGCATCCAGTTACAACTCAGTCCAAGAAGCTAAGACTTGGTAGCCCACCACCCACCACTTTGATGAATCTCCCTTTGGCATCTAATTCACATTCCCACTTTCCAGTGCTTACCCTAATAGCTTCATTCAAGAGGCCAAAGACTGAACAGGCTTATACAAAATTCCCTCAGAAAAGAAAAAATAGCAGCGCAACAGTAGCATGCATGACGGCCATCACTGGCTACCTGGCTCTGGGTAAGAAAAGATTTTAGGCTCACAAGCTGTCATCCCAGAATCTTTTACCATCACTGAAAGTGTGGCAAGGAACATTTCTGAAAACACTGGACTGGGGAAGGAGAGCCTTGAAGATAAATTACTTTCTGGCACCACCTCCTGGCCTGAAACAGTTCAGCACTTAGCATGCCTGCAATATACAATTTAGCATTTTCACAAAAGGTTTAGGATCAACTTCTGTTCAGAAAAAAATAATACGAAGTAGTCAAAGCATTCAGCACACACTACTCAGTCTGCCAGACTGAAAGCGACCTGTGGGGGAACCTGGATTTTCACCACCTGAGGGCATTTCTACCCCAGACAACAGATCTACCTTCCTTAAGTTAAAAATACATTCTCCACATTCATCCAACAAACCAACCTTTTTTTTTAATTGGCTGTATAGTTATTGGCCCGGCAACAACTGGCAAAAGGTACAAAAACTTGGAAGAGCTGGGGATTGCTCACATTCTCCCATTCCGCCAGCACAGAGGATGTGTTGGCAACTCATGCATCCAAACATGGCTGTCTGCAAGCCTGTGCCACCCAAACAGTGCTACGGCAGAGGCACAGACAGCTGCCCACCAGCCATGTATACATACACTAGACAGTAAGTCACCTACCTGTGTATAAATATTG
Organism: Ibycter americanus; assembly: GCA_035590275.1. NCBI lineage: Eukaryota > Metazoa > Chordata > Aves > Falconiformes > Falconidae > Ibycter > Ibycter americanus. The sequence continues at coordinate 10,965,277 of JAVJGI010000050.1, forward strand.
CAGAAGAGAGCCAAAGGCTGCTGGATTAATCTAAAATAAAACATGAGAAAATTACCTTTAGAATTCCCAGGAACTTAATAACAAGCTTAAAACTTGCCTAGAGACAAACATGACCCTGAACAAGTCAAAAAACCCCACCACTTAATAGCAGCTCACATGCTGCACCCAACTTCCTCGCTCCTCGCATAACTAATGCTGCCACTCCACCTGGCTTACACAGCTCTATCAACGGGTGGTACTAATACATGTGCCCAGGGGGACAGAACCTGACTAATGGAGGTGCTCCGAAGACACAGTTGTAATACAGGCTCTGTAAAATCCAGTCGTTCACTGGTGGCAAACATTTCCAACTCTTCTTAATTTGAGAGGAAAGAAGTGTTCTCATACAAAGAGAAAGGAGAGACATTAAGCAATGTCCTGAGAAACTGGAAGTATGTCACAAGAGGTTTTGCACAGCCACAATCAAGCTGTAGAAACGTATGCCAGAGTATTGGTGATTAATGGATGGAATGCACTTATGGCCTATTTAGTTCTTGCTGCAAAGGCAACAAAAGGGACTCAATTAGTGCCAATTATGGAGGTGATGTCTTCACCACAGACCACCTGTCCACCAGGAATTAGACAGACTCAACTTATCCCACAGAGGAACCGCGATGCAGCTGGCAGATGGTAACAGCTACCTGCTGATGCAATTAATTAAGAGATGTTTGAGCCCACGGCAGAGGGAACAAAGGGTAAGTACGCAGTCTACAGCCTTTTGTTATCCAAGTAAGATGCTATTTTTCTGCATAAAATGCCTCCACAAGCCCCTCTCCTTGACTAAGGTCATACTGAGCTCCAGGAGCTATGCACTGTGGAAGTTTACCCTCAAACTGTCCTTTCTACTCACTTTTCTCATCCAGTCGAAACAGAAGAAAAAAAAACAGGAAAGAGCTGGAAGCATAGCCTTGCTCACCAGTGGATGCTTCAACACTATCATGTTCTTCCCCTTCCATTTGGTCTCAAACATTTCCGCAAAGTAGGCGCTGCGAGCGCTGAGAATGCAGCGGTGGGCACAGAAGGATTTGCCATGAACAATGAAAACTATGTCGCTTTGGTAACCCTGCTCCAGCAACCTGTAAGGAACAAAGAGAGGGGAAATTCATTGCAGAATGAGAAAGGAAAGAACTGAGTAAAGCTAGTGGGGGACATGGTACAATTAGGTCTAAATGAACAAATACCTCTGGACATTGCAGTCTCTCCCTGCCCAGTCAGAAGGCCAGCACAGGGGCTGGTACTTCACATACTAGACTGGGATCTCTCACTCCCTCCAATGACTCAAAGAAGTTTCCTTAGTGCAAGAGGGAGGCTGGAGAATGAAACCTTCCTGCCTCAGGTGAACACCTGAACACACAGAACAGATTTTAAAGCGGAACTAGTTGCGCCCAAACACATCTCTAAAGGTTAATCCTGCTTTTAAATTGTCATTGACAAAAAGCCCTGCAGAAGCACACACTTTCAAAAGTAATTACCCCACTACAAAGTAAGATGCAACCTCCCTGCTCTCCAGGCACTGCCAGTGTGCACTTTTACCATGCAGCAAATAGGACAGGGCTTGATGTCACCCACCCTCAGAAGAAGGAAGGATGTTACAGGCAAGAAATGCAGGCAATTACCACATCAGAGATGAAGCCTTGTTTATCACTGCACGCCCATACCCTCATTATTTAAAAACGTAAAAAACAAGATTGCTACGTCTAGAGTTTACAGCAACCATCACCAGTGTTTCCTAATGCCCATCACCCCTTGTGCATATATCCTCACAAACATCCCCAAGAGGTCAAATGAGGCAGACATCAGGCATCATACTCCTCCTAGAGCAGGACTGGTGCACAGAAAGGTGTGGGGTCACACAAGGAGATGATGACAGAGCAGGGTCTTGAATGCTGATCTCCATCTCCTGCCACTAGAACATCCTTCCTACTAGTGTCTAGCCCAAAACAAAATGGAAGCAGTTAGGTGTTTATTTTTTGCCCCCTACTGTTGCCCTTTGTATCAATCTTAACACAAGGTCTGTTTGGAACGAGAAACAGAAAACAGCACATTTTAGTTTTCATGTGAGCTCAGCCCTGCATCATCTGAGTCACAAACTCAGCAGGGGAGTGATAAATCACACTGCAAAGTCTACTTCCCTGAAAGGCCGAACCTGATTTTACTCAGACAAATGAGTTTTCTTCCTCCCCTCTCTCCCCACAGCTTCAGAAATTAGGACTCTGTAGTAGTGGGAAGATTGTCAGATATTTCTAGGACTTATTTCCTCTCCAGTTTTGAAGATACAGATGCTGAAACCTTGTTGGTTTGGTTTTTTTAAGTCAGTCCAATGGGAGGAAAAAAAAACAAAAAGAGAAAACTCTCCAAAAAACCACCAAGTCTCTGTAATAACATCAGAACCACCAGGATAGAAAAACAGCAAGAAGACGACTGACACTATTCCTTTACTCCTACAGCAAGTTAGGCTTTTCCTCAGACTCTAGGCTAAGACTATGAAGTATGACAGGCAACTTTCAGAAACATCTTAAAATTAACACATTTTAATGAACAAAAAGAAAGAACTGAGCACTGTCCCTATAAGTCAGTTTGAGGCTTCTTAAGGGGCTCCATCTCAGAAATGAAATACCTATTATCACTGCTGGAAACCTCAGCTCGCGGGCTATAGCACTTCAGGCCTGAAACTTAATTTTAGTTGATATATTATCCTAAATTGCTGATGCAGTTTTAGTGATCTGATTTTGGTTTGACAATCAAGGATGACAACCTAACACTTCCGCATCATAAAGCCCAGCTTTCTGTTGGCTCTAGAGTCTGTACCTAAGTCACTTTAAATGCACACACACCTGGAAGCCATCCCTTAGGGCACAAAGGAACATCCCTTAGGAAGTTCTACAGGCCCAGGAATAAGGTAAGGGCAGATTTGAAAGGCAACTGATCCGTATCCTAACAGAGAGCTTGAATATCCAGGTTAACAGCTAAGGAAAGATAACAGAACGCATTGCACATGGAGCTGCCTCATCTGCTTACCGCTGCAGGAAGACATCATAGTAGTCTCTCTTCATGCACTTTGCCGTGATCTGTTTGTACTCCTTCAGCAGACGTCGGATGGCATCACTCAAAGCTCCATACAAACAACGTTCCCCATCAAAAGTGTTTGCCTCACATTTTGCTCCTGCAAAATGATCACAGGTACATGACAGCAGGCAGAACTAAATCTTTCTCAACAGTTCCCACATGGTCGCTAAACGATTATGACTTTTGGCTGGTGACATGTTTCACTGTGATTCCCTATGCTGCTGAGCATATTTACAAAAACTAAGCTCCCGTTATATGTGTATAAACTAAAGCTGTTCTCCCACAGCAAAATCCCTTCCTGAAGAAGCAATGACTCATTTAAACTGACGCTGGTAATAAGCCTCTCAACATGGCTCCAGCAATATTCTGGGAAGAAGAATCTCACTGTACAAAGAGTGCAATCACTTATTAGACTTCTAACAGCTCCTTCTATAAACATTTCTGCCTTGCACAAGGCAAGGGATGCCTCTTTAGGTTAGACTCTGCTAGAAATTTGGAGGGCATTTGTATTTTATTATTTTATAACTATACAAGTGGTTGATTAAGATGCTCTAAATGCAGTGGAAGCCATAAAGCTTTTTAAATGTGACTCTGCACTCCGATTCCTCTGCCAGAACACAGAACATCACCACTACCTAAAGGAATGTGGGTGCTGGGAACCAAATGTGCAGGCACTTTGCCGGGAGAGTTTGTCTTGCTTTGTTTGAGATTAGTAAAAGCCCTTGCATTTCACCTTTAAGTCTCGTTTACAAGGCAAGGCTATCAGAGCAGTACAAAAATATTTTACACAGACAGTTCTTCAGATAAGTGCAATTCTTACATCAGTATACTCACAACAGCAATGCACCCTTGCAAAACATCAGCTGTGATTTCAGAAAGTCATGCTGCCTCAAATCATCACAAAAAGCTTCCCTGTGGCAAACTCAAGCAGCCAATGGCCTGCAAAAGGGACCTTGAAATTGTGCCCAGGGCTTCCACTGCAGCCTGAGATTGCTAATTAGATGGGTGGTTGTAACAGAAGTAGTTTCCACAGGGGACAGCTAGAAGGATATACAATCCCTACAGAGCAGTATGGAGAAAGATATTGCACCCATAACCAGGACACTTGCTCACCATTGGCTAGAAGATAGCGTACCAGCTCCTCATGTCCACAGAGGCAGGCATAATACCTGAAAATAACAAAAGAAAGAAAATTAGGGATACAGTAGGAAGCAAAATTCAGTGTTTGGGTGCACCACAGCATGCAGACCTCAGTGTTGAGCCATCCCTGCTAAGCTTAGAAGATGACTCCTCATAGGAGTGAGGAATTGCTACTGAATAGCATAGAAGTCTGACCCCAGCAATACACTAAGCAGGACCTGTTCCCAGCACTCCTAGGCACTGCTGTCTGCAAGGAGATCTCAAGGTCCCAGTCTGGGTTCAATATCTTCTGCTGCACCACCCGCTGCCAAATCCATCCTCACTTCAATAAGAGTTCATTTCATGGTCACTCAGCAATTCCACTGAATTCTCAAAAACAGTCCTTGCTCTTTCTGTCATCAGCCTGACTGCTGCACACTATGATAACAAGGGAAGAGCACCCACACTGGACGTCCAGCAAATCCACCCCTCCATCCTACTTACAGTGAGTTTTGTTTCCCCTTTCACAGTCTAAGGCTTTCATGATTCTCTTTCACAAGAATCTCAAACTGTCCTACAAATTAGGAGAATTCTGTAACATGCACTGCAGCAGGTAAATGTTATTCTACTTTTACTTTGGGAAGTTATTCCATATTCTAAATATAATGCAGATGTCTAAATGCACTTTTGGAACGGGTATGTGAGGAGGTAAAAAGCTCACACTACCCTCCTCGGCACCAGCATGGGTATTCCTCAGTACCTACTGCGTGTTCACAGCCTTGCCAGACAGACTGTGATCCCACAGTCACTTTGCATTTCACCAAGCCAAGCCTTCACCTGAAAGGACCTGCTAGAGTGCCATAGACTTTGAGGGGGGAAAAAGCCTAATCAAGGCCAAGAACAGACTGCTCAGTCCAGGTAATGTGATCACAAAATTAACCACTCTTCTGAGCATTACTACAGCAAGCATCAGCCAGATGAGGAGACAAAGCCATATTTAGCACAGCACCCGCTGAGAAGAGAAGCAGAAGTATGTAGCCAAATCTCCCAAAAAGCAGAACCTGAGATGTTTTGTAATGATGCTCCTAGCAGCTGATGCAGAGGGAGCAAAAGAGCTCTGGAAGCCCTCCCCTCCCCTCCCCTCCCACTCAGCCAGCGCTCTAGGCTGCAAGACTCACAGAGGTGTACTGTCCCATTTATCACGGACGTTAATTTCCACATCTCGCTGTTCAAGAAGGTATCTGGAAGAAAAGGGAGAGCAAAGTTATAACTTCATGCAGCTACTAAGTCAGTCACATTCTTCTCTTTCAAAAGACGTAACTGTGAGTTCATACAGTAACTTCCAAAGGTATGACATGGTGTTGCATTTGACCTGGGGAGCTGTCAGCTACGGCTGAAGGGGCATCAGTCAAATCCTCAACCCAAAGAATGGCATTCTGCAGCATGGCTTGGCAGCTCTCTTCAATCTTAAATGGAGCACATGGGGAAAGACGAGAATCAAACCCACCTCCTGCTGACCCCTAACAGGGCAGCAATCGCAAAAGAAGCCTGAGCACTTCAGCAGTTCCTTCACATTCTCCAACAATGCTCACAGCCTGGATGCTTATGAATGAGTGGTCAAGTTTACAGGGCTGAGGTCAGACCCCCATCTTGCTTGAAGCCTCTCTTCCCACAAGTGTCACTCCAGACTGCTCTTCATTCCTGCCACTTCCTTGTCCTGCACATTTAGGCTGTATCAAACACCGCCAATGCTCCCTCTTTGGCACCTCTAGAAGCCAGCCTTTGCCTCGCACACAAATCTCCTCACACAGCCTGGCTCTTGTCATAGCCTGTTCCCAAGTACTACAACAATCATCTCTCCTCATCACATGTAAAAGTCCCTCTCAAGCCTTCACAAAGATTCTCATGTTGCTTTTTTTCCTCATCTACCACATCAGTCCTCCCTTTCACTTCCTATCTCTCACATGTCTTTCCTGTCTCAAACTTCAGGTTCCTTTGACCACATTCAAAATCCCAAGCAACTCTGCTCATTTCTACTCAGTTCCATGTGGTCAATTTGTTCTCTCTGCTTTGACAGCATCTCCAGACTATTTCTCCACTATCACTTCTATACTGGTCATCTTAAGCCTCTGCAAGGCCACCTGCAGGGCCTCTCCTTCTACAGTAAACCTGCAATTTACTGCTTGTAATGAATTAACCTAACGTGAATCCACAACCGGTAACAATGTTCCCCAGAACTCATCTATCTGCTTATTTATCCTTCGTTAGCAAGCACCTTGGAACAGAGAAGCTCCTCTGATTATCTGGGAAGGTCTGCATGTTGGGAGCTGGAAGAATCAAGTAGGATCAAAAGGTGAAGCAGTCTTAAGAGTCAAACCACGATATGCACCAGAAGAGTCTGTTGCAAACTCTGGATCTTTGCGTTACAACATACATTCATGGTGCAGACAATGAGCCCATCTGACTGCTGACCTGAACTCACTGCAGCTAAGCCACACTGCCTCAGTAGCAGCAAGGAGGCTTGACCTGACATTTAGCAGCCCGGTACTTCTCAGAGATAATACCCCAGTCTACAGCATAAGGTGTCTAAATATTTCCATGCCGATTACTTCCCAGAGATCTAGCTTCCTACCGATGCAAATACAGTTTCCAAAGGTAGAGAAAGAGCAGCTGAAGAGAAAAGGCTTTTGCAAGGACATTACCACCGGCAGCGCTCATACCGAGCAGGTACACAGTATCTGCCTGACATTCAGATGCCTGAATTGTAAGAAAACAGGCAAACCTCATACAAACCTAAGAACACTAATACTCAGTGTACACATAATTCCTTGGCAGAAAAGCAAGGCGCGTATATTTATATTTCCCAGCCCAGGCCCCTCCAGGCCGGGCGGCTGCCCTAGGGAGCCTCGGGCCGCCACAGCCCGGCGGGCAGGGCAGGGCTGGGCAGGGCAGGGCTGGGCAGGGCTGGGCAGG
>JAVJGI010000050.1:10972825-11006811 GCA_035590275.1 Ibycter americanus
GGCCCCGCGGCTGAGCTGGCCTAGCGACGCGCCGCACAGCGCCCCCCGGCGGCCCGGAGGAGCAGCTGCCGGCTGGAGCCGCGGATGGGAGCGGGGCGGGCTGCTCCGGGACACGCGTGGCACTGCGGGGGGCCGCTGCTCCGGGACACGCGAAAGAGGGGGGTCTGTTCTGGAACAAGCATAGGGGGAACCTGGTCCAGAACGTGGAGGGGGCCTGGGACACGTGGCGGCAGGGCACCGGACCACGCATGGGATGGCAAGGAGCTGGCTGGGGACACCTGCTGGGGGACACACGTGGCACGGGGGACACCCGCACGTGCAGGGGCTCTGCTCTGCAAGAGGCTCACGCTAAGGCACCTTAGCGGGGAAGAGGGGCCCTGGGCTGGCCCTGCGAGGACGGGGCAGGGGACACCCCCCAGGCTGGGACCGTCACCCCACGCCAGGAGCCAGTTCCCATATTCCGGGCGCCCGGCACGGCTCCGGGCTCCCGCAGCAGCCTGCCATGGGAGAATTAAGGAGCGCCCTGTGGGGCGGGGGGCGAGGACCCTGGCCCACACCGCGTGAACAGACGCACCCAGGCAAAGACACGGGTCGGTGTTCAGACACCCAGGAGGTGCGTTTTATTGCAAAGAAAACAAAACCACAACCCTGTCGCTTCCAGGGCCAGACGCGAGTGTTTCTAAGTGTTTTCCGGCAGCAATCCCAAGCAGTGGCCAGGGCTGGCGGACAGTTTAGGTCCAACAGGAATGAGGGTGTTGAGAAGAACGGCTGGGAGCCTGGCTGGGAGCAGAGCTGGGCCCACGAGGCTCTCATGAGCCAGCACAGATGAAGGTGCTTGTCATCTCTGTTTGAGCTGCCCCCAAGCCTCTGTGAAGGGAAGAGGTGCTTCTGCGTGGCTGCGAAGGCAGACGGGAATGGACACCCTGCTGATGGCGGTGGCTGCAGTGGGATCCTGCTGCGATGCTCCAAGGTCATACTGCAATAATCCGTACCGTAACATATCCATCTCACACTGCATCCTTTGCCTGGAGGGATGCTCAAGGTGGTATCTTGAACTGTATTCTTAACCTGCATTACATACTCCACAGCACAGGTACCAGGTCACTTCTCATTGTTCCTTTACAACCTACATACATACATCCTACATACCACGAGGTGGTCTGCAGGATGCAGAGTCCTAGCGCACATCGGACTCCATATTATAGACACTTTTCTAGACATCTGGGCAACATCTCAGAGTAATATGCAGCTTGGCCATCCCAGACCACATCTGGACACAGTCCCACAGAGACAGACATCCACTCTGATCTTGGCTGTGCACCCAGCCAACACCATCACCAGCGTTCCCTGGGGCACAGAGCTCCTCATACCTGCACCTGATGCTCTCTCCGAAGAAACACCTCCATTTCAAGCCAGAGCCTCTGCTTTCTGGCTGTGCTCCCCAGGAGGAGAGGGTGCAAGTGGAGGACAAAGCAGGGAGATGGAGATGAAACCCTGTATTGCTACCCAGGGTCTCCAGGGGACGTCCCATCTCATTCCTTTGCAGATGGGGATGTCCTCACCCAAACCATCCCTTACGTGCCTGGTGCGAGCGCCCCTGCTCACCGGCGAGTCCAGCAAACCCCTCGTGAATAAAGCAGGTGACTGTCCTAGGCAAGTCACAGGAAACAAATACCCCCAGCTAAGAGCGGGGAAAAGTCCTTTCTCTTTTTTTCTTTTTGTTTTGCCTTCAACTCCCAGCAGCCAGCAGGTGTCAGTGCGATCAAACGTTTGGAAGATGGGCACTGAAGTCCAAGTAGGTGGAAAAGAGTTTTCCAGGAATCACTTTGTCTCCTGCATCTGCTGTGTCGCCTGGCACACCGCTCTGAGAAGTCCAGCTTTGACAGTTTTTCTTAAAAAGAAGTTTAACTACATTAAGGTGATAGAAAAGCTTCCTGTTACAAATGCTAAAACAAAGTTTCTCTTCCTCTTTAAATCCCCTCTTGTGCAGAGCTGGAAATCCAAGCACTGAACAACAGAGCTAAGTGGGCTATCAGCAGCCTCTCTGCAGTGCTCCCCAGCCTGCAGGTCCCTGGAGATGGCCGGTCTCTGCAAGGCTGGCAGGAGAGGGACAACAGTGCAATCGACTTAACAAGACCAGCCTAGTGCAAAAAAAACCGATACAGAGAAAAAACCAAATGGTAAAGGTATAAAAAGTATCACCAGACTAAAATGAAAGGCTATTAATCAGTAGATTTCTGGAGCTAAACAGATCATACAGCCAGGTGCGCCCTGTCAGAGACAGCCAAAAATAGTTCTCAGCCTCGTGACAGCCACCCTCAGACACTAAGATCGCCTGGATGCTCCGGATGCAGGAGAGAGCTTGGTTTCTTTAAAGTTTGAAGACTTTACACCAGATCAGGAGGTGCTGAGCCCAGCCAGAAGCACTGCTTTATCAGCACCTTGTTGCTTCTCTGAATTAGTAAAGCGGAGAGAGGACAGGGCAGCAAAGCAGCTCCTAGCAATGAGTGCACCAAGGAAGTGTTTTGTGGGTGAACTGACTCACGTTGGATTGGTGGCATTATCTTTTTAATAGCCACTGGGCATTAAAAACATATTTAATGAGGATTATTGGACTTAGAAACATTTATACGGTGAAACTGCCTAAAGGCCACAGCCATGCCAGGCCCTGTTATGCTAAGTGCTATACAAACTCAAATTTCAACTCCATGCTTTAACTTACCATATTGTAACAACTACTTGCATTTAATCCTGTGAGCCCCAAAGTGCCATCAACACAGCCACTGAACTTGTGCAGTTTCACCACACAGACCCATCAAACTCAGCAGGAGCCATCAGTGAGGGGTGATCAGAGAAGGGCCACATATGGCTGTCCATGTACATGGACTGTCCCCCATTATCAACTGCTGGGGCAGGAAAGGGAACTCCTCTGAGCATCTCTGCAACCCTACCAACAAGATACAAAAGGAGCTGATGATCATCACCTCCTACAAAACACAGGGGAAGGTATGGAGGCAGGATAAAAACACTGAAAACCGGAATCTGGATAGGAAACCAAAGGCTATCACCTTCCTTGAATCCCTAATAGACTGCTATCACGTGGTCCTACATCAAGGTGATCTGTGATTCAGTTTGTATGCAAAGCGCTATGCAAAATAAAACAACAGACTCTTGTACCTTGACTTCAGGCACTCACATCAGGGATGAACATGCTAAAAATATCTATACATACAGGGATAGTTTTACAGGCTCGGCATCAGGCTGCACATCTGGGGTCCTTCTGTACAAAGGTTCCCTTAAAGACCAAATGCGAAGCTGCATCTTGCAGTAAAGCAAGCGTGCAGGTCACCGTAACAGAGAGGAATACTGCACTGTTGCCTCTGACCGAAGGAAGTCCCTCAATCCCTCGATGACAGAAGAAACAAATGTTCTGGGATTTCAGGCTTGACAGTACTGAGTCTCGGTCTAGGTAGGGCTCAAAGAACAATTATGCATATTCACGTGCCTTTTATCATGCGTCTTCAGGGAGCTGAAGCCTCAAAGTTGCCTGAGGCATGCCTGCGAAACGTTCATTGGGGAGCTCTTAGATCTGATTCTCATCTCATCTGAACTGGCTTTTACACTTGCCTAAATGCAGTGATTTTAAAGATGTTACCCCGCTTTACACCTGTGGGACACTAAAGACTTCCCCTCCCCCTCCAGGCAGGATGCTGAAAAGGAAACAAAAGGACCAGAAAACTATCTATTTCCAAGTTTTTACTTTTCTCCCTGTTTAAGAAGTCTCACATAGTCTTTACATTGACCTCAAAAAGACCAACTGAAACCAAACTATGCTGGAAAACAGAACAGGAGTGGAGAAGGCCTGCCAGTCTAAAATCGAGACTTAGACAAGGGAGACTTTGCTGCTGCTTTCACAGGCTGTTGTGTGAAAGAGGCATGTGAATATCCTTTTTGAGCAACTCTCCAACCTAAAGCAAATTTCCAGCTAAGATGCTGCACCATGGCACTGAATTCTCTGCAATCAGTCAAGCAAGGGTAAAGTGCTCAAAATCTGCAAACTCAGCTTGGAGCTGTGGAGCTGAAAAAGGGAATGGGGCTGTTTGTGCTGCAAGGGGGGAAATGGATGACAGTGGGGTATTTCCCCCAAATGTAAACATCTGCCCATCTAATTAGCAGCTGAATGCTAGAGCACTAGAAAACCTCTTTTCACACGTGGAATGGAAACTCTGCCCAGGACATCGACTGAGTCTTGGCTCCCCTCCATGCAGAATGCACAGGTTCTACTGCACCTGCAGGGACTGAATGTGATCTCAAGGTCAGGATCTGGCTGCCGTAACTCCAGCTGGACTCCTGAAGTGAATTTACTCCCCAAAGCTGGGCTCTTGGTAGCAGGCTTAGCCTCACCGCCTTGCTTCTCAAGCCTAGCCACTCTCAGCCACTACCAGAGAGCTACAGTAAGTGCATTTAAAGGTGATGAAAGCATTGGTGCTACTGATAGGAACACACACAGAGACCTACAAACCCACCCCTCCCGCTTCCCTCTTCAGTGATCCTCCTGGCTCCAAGCCTCAGATGCAACCTCAGGACTTCTACTGGGAAAACTTGCCCAAAGACTTGACCTGTTCCAAGCCTTTAAGAAGTTCCTGAGAAGCCACCTGATCCCGTGGTCCATCAGTCAAGATAGGAGAGACACAAGTGTATTTAAGGGGGTGGTTCCCTCCCTTCTTTTTCTAAAGATGTGTGTCTTCCTCAAACACATCCGCATCCTCGCTCGCCTGCTTATTGATCAGGACATCCCAGCTGTCAGGGCCATTGATGGTGTTTCCACCGTTCACGCTTGGCTTCTTCTCCTGCATTTCCGACTGGCTGTCGCTGGCCACATCCAAGGTGGGGTTGTCATGGCAGCCGTTCTCAACAAAGCGCAGCTCCTCGCCATGCGACTACAAAGGACAAGAGGAACACAAATGGAGACAAAGGAGGACAGGTCTTAATGCTGCTGAGAAGCACAAGCAGACCAGGCTATGAGGGTCACTTAGGACTTTGCAAGGTCAGGGGGAAAAGATAAATCTACTCCTAGCCCAGCTCTCGCAGTGGAAATGAGCAGTCCTGAGCACATCGAGGTACAGGTTTGCATCTCTCTTACACCTGAATGGGCTTCCTGGCCGCTCCAGCAGTGTATCCAGCTATGTCCCATAGGTGGACAGGGGAAAGCAATCTCCCTCTTAACTTTCCAGTCCCCTCCATCCCAAGGGCTAAGAGTCTAGCCACCTTCTCCACCCATCCAGTGCTCACCATGTTCTTCATCTTGGGCAGGCGCCTCTGCCAGCAGTTGTATATGAGTCCCAATACAATGATGATGGCACAGATGGAGCCAATGATCACCAGTACCACAAAGAGTTTCCCATAATCACTGCGTGTCTGGTTGGGGTGTGACTGGCAGCTTGTGGTGGTTGAGTAGTTCTGGATGCCAATCTGGAAGGAAGAAAGGAGTACACTAAATCCCCTGGCCTGCAGTCAGGTGGGATCCTGTTCAGACTTTCCAGGGTCCAAGTACAGAACAGAGGAACTAAAAGTCAGGGTTGGGGAGTCAGGATGTATGCTGTCTTACATGACTAGAAGGCACACAACTAGATACAAAACCACCTTGCATGAAAGCTGACAAGTCAGCAAATGACAGCAGGCACAATCTTATCTTGATCAGGTGCCCAAGGATCATACCTATGTGCAAGAGAAGGCGGCTTTCATAGGAGAAACTGCCCAAGATTAAGAGTTCCCATGACAAACTATGAACACTGATGGGTGCTGAGGCTTTGGTGACTGTTTGACAGAGAATATAACCATCATAAATAGGTTTCCATTAAAGCTTTGGTCCTAAGAGGGCATAGTGCTCTTTCCGAGGTCTTGAAAGTGGACAGCTGCCCACTGATCCAAAACGCTTAGGAATAGCTGCCCTAGAAAGGGGCCCCCTGTGGCTGTCAGCAAACAAAGCCCAACATCAGTCCAGTGACTTGGCAGATTTCAAACAGGCTACATATCAATTCAATAGTAAGTATGATGGGTGTAAGAGAATATCCTCCCTCCTCCCTCCAATCTTGTGCTAGCGCAAGGTCAGTGCAATGAGCAGTGTTTCATTATTGACAGAGCCAGAGAGTCGAAGGCATGTGGCAACGCTGCTCCGGTAGGATGCATGTTAACATAGGGTCACAGTTGCAAAGTCAAACCTTGCACCAACACAAATCCTTCTTTCTGTACAGTTCTAGCTGCTGATACTTCAGATGCACATTTTCTACAGGGTTGGCTTTTCGCACTTTCTCTGGTGTAAGCCAATCAATACAGCACTGAGCACTTAATTTGCTTTGTCTAACTGCACCAGTTTGTTAGGTCAGGGAAAAACCTGAGAGCAGACAGCCAGCAAGGTAGTGGCCCAACTCTGCTGCTAAAATCAGCAGAATTACTCCAGCAGTGTAAAAAACCTGAGCAGAATCAGGCCCTCAGTGCCTACATATCCCGGAAGCCTAACGGGCAAAGTCAGAGATCATGGGATTAATTTGTCCTCATCTCTATCCTCTTCCAAGCTGCCCAGGGTTAGAAGGGAATACATGAGGGCTAGAGGCAGCTGGCAGAGGAGCCTGGCATCCATCGCCTCTGGTCCTCTGCCTGCCCTTGTGTAGGCAGCCATCTAAAGGAGTGAAATGCAGACCCTGAGGTTATAGGAAGGAGGTGTGTGAATGAGTCCCATCTACTAGAGGCACCTCTCCCGCCTTCTTCAGCAAAGCCTGAGCTAGAGAGCAGCCAATGTATGTAAATCAGCTGTAGGGTAAGCAGGGCCGGATCTGGGAGTCTGCAGCACCCACATTGCCACTAGCAATAATGTAGAAGGGATGGGACCAAGTATCCCAACAAAATGAATGTGTGAAAAGCAGCTTCACAACGAAGCCAGAAAAGCAGGGAGGGAATAACCCATAGTTACTCTCTTAATAGGAGCAGACATTTGATGGCCTGGCAATTACCAGAGAGGGGAGAAGGGAGTTTGCCAAGTGTCTGACTCATCTGTTTGCCTGCTGTGGGTTCAGCACTCAGACTGAGATATGCTCCTGGTTTTCAAGTTGCTTATTTTAATTGTACAGCTAGTCTTAACAAGTGGATGCAGGCAGACAGGCTTTTACCTCAGCTAAGCTCCTCTTAATGTCCCCCAGTGCCATAAGAACATCTTTTGTAGGGATGACACCTGTAAAGAAGGAGAGGAAGAGATCAGTGCTGCACTTGGCTCAGGTCAGCTCAGTCAGATGTACTCATCAGTCTGAAATCCCCAACACAATGGACGCAGGGGAAGACACGTTTTTGTTCATTGGTACTTTATGTTAGGAGCCTGAAAGAACACAAGGACCACAGACAAGGGTACCTCCAGACATCCTTTAAAGGGCTAACAAAAAATCCAGGCACAAACTGATACCAGAGGTACCCAGTTACCCTCCCCACAGCCACAGCAGCTCTTGGGATCTGCGTCTGCTCTGGGAGCAAGCAGCAACACCCAAGAAATCATGGAGGCAGGTGCCTATGCTGCCCAGTCCAGCCTCCCCACCCACAGCAATTTGATCCTGAGCTGCAGCACTCAAGATGTTCTCACAGAGGTCCATGCTCACCCATTTACCTTTGCTTTATTCACCAACACTCACCTTTAGCAGCTGTGTTTTGCTCTGCAGAGCAGCCTGGCAAGGTGGCATGCCTGGCACAACAGCAGAGGCTGCAGGAGGTGCGCTGTAACCGCTCCGCTCCCAGCGGTGGGCAGCTTCAGCCAGGGAGCCACCAGCCCACACTGAGCCACCTCCTCCTGGGACCCTCCTTCCCTAGCAGCTCCCAGGATGCTCTCCCAGCCAGGAGAGCAGGTGCAGTCAGGGAGGATTTAGAGGCTGAGACCCACTTCTCCCTTCACTTGCACAGCAGTGAAAAGAAGGACTGAACAAAAGTGTGATTCTTCAGTGCACAAAATACTTCAGTTCCCGAGGTTCTAAACTCAGGGATATCTCCCACCCTGGCTGTGCTGCTGGAGTTCAGACCTGTTTTCTTCTCCAGAATGTCCCTTCTCATGATGGCATGAAGGTTTCACTTTAGAAGAACAAATGCTCACCAAAGCCTTTCCATTGGCACATGGTCCAGCCCAAGGGCTTGGGAGCGATGCAATGATTTAAGGCATCAATACAGCAAGTACTACTTAAACGTTCCTCTACTTTCCTATCACTGTGGCGCATTTTAGAATACTGTTGGGTTTTTTTTTCATGTAGGTCATAATGTCAACACCAGAGGCCTCCATCACTAAGCAGGCAGCAAAAGCAGTAGCAAAAGCAGTACAGCAAAAGCACCCCCCTACCAAAAAGAGATTAAAGAGATGGCAAAATGTTCCAGCCCAGCCCACCTTTCACTGACAGCTTTTGTTTCTTTGGGGATGCAGGGGAGGCACCATCAGGACTGGCCCAGTTCAGACAAGACTTAAGAATTATTAAGTTAAGAAGTGAACTAAGAGCTGGGTGTCACGTCCTGCCATCGCAGTGGCCTGGCCATGGAGAACAGTATACAAGCATTGGGAGAAAGCTGGCAGATGCTCAAGTGAAGGCAAGCCAGGGAGGCAGCAAAGCAGGAGGCGAAGTGCAGAAGACGGAGCTTCGTGCGAGCAGTGAGGGAGAAGCCAGAAGGCAGATGTGAAGAAAAAGTCACGTCCTCAGTCCCCCTCCACATCCTTCAGTTCCAGTTAACACTGGGAACTGGTGGGACTGAAATGGACTGGAAAGCAAAAGCTCCTTCCAACACGGCTGAGCACCTCCAGTTGAGAGCCTTCATCACGGGAAGGCTCCTTCTCCCAGCACTTACCCTGTTCCCCTGCCAGTGTCATTAGCAAGTGCTTGTCATTCTCATTGGGTTTGCTCAGAGAGATCAGCCAGCGGTCCTGCAGTCCATCCGCTTGTCTGGAGAAGGCGTCTTCCACCAGTGCCAACAGCTGGGGACCCCGCTCCAGCCGAAACTCCTCCTGCCACAGGAAAGGGACCCTGGTGAGCACACGGTGGGAACAGGGCAGATGGAGCCGTGCAGGGCTGGCACAGTGCAGGGCTGAGACTCCCGAACCCAGCAGTGTTAAACCTGGCGCGATGCTCCCCGGCACATCCCCAGTGCCCCAGGCTGGACCCACACACCCCGACACACCAACCCCCTCCTCAGCTCCTGCAGCCGCCATACACTCCACCCCACGCCAAGCCTGGCTCCCTCGGCACACGGGGATCCTGAAGAGACATTATCGTGTAAGGCAAGAAGGAAGCAGCCAGCGCTGGGTCAGCGGGTGCTGCTCAGCCTGACACGCTCCAGCCATCCCTCGGCGAGCTCCTTTGCCGCTTTCTCACTCCTGTGTTTCTATTCTTATCTCTGGTTGCCATGCCAACCTGAAGGCCACATAGATGATTAATAAAATGGAGAGCGCTCGTTGTCATGGTAATTCAAAGCACTCAGGGCAGGCACAGGCCTGTGCCGAAAATGGCCTAATTGGAAAAGACACCGATGACTGGGGCCTGAATCACAAGGGCCCGCCAGTGCCTCACCTCACCAGGTTAGGGGTTTCGGCACGGGGATGCAGCAGCAGCAGCACCGGGATGCAGCGCCAGGATGCCCAGCTGCGGCTCCTGCTCGTGGCCCCGCCGCCAGCCTGCGGCTGTTTGGGGGGGTGCAGAGGAAAGGGGAGCAGCTAAGCCCAAAAGCAGGAGGAGGACAGAAGTGAGATGTTTCTAGTGATGGGGAAAGTGAAGGCTGCAGAGCACTGATAAATTCTCCATGGTGGAGAAAAGGGATCTGTGAAGGAGCCTGAAGGCACATGCACAGAGGTGGAGGTCACCTGCTGATGCACAGCCAGGTTCCACTGTTGGGTCAGATCCTGCAGTCCTCACTTGGGCAAAATTCTCAGATATATTGAGCGGGAGATGTGCCCAGAGAGAGACTGAAGTGACTTCCTTGCCCAGAGCCCATTAGGAAGATAAATGGGCTGCCAGCTTAACCCAGCAATACAGACATCATCCCCGCAGCAGGTAAAAGCCTGGTGCTAGAAAGAATATTAAAGCTCAAGATACATCCCTCTGGAAGGGGTTAAGCATCCTCCTTGTCCTTCGGCTTTTTAGTGGGACTCGATACTGCACCAGATCAGGGCATCAAAACATAGGAAATGTGTGAGGAATTCCCCATTCACATTAATTTAAACTACAGCACTTGCAATGCAGGTTCTCCCTGGCAACCCTGGAAATCCAAACACCAAAGGGCTCAGATAAAGAAACGAGAAAACAAAAAAGGGACAGACAAAGGGCAGATGAGTTGCCCAAACTGAGCAAATTACCATGGGTAGGAAACAAACTGCGTCAACATCAGTGGAAGGAGAAGAGCTTGATTCCAGCTTCAGCCATGCAAAATGTTAACAGGAGGCAGGGAAAGAGGCAATGTTCATGTAAAAATATGTATGTTGACAAGTGTCCCTTTGAATAAGGGGGAGGACAGCACAAATCATTCACTCGGAAATACGTTTTGAAACATGAAATCAAGTAGAAAAACAGTTCAGTCCTGCTTATCCCAGGGTACTGTCTTCTTTCAGCAAGGTAGAACTGAGGATTCAACAGTAATGACATAATTTGGTCAAGACACATCTGCACATCTGTTTTTCAGTTCTTGCCCTTCCACTGGTTTAAACAACACAAATGCAAGTGACCACAGGAAGGAAGCTACTACATATTACAAAATTAACCAGCATTTAAACTCCACAGAGATGGGAGAAAGAGCAACGGGGACTAGGACATGGAGGAAACCAGGCAGCAGGACTCTGGTTTTCAAGTCCCTTCCAAACCAAATCATTCTACGCTGACTGATTTTCTGAGTTGCAATCGTGAACTGTAGCAGCGATACTTAAAACCCTCCAAACTGGTTTGCTGAAATCAGGAGGGAAGAGACTGACTTTTCATCTACCCTCAAAGCAGTTGGCATGCTTTACTGTGTACAGGAATTCCCCTTTTCCATGTCCCCAAAAAGTTCACCTTAAAAAAAAACCACAAAACCCCCAAAGCAAACAACTCACCAGTAGTGGAAATGGGTCAGTGCCACAGAGCCACCCTGCAGTAACAAAAGCATCCAGCTCTGCCCAGAGTGGGAGCTGCAGAAAGCCATAGTGCTGGTACACGAGGCCAGAACACAGTTCCCCGATGAAACATCTCAGTCTTGGGCTGTCAAGCTCATAATCATTTCTTAGAATTATGAAATGCACCTTGACCCCAGGCCTTTCACAACTGGTTTTAAAGTGCCTGATAAAAGGCCCAACAGAGGCGAATGAGCCCTTTTACCAGGGATCCACAAGGGTCTCTGGGCTCGTGAATTAACTGCAGCTTTATGGGGATGGATGGACAGGCATTGGATTAGCAGAGCGTGGCTGGTTAACAGACCCAGATAACACACAAGATAACAGGATGGGGAGAAGAGGCACTTAAGGAAGATTTAGTGACAGCTGCTTGACACTGAACCATTCACGCTGCAAACGGGGAGTCCCTGTTCCTCGGAGCCATCAGAGGAACGTTACTGTATCCTGGAAGGAGGGGAAGGAAAAGGAAAAAGAGGGAAGGAGAATTGCACTTCAATCCTGCCACATTTCCTACCAGCAAAAGGTGCAATGTTAAAAGCTCTCATGTCTCATGACAATCTAGGTACTGACTGGCACAGACTAACAGCCAGAAGTTGGTAAAAGATCCAATATGGGACTGACATGTGCTAGACTTTGAGCAAAATCATCTCTCTCCACCTACTCTTTTCCCTTTTGGGGAACAAGAATATTTCTGTCCTCCTCCCCTTCTCTCCACAGCCTCTATAAGGAGGTTGAGATTTAGTGCCTTTAAAATGTTTTGTAGTGAAAGCAGACACCAAGAGCCGTGCCTGCCTCCACTTCTCTAAGCACTATTCCTCCCATGCCATCAAATCTCTTTGGACTGACTTACACAGTCAATGTTATCCGACATATTCAGGATGATGTAGTTTTTCCCCGCAAGGTTGCTCCAGTCTTTGCAGATCACCTGGAGAGACAAGAGAGACAGCTGTGTTCGGGCAGCAAATGCAGCTCCTGCTGAAAGCACAGGGTACACGAGGGACAGCAGCACAGAGCTGTGCCATACCCCCAAGAAGCACTTCTCAAAGGATGTAACTGTCCTCTTAACTCTCTCTGCTAAGAAGGAATCGTCATTTCAGTGCTAGTGCATGGGGCAGGGACAAGGTTACTGCGCCAGCCGGCCACAGCCCAGCTTACCTTCCACCTCTATCTAGACTCCAGGAAGACTCAGTGGAAAGCTCTCTAGCCTGCAGCCTTATTCTGTACATGATCAGCACCTAACACAACATAAACCTCACCAGGAGCCTCTGTGGTCCTTAAACTAGCAAGATAGAGCGGCACTTTGCAGGCAGGATAGGACACACAGAGGGACTAAGTCATTTGCTCAGGCTCCTGAGTACCATGGGGCAGAAAGGAAAATAAAAAACTATCCCTGTTACTTTCTCACCAGTCAGCTCCTGCTACTTATCTTCCCTTAACCAGCAGCCAGTCTGCTGGATTCAGGAACTGCAGTTCACCTCACACCTCCTCTCCCACGAGCTCTCCTAGACCAACATCCTCACAGATTGCTGTACCCTGCTCCACCTGCTCTGCATCTGCTCCCTGCAGGCAGCAGCAGCAAGAACAGCACTTCCTTCTCACTCGCTTTCCAAAAATCCTTGGGGCCATTTTTGTCCTGACGCTTCCAATAATGCAGGCTGAGGAAACAAGGGGCTTTTGCTGCTGTGCATGCCCCAGAGGGCAGGTGTTTATTAGAAGCAGGATTCTGTGCAGCACTTTGCTGGGGAAGATGTGAGGGGGTAAGGCTTTCACCAAGGGTGATGGATACCCTTACGAAGTGCTGTGAAAAACTCTCCCCAAAATTCAGTTTTGGCTGGGTGAACAGAAGCAGCTACTTCCACAGTCAGACTTAGGGACGCGGGTAAGGTTAAGGGGTTAGATACTCGCCAAGAAAGAAGTACCCAGGTATCTCCACTGCACCCTCCCACCCACTCCCTGCTCCCAGTGCTACCTGTGCTGAGTCCCAGGGCAGCTCTGTTGGCAGCATGGCCATGCGGGCATCCCCAGCCTGTGGTGATAAGCTCCTCTCTGCTGTCACAGTCTCAGTGGCTGACTCGGTGTCATTCCAAATGGGATCCAGTGCAGGCTCATCAGCCCTGTCCCACGGAGACGCAGAAGTGGGGTGCTGCTCACTCCCAGGAAGAGTCTGGGTGCCTGGGGAGCTGCCTCCAGGAGAGGGTGTCCCCGCAGGCATTTCCACCGTCTGTTCCATTTCAGTTAGCACCGTGGGCTTCAACATCTCCCACCCCACCATGGTCTCTGAGACCTCCTCTCTGGCCGAATGCTCTTCCCCACCAGCCTCCACTGTGGTCTCTGCAAGCTCTGCTCTTGTGGCAGTCGCAGTCAGCTCCAAATCTGCTCCCCCAACAGCCCATGTGTCCCCAGCTGTCACCTCAAAGGGCTCTTCTGAAACACTGGGAGACCTTGCAGCAACAGTAGTAGAAAAAATAGAGGACACAGGCAGAAGACCTGGTCCCATGCTGCTCCCAAGGTCTAAGCCTGGAGAAACAGAGTCCTCTTCTTGCCCTCCTATGGCTGCCTCAGTCACAATGCCTGGCCTGGCAGAGGCTGTGGAAAACAGAAGGGAGGAGGATTCCTCTTGGCCCACTGGTTCAGAAGATGTAACCTCTGGCCCGGAGGTCTGGAGGCTCTCCACTCCTCCTCTTGAGTGGTCTATGGGGAGCAGCCCCTCCTCTTCCTCCAGCGTGCTGGAGAAAGGCGTGTGCAAGTCAGACTCAACAAATTCTGCCGGCGGCTGGACAGTGCCTGTTTCCCAGTTGTCTTTCACCTGTGTCCCGTTCCCTTTCAGCAGGGCCTTCTGAGATGCAGCTGGAAAGCTGTAATCTAAAAAAGAGATCCAAAAGACTACATGTGACATCCCAAGTAACCACGAACTCTGAAAAAGGCAGAGACCTGGCCCCATTATACGTGTCTAGCCACAGATGGGGTCAAATAGCAGAGACCCTCTAAGAGCAGGTAGCCTGCCACTGAAAAGAACAATCTCATCTGACAAGTGCAGTGCAACTGCACTTCCCCAGCTCCCTGTCCCATCCCAGAGAATCCACTTTCCCTAGGGATAATTCACACATTCATTCTCTCCACTCCTTTCTGTCATCTGAGGCATTTTCACAGACAATATTAAATAACAGTTTTGACACCTGGCATCTTTAAGGTGATGTTATGAGTGTTGGGGTTCAGAAAGATACAGGGTGGTAGCAGCAGTCAGCCACAAACTAAATGGGAAATACTAGGGAAGAGAAACAAAAGCACAGCAAACTGAATCCTCCTCCCTGGCACACCCAAGTAATACCACCAAAGCCTGAATCAACCTGGGCATCTTTGAAATGCAGAACTTCAGTTTGTACAGCATTTCACAGCAGAAAAGTCACCCCACAAACATCTGCATTTTGAGACTCCCGTGTCACTAAGGAACAGCTGCTGCAGGGAAGCGGAAGGCGAATCTAACTGCCCTCCCTCCAGCTGCGGCCCCTGGTTGTTCTGTGGCTCTGACCATGAATGCATGTTGTTAGACAAATGTAGATGCTGAAGAAGATGCACCTCACAAATGTAAGGTCAGAGCAGGCAGCGGTTTCTTCTGGAAGCCCAGCAAGGAGTTGGGATCCCAGGATAAGGAAAGTATCTGTGAGATCAGACACATTAAGCTCAGTGGCAGGCATAAATCATCCTTCATCTTTCTTGAGAAATTGCCTGTACCCAAGGACCTCCATTTCAGGAGTTTCCACCCCAATTAACTCCCTTGCTCCTCAAGACAAGCACAGCACCTATTCTGACTGAGAAAGGGAAGACTATCCCTCTGCAGCCAGAGATGAGCACCCTGACCCATCTATGGTTATTGTTACTAAGTGACTGTCTGAAATCCCCAAGACCCCCATCTCCTCTCCTGCCTGCCAAAGCGGATGCTCCACTGAGCACAGCAGGCAGCAGCTGTCTGGATGCCTTACAGAGATCTGCACAAGAAATCTCCATGCATCCCTGACTCCGATCCATCGCTTGCTGCTGCCGGAGTCGGTGCGAGCTCCCAGGCAGAGGGGGCCATGTCAGCAAACACATCCATTGCCTTGGATACTCCCTGGCAACCAGGAGTGCCCATGCTGCTCCTGCACACTCCTCCCCACCTCTCCTGTGTGGAGAACCATGCTGCTCCCTCCACCCTGAGCAGGAGGTGCAAAGATGCTCCTGTCCAGCTGGCAAGTGGCTTCCCTAATGCACAGCTCACTCCCTTCATGCTGTCAAGTAGCTCACTCCAGATGCTGCCCAAAGATAAGCATGATCCAGCTGCTGACCTTTGGAGTTGTGATGTGGTAACTGTCTCCCAATTCTGGCTGCAAACAAGCCACTGAGATCTACTGACCACCACAGGCAGAAGCAATGTCCACTTTGCTGCTCTGTTTCAACAGACAGCACCCATCCTGGCTGAGACTCTAGCCAAGAACCCTGGGGATTAAAAGATTTTTTGCTACGCAACAGCCCCCACCTGGTGATGGTCCCTCAGAGGTCAAGGAGGCTGGTAAGGGCAATGAGTAGCAGCACACACAAACAGAAACCATCTCCCCTCTGCTGCCTGGCACTGGTCTTCCCAAGGGCCCTTACCAACAGCTACACATCCCAGTGTCCGCAGACACAGTCACTGCCTTGCTGGACGGATGGTGGTTAACAGCAGGAACAGCCACAGACCACAGGATTGAGGGCATGAGGTCGGGACCCTCTTCAGACAGATGGTGAAGGTTTAGCGCATCTCCCAGGGCTCTGCTGCTCCTCCTGCTGCAGGGATACTCAGGGTTTGCACCAAAAAACACTCACTGCAGCAGGAACCCTGCCTGCCCTGACATGCTGTGGGTGAAAAGTGAGGGTTTCGCCCCTTAAAACAAGGCCCTGTCAGATGAAATGTTATTTTCAAGGATCAGTGATTCAATCTGCCATCTTCTTTGCCTAAAGACACTTTCAGCTATTCTTGACTCCTCTGCACCTCCTCTCTTCCCTGCCCCTCTGCCCACCTGGAGGAGAGCAAGAAGTGGCACATGGGCACAGCAGAAAAACAAGCCAGGAGAAAGCAGCATGAGGTTTGCACCATGGGAACTAGAAATGCTCCTGGGCTGTTAGCTCTCCTTGAAGTCACACATTCGACCTTTCCTTAAGGTGCTCTGTCACAGATTAGCTAGCTCCTGCAGAGGAAAGCCCTGCACAGTACAGCCACGCTGCCTTTCCACCAAGAAGATCTAAGGATGCCAGAGGGACTGCCACCTCTGCCATCCCTCCCGGGAGATGGAAGCTTAGGGAGAACCCATCCCACTCTCTCCCAGCAGGCTTCTGTCTTAAAAGGCAGCCAAAGACTGAAATCTGAGCTGCTTTTCTGGACCAAAAAATCAACAAGGTAGAAGCAGACACAAGAATCCTCACACTCACTACTAATTGAGTTAACATCTCCACTTGCCACCAGTGTCTCCACTATCCTGCATGCTAAGCTGGGAGCATCCTTCTCCCATCTGGTTCATAAGACCCCACTGATTATAACCTCAGCTTGCCTCAAGTCTTGCAAGGGCTGTTATTCAGACTCACAAGAACAGTGAAACCCAAGGCGTTTTGGTCAGAGTTGTGCTGGTTTGTGCTCCTCAAAACAAGGAGCTCTCCATACAACCCAGTTCCCACAGGGGTTCAATCACTTTCGAGGTTCAGTGGTTCAGGGATAGCAAGTCAATCCTCCTTCTAGACTTCTCAGCTAGACACTTAGTTCCTGTCTGGAAACACCTCCTAGTGCCTCACTACCAAGGACATCTGTCCACTTCTCAAGATCAGGTCTCTTTAAGGCACTCATATTTTCTTTTATATCCCTCTTCTCCGATTTGAAGGAATTTCTGCACCCTGTCCATCTCCTTGGTGTGATCCCAGCCACTAAGCTGGTCCCAGCATCTCCTTCCCAAGGCTCCTTCCAGACGAGCTGGTTTCCGTCACTCATCTGTGCAATGCAGAGCTAAGAGCTTCCCCATTCTAAAAATCTTTTCAGCATTTCCCTTTATTTCCCTTCGCCCCAGCCCTAATGGAACTCAAAGGCCATGTCCCGTTTTTAGTGGCTCCTTCCAACATTCACCAAGCAGTTCTCCTTCAGCAAATGGTCTTCTAGACCCTACAACCCACTGGCCCACCTGGTTGTCCTCTACCTTCAGAAGACCCTCTACACCTGGCTCCCTTGCTCTGGGCACATGGAAGTGCACCCACAGACCCTCCCACCTCCCTATGCCAGTGCTATCCACTCCCACCCCCAGCAGCTTTTGTGGAGAGAAACAGCAACCACGGAACAGAGAGGCCCGGCAGACTCAGGTGACCTGTGCTCCCGTTGCAGAAGTGGGGCAGGGTCTTCTGTTAAAGGAGGCAGGTAGTATGGCGCTGGCTGCAATGTCAGATTTATCAGGCTCATTTATCAGCTCATTTAATTTCAGCAAGGAAGCAGAGCGCTGCCAAAGAAAAGGGTGCCTGAGAAGGGAGGAGGCAGTAATGGCATCACCATCAGCTCCTTCCCTGCCAGGGTCTGCTCTCTGAAAGTCTCCCACCAAGATCAGCAATATGTTGGAGCACAAGTGGAACTTGTGGCCACACATGGAGGTGGCACGTGCCACATACCCCTTCCAGCCACAAACAAGAGCAGCCAAGCCATAAGGAGCCAGCCTGATCACAGAGAGGGACAGCTGAGGAGAACTGTCTGCTGGAGCCACGAAACTATCCCAGCATCTCTGACTAACAGTCTAGCAGCGATGGACCAGATGAGCATAGCCGGCAGCCACAGCTCCATGTCATGTACTCTCCCAGAGCTTCTCAGTCACACCATCCCCTTGGGAGTCTGGTTCACCGATATGAAATTCCACACCTCCACCTCACCTCTTTGCCACCATATCCTTAGCTATGCCCCTTAATGCTTTCCATCAGTAGCGGTATTACTCATATTGCAGCATCCAGCTGTCTTTGCCTCCCTCAGCCGCCCCCTCTTTTCCCTTCCAAGCTCTCTTCCAAAGACCCTCAGGCACTATTTGCTAAAGAAACCATCTTGCACAGCCTTCCTGTCACTCCAAGTCCTGTCCTTTGCATCTCCCAGCAGACCTAGGTCTGGGTTGCACAGATTCATTTCCTTTGCCCTGGGAGATGATTTGCCCTGGAAGAGGTGAACACGAGCTCCAAACCTGTGCAAGAGCCGCCATTTAGGTGATGTCCTGCTTCCTCTGAAAGCAATACTGGAACTTCCCTGACACTAGATGGGCCAAGACTTGGCCCTGTGCCAAAGCACAATTCCCCAGACAGACATTTAATTAATTACATTTATGCTTCTCCTTCATTCAGAAGAGCTGGTTTCAGTTACTGCCCTGCAAGGTTCCCTACCCTGTACTTGCCACTATTAGCTGTTTAAAGCAACTGTGACAGCTCAGAAAAAGGGTGACCCTCATTGCTTTTAGAACACATAACCTAACCATAAGGTCTTTATTGGATTAAACGGGAAGATCATGTTAACCAGTGATTGACTTACTCATAACTAGAAGGCACTGTAATAAAGACAAGAACATTCCTGGGCTTCCACCACAACAATGCAGCCTGACAGCACCGTTCATACTAATGCATCTGCCAACTCTGAGAAGTGCAAGGTGCACTCTACTCGCTGCTTAAAATGCAGCCAGGTCTGAGGTAGTATCTGCTCACCATTTTGCAGCATAGAGCAGTAAGGCTTACTGCAAAAAGGCATACCCCATCTGATTGAAACTGCAGGGGGATTTCAAAGAGGCAAAATGCAATTACTGGTGCTGGAATTTAGCCAGTTGGGGCTAATATCCTAATCTTCCAGAATTGCTAGAAATTACTATCTGCAACTCCAACATAGGTTCACACACAAAAGAGACACCCAGGGTAGCAAAGTGGTTAGGTCTCATTATGCATAGAATTTGCTTCAGGTAGAGACTGGACACCAAGTGCTACAGCTGTTTCCAAGCATCCCCATGCCTTTTTCCTGCTCAGTGTGTGAACTGCAATAAGGCTACAATAAGCCACCCTTGCCCAAACACAGAGTCGGTCAGGGATAGCAGCACCAGAATAACAGTATGCTCAGAGAAACCCTCCCTGTCACAGCAATGACTTGGTTGGAATGGCTTGTCCCAAGACAGATCACCTAATGTGTCAGTGTACACTAAACCGGGGTGTAAACAAGAGGCATCCCGGGAGTTGAGCTCAGGCAGGGAGCTGCTCAGTGCTAAGCTTCTTATGCAGACAGTCTTTACCAGGTGCTTCATTTCATTAATGCTTGGGTTGAAGATAGTATTAAGAACTGCAGATTTGCTGTCAGTCTGGATGAAGATGCAGCAGATTTCAGTAAGGCTGAGAGATACTGGGATCCTTCTGGCCAGGGACAAGTAATTCACCATGGAAGGACCTGAACCTCACTATCAGAAAAGTTGGGGGTGGAAGATACTTTATTCCATCAGCCAGTCAGAAAACTTATTTTTCTTTGAATACAGTCCTTCTAACTTGTCTGTCCTGCTATCCCTCATCCTAGCTCTCCTGGGAACCCCTTCTGCCAATTACTATGAATAATTAAAAGATTACAATTCAGCCCCCCACAAAGCACCACATGCCATCCTAGTGAATCCCCAACCTCTAAGACCAGATTTGATAGCTCCCAGCACCGTCATGTCTTGGTCTCTTCATCTGCAAAGGCACAACCTTGGAGCTAAAAGAGCAAACCCTAACTGTAATGAAGCAAGCTTCATGCCAGCCCACCATCACACTGCAAGATGTGAAGATGCACTTCCAATCCTTGGAGGCTCAGCTGCTGAGCAAGGGAGGAGGGACTAAGTGCCTTCATTCCCCAGGTTTTCACAAGTCTTGCATCAGTTTTTGGGAGCTCGCACTTTCCAACAATTAATGATTAGGCTGCCTCAACCCAGAGCCTTCACTGGAAGGGGAACACATGGGGCACTGCATTTTGACTGAGCCAAAGGAGAACACGAAGAGGTGCAAACCAGGGAGCACTCCAGGATGGATACACCAGCATATAACTCTTCCACTAAAAATCAGGGATTCAAAGGGACCTGCAGTCCTAATAAGTTCCATCTTCTAGCTCTAAAGCTAGAAGAGTTGTTCCATCTGTTGCCCAGGAAATCCCATGTGACAGTAGGAAACATGGGGGTATTGGAAGCTTCCAGGCAAAACAAGATGGGGAAGGTGGGAAGAAGACAAAGAAGGACAAGAAGAGCCAGATGCGAGTCCCTGCAGGGCCACTCTGTCTTCACGGTTGATCTGTGGCTCAAACCAATTTGATACCAAAGATGAAACAAAGCAGCCAAACCCAAACTACAACCTGAGAATCTTCCAGGTTCCCTGGAAGCCTGAAGGCAGCAGGATGCAGAAGTAATAGGTTCACAGCTTCACTGACTTGCCTCTTGGCTGAAGTATGAGTCACACACTGCTTCTTTCTGTAAGGATACAGCATCCACATTCCCACTAGACCTAATCCATCCCTTCCAGATGCAGCTCCACTGGGTAGCAGCCGCGCATGGGTTAGCACACATGCAAGCGTGCACTTCTGTGCACACTCAGACAGAATGAGACAAATCTCAGGGTCCTTCCACAGGCTGGTGCTCACTGATGTCAATATAGATTTACTGTTCCGTAGCATAAGTCAGCAAAAGCACATTATTCAGGAGAGTCAGAGCCCCAGGCTGAGCTGTGCTCTGCTAGTGGGAGTTTGTTCTCACTTTCTAATGGACTAACAGGTGGCCCTAAATGCCACGTTTTCCAGAAATATATTTAAAGGATGTTTGAATGCACTTTAAAAAAAAAACAACAAAGCAGCAGCTGCAGATTGTTATTACTTTTTGTCTCTTGCAGTCTCATAGTTGCACAAACGCAGAGGAGTCTCCCCACACAGACTTCATGAGAACATTAAAAAAAAGAAAGGACAGATGACTAACACAACTTTGACATCTCAGGAGATCTGGCTTATCTGCAAGAAAACCACCAATTTCAGGCCCAATATCTTTACACCAAACACAGGAAGAAGCCAGCACAGGTCTCCTTTCGTAGTGAGGAATTTTCTCTCTAGTGGTATAGCAATCCTGTTTTGCGCCTTCATTGATACAGGATCTCAAATCTGTGCCTGGGACAGAGCCATCAGCTATGCTGGGCTACACTTCACATTCGTTTGAAGAAAAATCCCACATAAGGAAAACTTATACCATAAACTTTTTTTTTCTTAAACAGCACCTGTTTGAAACTGTTTAATGAATCTATACATTGAAAATAACCTAACGGATGTCATCACACAGTTCCACAAGGTATCGCATGGCATCTGTCACACATGCAGCATGTAAGATCCATTGGTTGTGTGCATCTCATGCACAGGCTTAGCACGACAGGAGAAGGCTGACCAATTTAGGTATGCTATTACAATATCCTTTATTGTAAAATGACACACAGCAGGTTTCTAATTAAATTTTAACTAGAAATGTGCTCCCAGCTCTTGAATAATTCAAACTGTTCTATTAACCAAGGTTCTGAAATGCCACCAAGACACGAGCTCTGGACACAGCAACGGTCAGGGGGAAAAAAACAGTGCTCGGAAGCACAGAAGCGGTTAGCTGGGCAGCGGATAGGACAGGGTACATGTAAAGGACAGCTGAAAGAGCACATCTGTTCATGGAGGAAAGCACTGCAGGCAAGAACGGAAGAAGAGAGGAGCGTGTTCTGCATACAAATGGGGTGAGGCACGTGCAAGAGGCGAGGCTGGGTTCGGTACCCAGTGCATCTCGCTCTCAATGCACAAGCACATGCTGTTCTCCAAGTCACGTCCAGATCTGTGAGTACATGCAGGTGCCTGCTGGCACACAAATAAAAGCACCGCTGAGCACGCTGCCAGCGCGTGAGAGCGGGTGTGCCAGAGCATGTCCCAAGGATGTGCTGACAGGAACACGCACCATCTGCCCCCAGCATCGCTGCGGAGGCAGCATCTGTACAGCTTCCCCACAGCCAGGCCTGCAAGTGCCCGGGGGGGGCCACACGAGCTGCAGGGCAGCAAGAGCATGGCCAGTTGACTTCAGCAGCAGTGTTAGCGAGCAAAGGGCTTTGGAGACCTAAGCTGGGATGGTTCTTGCCCTGCATGATGTGTGCTGTGCCCCAGTGGGCAGCCCGCAGCCCTCAGCCAGCACAGGTCTTTCTTAAGGTTACAGAAACAGGAGTGAAGATGAAACAAGACTTGTGCCTTCTAACTGCAGACCTCGGTCAGACCTGCTGAGAGGAAGGCTGCAACACTGGATAAGGAGGAGGGATAAGGCTGAAGCCTGGCCCCTGGGTAACACTTAACACATGCCCCACATGACACTTAAGAGCAGGAGCATGTGCAATAATCTCCTAAGCTACTGGAAACCCTGCAACACTCTTCTCCTTCCTCCCATCCCACTCCCAGACAGCATCTCAAAGCAATGAGGGGTTTGCGGGGAGACCACTGGGTCCCCTCAGTGGTCTCAAAAAACACTCCACAGAGGACAGCAAGGTCAAATGCCAACAGAACTGTTTTTGGCCATGACTCCCCAGGAAGCAGGCAGGACAGGGTAGGCACCAGGACAGCTGCCCAGGGGAGAAAACCTGCTGTCTTCTCTCGGGCAAAATCCCCGCTGAAGTCAGAGTGAGGAATCCAGAACTTGGCCCTGGGAACTCAGCTTTGACTCAAACCCCAAGATGGACTTGATCTCTGAGCTGGCGTCTTCAGACCTTAGGTTGTGCTTAATTGACAGCAACAGAAAGAAGGAACAAAGAAGAGAGCATAAAAGGGGGAAGGAGAGAAAGACCACAAAGTGGGAAACTAGGTGGAGGCAATACTTTTCCCAGGTCATAGCAGCTCAGGAATAAAGGCTAAGCTGTAACTTGGTTTCTAAAGCCTGTGCTTGCTCAGGGTTCACTGGGGACACATCAGGCACTGAGGTGAGAAAATAGAGCTGACGTTTAATCTCAGGCCCTCTTAGCGAGAGTTGTTTCAAAGCACTAAGACAGATCCCTGCATTCTCCCACCTCCCCAGAGTCCCTGCAGAGCCGGGAGGGAGAGTGGGGCAGAAATAACCTACCTGTTGCCGGTCCCAAGTCCAGGCTGGAGTCGTTGAGCTCTCCCCCATCTTCCCAGAAGTACTGCGGGGGCTGTAAGATCTTGGACTCTTCATTCTCCTCGCTAGCAAAGCCTGATCCCGGGGCAGCATGCAGAGAACCAGGGGCAAGATCAGGCTCTGCAGCCTCCCGGCTGGTTTGCTCGTGGGAATTCACAGCCTCCAGATGGGACATCATGGCAAACTCCAGCATGGAAGTTGACGTGAGGCCATCAGTGGTTGGCTCCTCCGAGGAGGCAAGGCAGAGGCACAAGGTCCCTGTATAATGACAGTAAATCCATATCAGAGGCAGGATTGACACCCACTGCGCTTGTCTTCCCCTTGCAGCCTATTCCTACCAAACCAACCTGTTGCACACACCTGTCTTCTTCAGGGTAACCTGCCCCTCAGATGGGCTGTGCTCTCAACTGATGAGAAAAATCTGGGTATTTTGGGAAACATCCACAAACCATGAAGATGAGCATTTACATCCAGGAGTCAGTGCCAAGCAGCCATCCAGCCTGGGGCACCTCTCTTCAATGGGGCCGTGATGGTTCACCCTCTCCAAGGGTTTTTGCCTCTTCAGAAAGACAGGTGCCTTGTTAGTCACCCATCCTGGAGAGAAGGTGGAATGTCAACCTTAAGTCATGAAATTCTGGCCCTGTGAAGTCAATGACAGTTTCCCATCCAACCGTCATCCAGGCAAGATTGCTTGTGCACCCTAGTGCTCCTGATCTGCAGCTATATTATATGCAGGGGGACTGACTTAAACCAAAATTATTTACATCACCAATATTAATCATGTTTTAAAATCAGCAGGTTGGAAATCTGTTTTTAAGTCATTGATTTGAACTTTATTTTGCATTCACATTTTTTGCTTTCTTAAGGAAGGGTTGACTGTCGCAGGTAAGAATTAAAATGTACCAACAGCAACCATCTATCTAACGCTAAGCGGGGAGGCAGGCTGCATTTTACACTTTTCTTTCAACAATTACAGCCTTGTTATTTCTATTTTATCAATTACAAGGTTTGACTGACACTTCTCGATTCCTAGATGAGAGTTTAATTGTGATTTGTGTCAAGGCTCATTCACATGCATATCGAATTCCAAGCAAAATGCAAAAAAACGGCACCTGGAACTTGGCTTTATTCAACCGATAAATATCATGATAAATATGGCAACATAAGGAAAAAAATGAGATTACCAAAATATGTTTTACTTTTAAAACAGCTTTGTTAAGCAAGCAAAGTAACTAATTTGGGTGAACTGAACCAACTGCTTCCTAGCCCTCTGTTCTTCAGAACATTAAAACCAGAAGATCTCATCCTCTCACAGCTGATTTTTATTCATAGATTAAAAGAAATAAAGGACAAGTTTTCCCGCTTTCTCAGCTCATGCTGAGTTTCTAAATTCTTAATGAACTAGTCACTGAACTGAATTAATTGAATAAGCTAAAATGAAGACTAATTTGGTATTTTTCTTTGACAACTGATTTTCTAGACAAGAGTAATGCAGCAGATCTAATCCATCTGGACTTCAGTAAGATATCTGATATAGTGCCTCATGCAGAACTACAAGAGAGGCAAGAAAAGGCACCGATTAGCAGGAAAACTGTAAGCCAGCTGTAAGGCACTGGCTATATATAAAATGACAGAGGCTTGTGCTGGCAGGAGGCTATTAGTGGAATTCCTGAAGGTCTGTCCTTGGATCTGCTGTTCTTTAACATTTTCCTAAGTGACCTTGGAACAAAAATGAAGAACATGATAATGAAATTATCCAAGGACACAAAGCAAGGAGACATCCTCACCGCACAGAAAGAAGTGTTGGTACAGCTAGGTGATGTTGACAATGGAAATAGGAAATAACAGAAATATTATGAAAAGGAGTAGTACAAAGTGGTATGTCACCACCTTGAGAACTAGCACCAAACATTTCTGATAAAGATAGGAAACCATCCATTAGAAACGTCTTAAGAGGAGAAACTCCGGTGTTAGAAACAGCTCTGAGATATCACTAGAATGCAGATGTGAAAACGCTTGCACAGTCCTGAAATATTAGAAATAGAGAGATTTTACAAAGCACTGCTGAGACATCACCTGGATGCTGCATGCAGATCTGGATACACGTGGCCTGAAATGATTTAAGCAGAGCTGAACTGCCTTCAGGCAAGGGCACAGACGAGGCAGCCTCCCGAGGTTCCTTCCCACCACTATGTCCTACAACTCCATGCCCCAGAAGGACAAATTCAAACCAGGCAAGTGCCAAGACGAGCTATGGGGCAACGGCAGATGGGTTGGCCCTTGTGCTTTCACTGAAAACACCAGCTTGCTAGCACAAAAAGTTTGGGAGTTGCTGCTCGCTTGCCAGGCTGACTACCAAACCTGTCCTGGGAACGCTGCAAGCCAGAAATGCATTTCTCAAGCCTTCTGCTTGCTCTGACTCTCTCCACCTTCTTCCACGATTCTCTGAACTGAGCAAAATTCAATATTGGTTACTCTTTCCCATATACACTTGGGCCAGGCTTCAGCACTTCTCAATCTCGTTTATTTTGTTCTATTGATCTAAGGCAAGATCAGCTGAGGCCAGCGCAGCAACAGAAAGGGAATGGCTCAACAGAGGCAGAGTATCAAAGGGGAAGGAAGCTACTGCAGCATCACGGAGCCAACCAAAGCGCCTCTGGGCATCCCTGGGGATGGGCCGGCTCCCTGTGAGCTGTGCACGCACAGTGAAGTGCACGACTGGAAATGAAAGTTTGCACGTGTCTTGTGCACGAGCACAGATCTGGAGAGACCTGGCCAGGCCAGCCCCGTGCAGATTCAGCGGTGCTCACCAGGCTCCAGCGCGATGATGCCTACCCTGGGCTTACCCAGGCTGACACAAGACACCTGCATCACTAACGAAGAGCACTGCTGAGCCCCATGCAGCCCACTGGAGAGAGCACTTGTCTTGAGGAGCTTATGGCTTAAGCAAACATGAGAGACAGCAGTGAGGGGGAGAAAGGGAACATTATTCTCAAAGTTATCCAGAAAAGGGGAGCAGAAGGATGGGGAGAGAACATGGCAGGTTCAAGGCCACATGGAAAATCTGGTGTAGTTGGGACTACAACCGACTGCCTGGATCCTACGTCAGCTCTTTATCCATCCCAATGCCTCAGTTTCCTCCGACTCCCATTAGCAGAGACATGGCTGCTACAGCATGGCTGGAAAGCCAAGGCGCTGCAATTCCCATCCCAGTTCTCCCAGCCAGGTAGGCAAAGCCTCAAAACGTAACTGCGCCAGCTCCAAATACTGGCTTCAGCCTCTTTGTTTCCATCGCTACACCCTGTCTGGGCTGCCTCCAGAGCTCAGCCACAGCCCATCCCACCACCTCTACAGCAGACGTCTCTGCGGCAGGTGAACCTGGGCACCCAGAAGGCTAATCCCATCCATGCGGGAAACTCAGATCCTGGGAGTTCGTTTACCCTCATTTAACTCTGAAGTGTTTACCCAGTTAAAACCCCTGAGCTGCATTATCTTGTTTACTGGGATGCTCTGCTCTCCTCAGCCCAAGATAAAACTACACCACCTCATCCCTAAGAATAAGTCAGCAATCGACAGAGCCTGAGCAAGGCAGGTTTCTTCTGGGGTGGATCTGGAGTAAGACCACACCTTGGGGCCTGACCCACGGACAACAGGATGCAGAGGCTGGCCTGGGAGAACCCTCCGTGCCAGCACCAGAATGCCACAGGGCTAACAGCACCATTGCACCAGCATACAAACCGGTACCTCTCCAGACAGCATCCTGACATCACTTCATGCCTTTTGCACCAGCAGCAAAAACTCAAAGGTGTGGGGTGCCAAACAGCACACCCAAGATTTGCCACCTTCCCCCTCTCTTCCAAGCATCTCATAAAGGAGCTCAACGCAGCTGTCAACTCCAAGGCAAAGAAAGAATCAAAGCACAAGCTGAGCTGGGAGGCAGGGGAGCACAGCCAAGAGAGGAAATCTAATGCCCAAGACATCGGTGGCTAGCCGTTTTCCTCCTAGGATGGGGCACGGGGATTAGATGACTTCTATCAGCCATCAGTCTCCCAATTTTGTATTCTAAAAGGCAGATCAAGCGACAGGAATAAAGAAACACAAACGAATAAAGCCCTGCAACCATAGATGGGAGGGAGCAGGGAACGGAGCCAGGGCTTGCCAGCTGCTTCAATGGGGCGTTTGTCTCTCATTTCTATTTTTGCGGCACCTCTGCGTAACCTGGAGGAGATGAGGCTCTGCATGCTAAAAAGGGCAGCCAGCCTTCGGGGAAACGGCAGGGCTGTGAGCACAGGAGGAAAAACCCTCCCCAGATCAGACAGAGGAGGGGCGAGAAAGGAGAGAAAGTAGGAGAGGTAGGTGGAGGGGGGAGAGGGAACAAAGGCAGAGCGCGCACACCAAAATCGGCACGGGAGCTCCCGTGCTGGCTGCCAGCTCTCCAGCTGCTAGCACCCACAAAGGTGGCATGCAGAGGTAACACTGACCTTGCAAAAGGTGCTTCACCTCTATGAGGAGCAGAATATATATATATATACATATATATATAAGGAGTGATTTCAACAGCAGTGAATAATACTGTAGTGTTAGCTTTTCTAAGGCCGCTGGAAAAGAGCCAGCCAGGAGGATACGCAGATGAAATGAGTTTGCCAGTTGCTGACACCACTGGCCCCTCCAAAAACAGTTCTGAGTCAAAGTGGTGAAGCTTACTCTGTTCAGCTCAGCACAGGATTTGATGCAACAGCCCCAGACAAGGCAGATGGGGGAGTTTCCCTCAAGAGCAGGAAAAAAAACCAACAAAAAAACTGAGGAACAAACATCTGCCATCTCCCTCCCAAACTGCTGTGAATAAGGGCAGTTTCACATTTCTAAACAATTCTAAAAGAACCCAAAGTATTTTCTACATTAGCTGACCAAGAACCACTTTATCCCTTTGTCACAAGGCAAGCCACCTCTCCACGGGACAGGGCAGCTGCTTAAAAGCTCCCAACTGGCCTACTGAATAGGACTAGAAATGAAAGAGGAAATAAGTCGTTTCTGTATCCAGCTGAAATGAGAGGAGGGATTTGGGGACGTGAAATGGAATCTGGCTGCGACTGTGTCAAACAGCCTTTAAAATTTTCTTGCTTTTTAATTAACAACAAGAAAACCTCAATTTTCTCTCCAAAGCAACACACAAACACCCCTTAAGATGCCATCACAGTGGCTTGACCTGTAGAGGGGCTGGTGTGCCCCTCAGTTTACCCAGCTGAAGGCCGGTTTTACCTCTCCTTCCTGGGTGCTGTGGCTACACCACAGTGCCAGAGAGGCAGGATCAGCCTGCTGAAGGGAAGAGCACTCACCTGGATGGAGCACACACTCTGACTTACCTGTCTCTCACCACTGACTACCTACTGCCTGTACAACACCTCCCAAGGGCAGTTACACAATGGGTACCAGGGGGGTCACAGCATCTCGGTATTGCCAGCGCAGCAGCCACAACAACGTCCATCTGGCCCTGCTACTGTTGACCTTCCTCTCAAGCCCACCCCAAACCCAGGAGCTACCCAACAACGTTATTTCCTAGGAGAGCTGGGTCAGGAATGGGTCATTTACTGATAATCGGTTAGGACAGAAATACAATGAGCAGATGAGGGAAGCATCTGCCAGGGATATTCCCCCACTCCCAGATCACCACCTGGAAAAGCCAGGGAGCACGGCCCCAGGGCAGAACAGCCAAGGGCACAAACCACTTCCAGAATATAACCAAACACACAGTAAATGAAATAGCAAAAAAGGATCCCAACCATAGACAGTGGAGGAAGAGAAGAAAATGTTGTTCAATGGAGAGATGTCCCAGCTGATTGCCCCCTGCTCACCTGGAATCTCTGCACTCCAGACCCTCAACAGCTTGCACAGGGAAACATATGGGATGACTGCCTATCAGACCAAGTCCTTTTGGTGCTAATTCACTCATTCACTAATTCACCGTACCCGTGCTGAGATGCTCCACCTAAGAGACCTCTCAGTCCAGCTCCCTCATGGCCTTACTGCTGCTTTCCCATGCTGCACTACACCACTTACAAATCCAGCCAGGTCCCTCTGTCTGAGATAAATTCCAGTTAAGGTTTCAGAAAACAAGATCAGACTGCCATCCTCCTCTGGTACTGCCCCCAGCCAGGTCCCTCACCAAGTGTCCCTCTAAAACCATCCACCTTCCCATGGTCCCAGTGCAAAGCAATGGGAAAAGCACTCGGGTGTGTGGGGAACAAACACACCAACTTGCACCAACAAGAGGGACAAGGCACAACTGAAGAAGCCCTTGCAATGGGACAACTTGCAGTGGGAGACCCTAGAGCACACAGTAGCTGTGCCAGCATCTTTAAGCTTTTACAGATCTTTACAGCTAGCACAGTCAGAGAGCTCAAACACCAGGCTACAGCGTGTGCATATCTGCATGTACTGAGTGGGCGCTACCTTGCAAAGGACTGCCGGCATTTGATCCCTTGGCATTTCAGCAGAGAACATCTACAGCACGCAGACCCAGGTACATCCACGGGAGATGGCAAGGCACTGCCAGAAGATGGACCTGCTTTTGCAGATAATTGCAGATGTGCCCTTTGTCAGCACATGTGCACCATGGGCCTGACCTCCGGGGGTGCTGGGCATCCTCAGCCCAGCGCTGAGAAGAGTCAGTTCTCCTGACATTATGATCAGTAACATCAGGACTGTTCTGTGCACCACCACCCATCTCCACAGAAAAGCCTCCATGCAAGCAGGCCATGGCCAACTCAGACAAGCCTGTTTGTCCTTCCCCCTTCGCTCAACCATTCATGCTGAGAGTCACAATCCTGCCTGGTTTCAGTCTCCCAGACTGTTTGCCTTCGCTCCCTCTCCAGATCGTCTGGTAGCCTTCACACCTCCCTCCTCTGCTGCTGCAACGTCTGCTCTCCTCCGCACTTCTTGCTATCAACAGTGGCAGCTCCCAGCTCAGGGCGGGAGGAGACGCAGCCCCTAGGGAAACAGCGTCAGGTAGACAGTTGCATACAGCAGAAGTGAATTTTCTTTCCTCGGTTACCTTTCATATTCCTCCTCAAACAGCCCACAGGCCCCCAGGGGTTAACAGACCACAGGATGAAAGCCACTGATCTAAGAAAAAACCACAGCCCACAGATTCCTTTGCCCTCTTGCAGGTCCAAAGCATTACATCTGCCTGCTAAAAATCACCTCGCCAGGCCTGTGTTTCCTCTTCTTGCTCTGTCCCAACCTGGACCACGTAGCCCACGGCGCTCGGTCTGATTTCCAGCACACCAAATAAAGGCTCGCGGCTGCTTCATCTTCAAAGCCTCCCTGCCTGGGCAGAGCAAGCACTACGGCAGATGCAGGAAGGACTTCCCTCGAGACACAGTTGCCCATCAAAATATAACAGAAGCCTTTTATACCTCAAAAAGTCTCTAAAACTCACGGACCACAAAACTGTTATGCTCTGCTCCAGCCCTGCAGCACAGCAGTGATGACCACTTTGCCTCATGCTGGCATGCCACGCAGCAGTCCCACCCCCAGTAGGCTCTGCTCACCAAACCACCTCATGCATCCCAGACCAAAGAGCTCATACAAAGGTTTGGTAGTCCCGGGGTATATGTATGGGTCCTGACTACCTTCACAACACAGCAGGCAGGATAGGAAAAGCCAAGAGCGGCTGCCGTTGTCATATAGAGGGAGGGCTGCAAAGCTGGCTTCCCAACAGTAAAAAATTATCCACAAAACAAAAATGTACATCCAAACCCTGGTAACCACAGTGGGGCTTAACCACTGTTAAGCTGTTAGCTAAGTTAACCCTGTTAACTAAGGCACAGGGATGGAGCGGGGGCTGATCCAAGCCCCAGCAGGGCGTACCTTCCTTGCCAGCATCCCTGGCCCTTTGAACGAACCAACGCCAAGTGTTTGCTTTGCCTCTGTGCGGGCTGCGCTCGTGTGGCTGACAAATAGCCTCTCTCCATTCTTTTGGGATTACGTGTTTCAACAGCCAGCAAGAACGGGAAACAAGCTCACCCGACCACCAGCTGTGGGCCGTGATGGACCTTCCTTGCATCCCCTCTCCCCTGGGCCCTGCAGCTGGGCTGCTGCTGCTCACTCAGGTACCCACAAAATGCTGGTGCTTCTTCCCACGTGGAAAGTGAGTGAGTGCAAAAGAACTTTGTGCACTCTGATCTACAGCTCATCGCCGGCAGCTTCCCCTTGAGGGCTTAATGTAGTTATTTCTACCCCTGATGCCTATAATTAAATGAACATTTCCTTATGGCACTGAAGAGACCAAGGAAAAACTGACTACAGGGAATGTTCATCCATCCTGATTTATACTCCCTCATCTCAGGCTCGTTCACACAACACTAACAAGGAATTTTCTAAGCAGGCAGAAGGAAGCAGGGGGGAAACCCCCAACCCTTAAATAGCCCACATGCAGACAAGCACCTGGGAAGACAAGAAGAGGGAAGAGACCAGTTCCCTCCCTTCTCCCCCTGCTTTTAAACACATCATTTTCCTACTTGCAAAAACAAAAGGGCAG
Source organism: Ibycter americanus (assembly GCA_035590275.1). NCBI lineage: Eukaryota > Metazoa > Chordata > Aves > Falconiformes > Falconidae > Ibycter > Ibycter americanus. The sequence goes on from JAVJGI010000050.1 coordinate 11,004,681, forward strand.
AGATACCCTAGAGCCTGGAGAGAGGTTTCCATGCTCTGCCAGCAGATCTGTGCTGCCCAGCAGCCTGATGGGACCCTGATGAGGCGCACATCCTGTTCCAGCCCATCCTGCTGGTCCACAGAGGCTCCTGATCCTGGGAAGTACACAGGGAATTGCACTCAGTCCCTCCAGCTCTCTCTCAGGTATTAACTATTCCTGTGCTGTGGGACTGGAGGAGCAAGGCCAGAGTACACTGAATTATTCCAGACTAGAACAGATCCTAAACTGCTGAACAAAGCTACGAACCAAAACTGGGGTTGATTTATAAATTCCCAGCAGCCTGCATCTCCACTTCTGACTTCCCATCTAGGTAGGAGTCCAGGTGTCCAGAGGTGCCTGGCCAACTGAGTCCAGCCCCCCAGAGCTGCCACAACCCACCAGGATTACCAGTTTCACTAGATTAGGAACTGAGCTGTCCCTCCGAGCTGCTGCCCACCTCCTGCCCCTACACCTCTCCCTGCTAGGACAGCAGAGGGGATCACAGGGAAAGCCAAGGACCCAAATCCTCCGTGTCATCACCAGCTGGGCACTAATACTAGAAAGTTTCCAGCAGCCTCAGCAGAATAGGAAACACACTGTCCCTCAGCACATCAGTATCAGCTGCAGTCCTTTTGGCCACCAGATTTTAAAACCACCACGAGGTCCATCTCCTTCCTACACAGAGTAAACGCAGCTTTCAAGTGAAGAGGATGGGGCCAACCCTCACCGGCAGATCGGCAGAGTGGGAATACAGCAGCTCCCCCCTATGCACCTTGCCCTGCTCCATGGAGGAGCTGGAGGTCTGGCTGAATTTGGGGACACGGGTCTCCTACTGACACATGGCTAAAGGACCTTTGCCAGCCTTGCCCGAGGTTTTGCCTAATGTGGACAACCTGCCTGGAGGAAGCCACAAAACTGGCTCCCTCCTTCAGCTCTGGAAAGGCTTATTGCTTCTGTGCCACAGAGTATTGGCAGAAAACCCCAACAGGTTTCTGATCCATTTTGTTCTTTAAGCTCACTATTGTTTGCAAACCTAAAAGGCTTTATCCCTTCTCTTTAGGGAGCCCCAGACGACAGGGGCGAGGCGCTGCACACACAGCTCACGGACAGAGTGGCTCCACAGATGACACATTCCCCCATGAACATTTTTGGGAGATTGGGTTAATAAGAGAGATGTGCCAGGGGGCTGGATGTCACCGTATCACAGCTCAGTCGTGCTGGAAGACAGTGACTGGTTGGGAAATCAGCCCTTCCCTCCCTGCCAGAATGACTCAAGACAAAGACTCCCCCACTCTTCAAATGCCCCCGTTCGAAACTCCTGTTCCACACTCACCAGATTTCTGTACAAAAGGGATGGGGGTAGGGAGGAAGAGGGCACTCTCAGCCTCACGGGTCTTTGGGGGGATCCCTTTGTTGGGAAATTTCCCCAGACTCTTTAAAAATAGAAGCAGAACCTTCATAGCTATTCCGAGCGTAATTATTCCTGCACTTAATTGCCTTTCCCTGGCACCCTACCTCTCCTCCAAATTTCAAAAGGAGGCTCTTGGGGAAACGCGGCGCAATTTGTGGTTCCCCCTTCCTTTGTGCCAGTTTCGCGGTAGTTAGCAAAATCACCACGACGCCAGACGAAGCCGCCAGCGCAAGGGAAGGCGGTCTGGGGGCTGCCCTGCCGTAGCGGGGTCCACCCCGCCGTCCCGGGCCAGGGCCATCCGGCCCGCACCCCGCAAGCGCCGGCGGGGCCCCGCAGGGAGCAGCGCTGCGTACTCCCCCCCCGCCCCGGTGAGCCCCCGGCCCCACGGGGCGAAACCCACGTGCATCCAGCGCCCCATGCCGGGAGCACCGGGGTCCCGTCACCCCCCGGCAGGGGTCCCGGGGCAGAGACCGGCCGCTACAGAGGGCTCTGATGCCCGGGTGGGGGGCAGCGCCCGGTACCCAGGGGGAGCTCGGGGTGGGGGACGGCGACCCGACACAGGTCCCAGTAGCCCGGGGTTCAGCGGTGCTGGCGGGGGCAGGGTAGGGGTGATGAGGACCTGCCTCCCGCAGGGGTCCCGGTGTCCCGAGGCGTCGGACCCACCGCAGGCCGTCGTCCCCCGCGGTGGGGGGGGGTGGGGGG
>JAVJGI010000050.1:11012118-11032432 GCA_035590275.1 Ibycter americanus
GGGGTGGCCGGGCTGCCGCAGCCCTCCCTGGGTGCCAGGGGAGCCTGAGCGGGCCCGGCAGGCTGTGGCAGCCCGCGGCCCGCTGCCCTTGCTGTGCTTATAGGGAATCCGGCAGGAGAAAGGCTTCGTGCCTTTGCCCGGGGCGCCGCGGCTCTCCGGTTACAGTTGGTGTCGGCTGGGAGGTTACCGGGGCCTGGGTGGACCGAGCTGTTCCCTGGGTTTCTGCCCTTTGTGAAGGCTTCAGCGCGTCTTCAGCGAAAGGGCAGCTTATGCCCCCTTTTGCAGCCTGGGAGCCCTGCTATGGCAGGGGTGTCCAGAGGCACCTTTGCCTAGCCTGCAGGGTAGAAAGTAACTTAAGATTTTCTGCAACTGTCTGGTTCCTGTAGCAGCCTTTAAAATAGGCAGTGCTTCCTTGCCGGCATAGAATGAAGTGACCATGTACTGTTACTTTGCTTCACTTGCCGCCTTCTTGCTGCTTGTCTGCACACCCGCCTTCTAGAGGGAAAAACTCCCACCAAAACAACAAAAAACTTAGGATACTTATTTCTGAAATCCCTGAACTGGGATTCCCTGTCTCATGGTTTTGGATTGTTGTTGATACTTCTGCTTTTGGTGTTTTTCTTTGGTTGTTTTTAGTTTAGTTTAGTTTCAAGTTTAGTTCAGAACAAGATGTGAGAATGAATCTTGAAGAGAGGTCCTTGATCACTGGTAGGAAATTCCTGTCTTGTAAATTCTAAGGGTGAAATGCAAAATGCAACTGTTGTGACTAAGAGTGAGATTTGAAGAGCCATCTCAAAAAGGAAGAGAAGGGGGAAAAAAAGGCATTTTTTCTTTTAAGTATTTAAGTTACTGAAGGAACAGTCGTACTTAGGCAGGGATCTGGCCACTGCAGTTTGTTCTTGCACAAATACAGTGTTTTGAGGAGCGGTCTTAACCCTGGTATGATCTATACTTGCAAGATTTTCTGGTACTGTTTTCAGAAAGGGAGAAAACTTACATTTTTTTATTAGAGCTGTGACTCTAGTAGTGTGTAATTTACCTTTATGCAGTTGGGCTTTGAGAGCACAGAGAATTGCCAGTGATGTGAGCCCTGAATTTCATCGAGCTCCGATACAGTTACAGCGGCATGAATCCAGAAACAACATTCACTTGGTGAGAGGCAGTCATTTCCACTGAAGATGTAGCTGAGCTTTCCCCAGCACTCTGTCACAGCAACCTACGAGTCCTGCAGATGTTCTTGATCTGAATGCAGCTTAGGAGTCCAGTGCCTGGATAGAGGAACAGGCCTTGCCAAGTCAGGCTGGCTTCAGCGGTAGCGTAGAAAACCATTTTATTTTGTTTTCTGGTCTATAGTGAATAGAGCTGCCTGTTAGAGGGAAAAGGGAGACCAGGACTGCCATACTGGTTTCCTCTTATGCGGCTACGGGGTGATTTTACCCCCATTGCATGGGTCGGGCTGGCTGAAGTGAACAGCCCTGTGGAGGCAGGGTGTGGTGAGTGATCTCTTGGATATGCTCAGCTGACAGAATTTATTTTGGACTAGGGTCTGGACAGTGTGCTGTGAGGAACAGTGTTACTGGGGATGATGAAGCCTAGCCAGATCCCTGCTATCAGTTCCTGGTCCTGTGGCCACGGAATTTTTGCCTGGGATTTTGACAGGAATGCACCAGTTCTCCACATCCTTGCTGTAGGCCTTAGCTATTAGAAAAGCATGATGATCATGCTGTCTGGCTGATGGCTTTGGCTGCCCTTTCTTACCATATTGGATGTTTTGTTGCTGTGTTTTGTGTATACTCCATCTTGGGAGGAAGAATAGGATACTAATACCAGGCTGTAGAGAGCAGCCTGGCTGCGAGGTAAGCTTGATTCTGTTTTGCCCTTTGAAACCTTGTGACTGGAGCCCTGTTACAGGTGGCCAACTCCTCTTCTTATCAGCAGCTTGCTGCTGTTGTGTGGTAGTGGTGGCTTCTAGGGAAAAAGAATGGAGCCTGTCTGCTCTTTTTGAGAGGAAGGTGTTTTTTCCCATGCAATTCTCTCACTTCATACTTGAGCTCTTTTCAGTGGGACAGGCAAATCAAATTCTTTGTCTCAGAAGAGATATTAGGAGGGTGTGATGGTTTGCAGTTGATGTCATACTACCCATGCTCTGTGGGGTTTATTCTTTACCCTTTCCCAGCTTTTTTAACAATTAGGTAGATTTTCTTCTGTGTTGGCAAATGTGAGCATACTTGTCCTTGCTACTACTGAGATGCAGAGGTGTTTCAGAGAAGAGAATGGCGAAAAATTATTAACAGAAAATCATTCTTAACAGCATCAGCTCAGAGAAGTGAGAAGCTGGAGGGAAGGGAATATGCTTCTAGAGATAAGTCTGGAATGTAAAGGTTGTTTGCTGGAACCTCTACTAGAACTAGGATTTTTTGGCACAGATTTTGCCATCTCAGCACGAAGTTAATCTTTCCAGGTCTGCATGTGTTTATTTAATGTGACGTCTCTTGTGCAGCACAGCATACACCAGTCGCAAAAGAAAAATCCTAGCTCAGCGAGTATCTGTTAGCATGAATGAATCAAAGGTAGGGTTTGTTAGCTGGGGGTGGGATGATCCCCTTACCCCTCAGAAGACCTAGGAAGAGTGTCAACCTCTGAAGAAAAAGAAGAGTCTGTGGCTGGCAGTCTGGAGCAGTTTGTGAGGGAGGTGCTACTGAACTCTTAAAAGCTCAACAGATGACACAAGACTATGCTGATTCTTTCCGACTTGTGAGTCACCCAGAACCTTTCAGGGAAAATACCTTCTGAGTTCTGTCATGGAGGCTGTCAGTTTTTGCCATGCCAGCCAAGGTTAAAGTCAAATGGAGAATCTTTTTGAGATAAATCATGGATGAACTGTAGCACACAGTCTCTGGCAGTATGCATCTTTAAGATGCCAGCTGATAGAAAATTTTTTTTTTTAATATGTGTGTTGTCTGTGACCACTTCTTTGGGGAGTGCCAGGAGAGATTATAGCACCTTGTGTTTGTATTCAGCTCACAGCTAGGTAAGTACCCTTAATGAAGAGGGTTGCTGTTTTAGGGTAGGAAGAGGAGAGGATTGCACACGGTGATACGTTGAATCAGAAGCAGGCTTAGTAAGGGAAATGTCAAAATTCTAGTATATACTAAATCCTGATCTAAAGTACTACATGCCATAGTGCACTTAAAGTTTCCACAGTGATCTTAGAACCAACAGAGGGATGAACTGCTGCTGGTGTGGTTTCTGCCAAAGCCACCTGCATGGGCATGAAGCATGTGGAGTTTTACGGATGGCAGAGCAGAGTTTCCCTTTAACTTCTGGAGGGACAGTTAATGTTGCGGTAGTGTAGGGCCTGGGGGATGGACAGGTGGCGGAAGGCAGTACAAAAAAGTTTCATCAGAGGAATGGGAAGTTCCTTCTTGTCATCTTTCTGAGAGGCAGGAGAGGTGTAAGGTAGGGCAGGCAGAAGAACTGAGCGCCATGACTCTTCTGATTCTCACTGTAGGTCTGTGCTGCCTGAGAGTTTGACCTTAGGAAACCCATTTGATAGGACTGTGTCTGGTTCTGGACTTGTAAACTACCAGTGATGATGCTGATCTGTGTCTGAGAAAGTCAATGCAATTGGGACATAAAGAAGGATGCAAAGAAGCTGCAGAACTTTATGCTAACAGAGTTTTAGGCACTGTCTTTTCACAGCCTTACTGTTGTGCTTAAAATCAGAATAGATCTGGTGTCTTGCAGAGTGTTAGAAGAAAAATGCTGGATCATGACTTTTGCCAGTGTTGGCTTTGGGAGATAAAGTCTGTGCAGTCCCTTTAGGTAAAAGTATGTGAGGCTCTTCCTGCTTGCAGACTGCAGGGTTGGTAACAGCAACAAGTTTCGGGTAGGGCTTTAATTTTTTTCTTCACAATAGTTGAAATCAAATCACTGACTGTAAGCTCTTGATCTTGGGAGCTAGAACAATAATTAATGTTCTGGTACAGCAGGGTTTCGGTCTCCATCTGATGATGCCATGTATTGCTGCTGAGTCCTGATTTCTTCTACGAATTTGCCAAAGCTCAAAAACCCACAAAATTTAATCCAACCTAGTATTATGCTATTTGGAAAGTGCTTGTTATTCTGATACAAGATAGTGTTTTTATACTGTCCACCCTAATGGCTGTGTGCAGACTAAGGGCATGTGGCATTTCACAGTGTAATACAGTCTTTCTGATGATGATAATTTGCTGTAATGAGCAGGAAGCAGTGGTACAGGGGCCTAATGGCAGGGATGTGTTTTTCAGCTCTGACTCACAACTAATTTAACATCGCTGTTTGTCTCTGCTGTGGTTGTCTTGTGCTGTGTTTGACCTGGACCAGAAGGAAGGCAGGATATTCCAGTCCATGATGTCTGTGATGAGATTCTCCATGTCTGACAACATCACACATTCGACTGCCCTGGTGACAGCACTGGATAATGTGACAACTTTGACCCCGACAACAATGCAGGCAATCAATGACACCAATATCACTGTGCCGCACAAGTGCCTGTTGTTGCTCTATGAGGACATAGGGAAGTCCAGGTGAGACGGAGGAAATGGGACCACAATCTGACCCTGGGCCAGGGGAAAGAGCTTTCTTTCTCAGAGCTGGGTTGAGAAGGGGCTGTGGCTGGTGCCTTCCCTTCTAGGTGCTGAAGAACAGGAAAAAAACCTGTTTTATTTACTTTTTGCAGAGTCCGCTACTGGGATCTTCTGCTCCTGGTTCCCAATGTGCTTTTCTTTATGTTTCTTCTCTGGAAGCTGCCCTCTGCCAGGGCCAAAATCCGGGTCACTTCCAGCCCAATCTTCACTACATTCTACATACTAGTGAGTACCACTCTGTGCTTTTGAACTGATGAGTGAGTGTTTTTTTTAATTGCCACTCATGAACAATATCACTGAACTAGTGGAGAGAGAGCCTAGACCAGGTCTTGCAGGGATAGTTGAAGGTGTACTACAAGAAGTAGACACAGATTTTTATTTTTTTTCCCACTGCCTGAATTCTGCCTTTCACAGACTCTGGGACCAGATCTGCTGGATTTGAGTGGATTTTGTTCTCCTGTGGTGATCTTTTTTTTTTTTTCTTTTTCTTTCCCTTTTTTCTTCTTTGGTTTCTTTGCTGTCTTGGAATCTAGTATCTTGCACTTTCCTTGCTCCTTGCAGTAAGTAGCATGTGACACAAAACCAGCTTCTCACTGAGGTAGTGAAAGTGAAACACTGGAGAATAACTTACGTAAAGCTGTTTGAAAGCTTGGTCATCTGCCATAGAAAATGGTGATGTGACAGGGTTCTGGTTAATCCAGGAATGTAGAAACCCAGTCCTGTTAGTTTCTTTCCCATCATATCAAAGTGTCTGCTGACTTCATGATGTTCTTGATATTCTGAAGGTGGAAACAGTATATAGGTAGTACAGTCACAGTTCTCAAACATCTTGGATCTTTTCTGTTCTCCTCTCCCCAGTTTAAACAGGCACAGGCAACTTTTGATCACATTAAGGTAGTCTCTTTACTGATCTCTGAACAGCGTACCTATTAACTGTGATACTGCTCACAGGGCATGGTAAATGCAGCTAAGGACCTACCCGAATATGTTCAAAAATACCGTTCGGAAGCTTTGTCATAGGTGATTTTTGAGATTCTGGCTTTCCTCAGTGTGTAGCATAATGTGCTTGCTCTTTCTCAGTGAGATTAGTACAGGTTGTAGAAGTAAATATATATGTGAATTGGGTTAGATGGGAGGCATCCTTCTTTGGGCTGTGTACATGGCAAAAGCCAAGAAGCATCAAAACCAAATCTGAGCTAGTAGCCTCAACTGAGTCTTTGGTGGCAATTCTTGTTAGCTTTTTCAGGCCTGGAGTGTGGGTACTGGGCTTGTGCACAGTTTTAGATAACTAGGTGTACACACAAATGCTCCAAGTTGTTAAAAATATTACAAGCGTTTTCCAGTCTGGATTTAAATCTTCCCTTATGATTCCAATAATGCACACAGCTCAGCAGGAAGTTTATGCCAAAGACTTTGAAAAGCAAAACTCCTGATAAACCAAAGGGAAGAAAAATGTGAACTGACTTCTTGCTGTTGACTTTTTCAGAACAGAGTGAGAAGCAGAAAGTGATAAAACAGCCTTAGAGGAAAATACTTTCATTCATTGTAATCTGGAGTATGTTACTGGGAAATGAGGATGGAAGTGTGTTCTGTGAGGATTTCCTTTCAAATGGCTGTTTGTCATGTCTTGAAGGAGTGCTTTCTTGTGGGGTCGGTTATTAAAGTGAAATTAATAGATTGGGAAGAGTCTCTGCCTACTTAAACAGGAAGCAAAAAGGGTGTGTTTTCCTCTCCTGTGAGTTGTTGCTACTCTAGAACACCATTATATTCAGGGACTCTTCTTTTTTGTCAGTGTTTTGTCCCAGAGTTTTCCATCCCAGGAGCGAGTGTTGTATTCTTCTTCTTTCTTGCCATTTGCATCCCTTCTTACTCTAAGGAGGAAATATTCAGCTGTAGGTGTCTTACTGGTCACTTCCATTCTCCAACCACTTCAGAATCAGCTTGGACTCTTGTTCTCTGATAGATTTAGCTGTCTCATACCTGCATCATTAGAATTAGCCTGTGACTTGGAGAATTTTTATCTGGAAAAATCTGCTTTCTTAGAGGGTAAGTCTGTACAGCAGAAGGGAGATGTATCCAACCAAGCTCTTAATTGCATAATTCCTGTGACAGCACTGGAGTTGGTAAACTAGCATTGCTGAGCTCCATGCTGTCATGCTTAAATGGTACATGAGCTGACTTGGGTATGTCTATGTTGCACTGTGCAGCAGGGTAAGATGTTTTAAAACTGTTGACTGCGGGTGATTTTTTTTTGCCTCTGCATACCTGAGTGGTGTTAATGTTGACTGAGGGAACTGCACATTTTAGTTTTATCACAGATCTGAAGTGTGGTAGTTGGTATCAAGTGGGTTCTATTATCTGCTGTGATTGGTTTATTCAGTCATACCAAGCGCTTGATCTTGTAATTTGGAGGGATGTGGTTTTTATCTGTTTTTTTCTTCTCCCCTGTCCCAGTGGACTAACGGGTGGGAAGACTGTTTGCCTGTGAAGATACTCTTGTAAGGAGCGGATGAGACCTCTTCAGAGCTATTTAATCTGACAGTTGAGGAAATTTGTTCCTTAATAAATTCTGAGCCAGTACTCCTGCCTCTAACAGGCCTGAGGAATCTTCTTTGGCAAATTAACTCTAATCTGCTACAGGAAATCCTTGATACATGGTATCAGGCCTGAAAGCTGGCCTGGAAATGGCATTCCAAAAGGGTTTCTGGTCACTATTGCGTATGTGCCTTTTGACAGGAGCTCACTTTTGGTATCTTTTTGTGTAGGTATTTGTGGTGGCTTTAGTTGGTATTGCCCGTGCTGTTGTCTCCATGACTGTGAGTGCCTCTGATGCTGCCACAGTTGCTGATAAGGTAGGTACAACACTGATTTTATAGGCTCTGCTTTGTTGCAGTTTGATCACGGCAATCTGCTACGGCTTCCCTTTTATGTGCACACAAGAAGAATGTGTTGTTTTTTGCAGTAGTCATAGCTATGCATACTGTGGAATCCTGTTTTGATAGTTGTATCTAAATGACCACAACATCCAGGGCGGTAAACAATGGCCTTCCTAAAATAGATGCACGAATAGTGGTGGCAAAACTTTCCTGTTGATGACTTTGCTTTGCAAGAGCTAAACATTCAGATGCCTGTAGTGGATAGGCAAGATCTGGCCTTTCACTCTTGCAATATTTGAGTGGCTCTTTGAAAAACATTTAATTCTTTTGTATTGAAAGCAAATAATACCAAATACCCTTTTGAGACTGATATCTGAATGTCCTTGCAGCCACTCTGAGCACAGAGCGAACCCTTAGCAAACAGGAAATAGCTTGTACGTGCTGTTCCCTTGTGGTCATTTGACTTGTAGCAGAATGTTACCTAAAACAAAAAGCTTTGTAGTTCTTGAACTGTTAAAGGAAGAAGAGCCACCTGCAGAGTACAGGTCTTCTGGCTTTATTTTCTGGGATCAGTGTGGACCTTTTGCTTTTCCCTTTAATGTTACATGTCAAAGCATTGTAATGCACTGCTTGTTGTGAGTGGCTGGATGTTTGTAGCATTTTCATTCACCTCTATTGAATAGATGTAGGTCCAGGACTTGAATGATGGAGAAGAGGTGAGAAGGTGCTTTTCTTTGGCTCTGTTGGTGTTGCTGCTAAGTGCACCTCGCTGGGAAGTCATGCAGTAAGACAGACACTCTCAATTTTTCCTGTAAACACGTTCTATCATGTCTGTTATGTTTCTTTTGTTTTCTCTCCTATGTATATACACACATACACTGTGTGTTTTCTGAGATTAGAAGTGTCTCATCAAATGCCTCTTAAAATGCTGTGTATCTTCAAGAAAGAGTGCCATTCAGTGTTCAGAGGAAAAGGATTAATAAGCCAAAATCTGGGTTCTTATTCTAGGTCTGATTTATTGCATGACCACCTGGAAAGTCGCCTCACTTGCTGCTTTTTTGGTCTTGTTTCACCAAGTAAAACATGGGAATGAAAATGACAAGCTGGAGGTGGAGGGCTTTAGAGTTGAATATGCTTTAGATTTAGGGACCAGTAACTTTGGAGGAGTGCAGAATACTGAGTTTGTTCAGTCATAACTGTACTGCAGAATATACTGCTTAAGAACTGGCCCTGTTTAATATTATACTTTTGAGGTTGTCTTGGATTTGTGCTCCTTGGGAGTACAGCAGAAAGAACACATCTGCGACAAGTGACAGATTCTCAAGTGTGGCAAACCAAGGTGACTTCCTCTCTCCGTAGGCATGCTGTTTGCTTGCTCCCACACAACTGTTCTGTTTCACAGGCATGGACAGGGCTTGGGACAAGCATGTAATTAGTATCGCTACAAAGCATAAGGAGGGTTTGTGGAAATGACCTGCTCCATTCAGAGGCTGCCATCCCCTGGAGCAGAGTGGAGTTTTGATGTGTTAACTTCTGAATGGTTCCTGGGTCCATCTAATCATGTTTGTCTGACTTCTGTTATCCCTCAGATCCTGTGGGAGATCACAAGGTTCTTCCTTCTGGCGATTGAACTGAGTGTGGTGATTCTAGGCCTTGCCTTTGGTACGTGTCAGGAGGTTTCTGAGTGCTTTGAATGCTTCCTATTCCCTTTCTTTCCACAGAGGCTGCATCTGTAAGTTTGTGGAGAGGCTGACTCTATAAAGTGAAGGAGCTCTAGGATAAAGACAAAGGACAAATTGGCAAGTTTTAGTTAGAAATGGTTGAAGGCCTGATTGTATTTAAAGATCTATGGCTTGTGCGATTTCAGGTTGTGTATGTGCTTTGTGTGTCCTGCATGCATGTGGTGAAGGAATGTACAGCTTAGGTGAAGAGTTATGCAGATATCAATGGTCTGATCTTTGCCTTCAACCCCATTTTATATAAGATGGTTCCTTTGGAGGTCCTTCTATCCTCCTTGGCTGGTTTGATTCCATCCTGGCTTCATTCAAATGCTTTAACTGTACCTGCAATCTGTTACTCTACTTTTTTCAGTTGTACAAGTGAAAATGCTGTTTGGAGCACCTCTTCCTGTGGGTCAAAGGTAGAGGAGAGGGGTTGGTAGGTGTCAGTGTTGCATCTGCCAGTGGGACACCTGAGCACTGGCTCTTCCATCTTTTGAGGGCTCACAGAATAATTCAGGTGGGAGGGAGCTTCTGAGATTGCCTGCTTCAGCATATTCCAGTGCAGATTTCTCTAAATTGTGAGCCCTTCCTCCCTGCTCTAACCCACTCTCCCATCAACTTTTTTCTTGAGAAGAAACTTTACAACATCTCAGTGTACATGATGCTGGAGTAATTCCTGACTTTTTTTTGTTTTGTAACCTCAGCAGAAGGACTTAATTGCTTTCTCTATATTAGTGTAGGCAGGAAGAAAGTGAGTTAAAACCTGTTGTTTTGTAAGTATTATTTTGTCTGTGAAAGGCTCAACTCTCCAAACAGGGAAGCAGTTTCTAGTGGTTAGGTGGGCTTTAACCTTCCCTTGAAGGCCTCTGGAAATACAAATGTTTTTCTATATTGGTTTTGGAGAGAACTGATTTTTACCAGGGCTGGGATCACATCCTGAGTCACTTCTGTATTCCTTAATTCCAGGTCATCTGGAGAGCAAGTCGAGTGTGAAACGTGTTCTGGCAATCACTACAGTGCTGTCTCTGGCATATTCTGTTACGCAGGTAAGTACATGGGAGCAGAAGAATTAGTCTTTGCAAAAGAGGGGACTTTGCTTGGAGTTAGGCAGTTAGGTGTGGGACTCCTGTCTGGAAAGTGACAGCTTTGCTCTTTGGATGAGGTTTTGGGGGAAGACTGGATGCTTGTGGCAATGTATAAGGACCCCAGAACATGTATACACCAGCCTGTATCTCCTTGTCCTCTTTATGGCATGAGTGGCTCAGCCAAGGTTAAGAAATGAGATGAGATTTAGATGGAGTGCCTCCTTTAGTGAATCTTGGAACAGGAGTGAGGTGTTCTTCACACCTGAGCCACAAATTCTGAATCTAGCCTCAAGTGCTGTGAAAACTAAATGGGGACACCTGAGGTGTGCTTGCCAGATACGGGCAGTGCAGTGGGCCTCTTGTCTCCTGACTCTTTGAGAGCTGAGAGCTTTTGCTTCCCTTGAAACTAGCAGCTGGCTTGCTAGCTCAGTTTATTAACTGTGTCTCTGTATCTCTGAACAATGCAGTATGTGTCTGGGTTTATTCTTCTTCTCGGTATGTAAGTGGTCAGCCCTGTGTCTCTGTACTTGGGGCAGTGCCAGAATAACACACAGATCTTTGTTCTGTGACCAGGCTCTTGCTTGCGAGGCAGTGAGCTGATCATTACCACATGATAAAGCTGGAGGAGCCTCATTAAATATCAAGTGTTTGAGCTATATCTGGGTTCAGTAGTGCTTACAAGCACTCTTCTCTCTCCTCTGTATAGTAGCTTCTGTTCATACCATTTTTCAGGAATGCAAGTGAATGAAACAGTGTCCTTTCCTAATTCTTGCACAAGTGTGGGCTTTTATATTTTGGATGTTTCAGCAGGAGAGATCTACTTTAGAGATGGAAATAGAACTCTCAATCTGTTTCAGACAGACAACTGCTTGCATCCCCTGTCCCTTCATTCAGCCTCTCTTCTGGAATGTAATTGGTGCTGGTTTCCATCAGATGCAAATTCTTGCCACTTTTTTCCCCTCGCTTACAGTTTTCAGTTTCTTCCTCTTTTTCTGTGTGATCTTAACTTGGTCTAAGCAGGACAATGGTTGGGTCTTAGGTGGTAGGGACAGCTGTTGTCTGAACTTCTTTAAACAGTCTCCCTTGTCCAGACACCCACTCTAGTGAGGATGCTGCCTAGAACAGAATCATGTTGGTGCCACTTCTTCCCTAGGGCACCCTGGAAATCCTGTACCCTGATGCCCACCTCTCAGCAGAAGACTTCAACATTTATGGCCATGGAGGAAGACACTTTTGGCTTGCCAGCTCCTGTTTCTTCTTTCTGGTAAGTACTGGGCATGTGTTATGCGCTCTGATAACTTCTTCGTATTTTCTAAATGGGGCAAGGAGGATGATTTGCTATTCGTGTACAGCAAAGCCCTAGTCCCCGCCTGCCTGATACAGGGTGGCATTGATAATTCATGTGGCAGGGAAGCTGAAGCAATAAAAATGTGGTGGCAGTGATGTAAGCTATGGCAGTTGAATTCCAGCTGAGCTCAGATGTTCTTCACTCCCTTGTTTCTCAGTGACCAGTCTTTTTGTGCTGATGGGGGTGAGGTGTGGGGCCTTCACATCTGCTTGCACTGCATTTAATATCAGGGGGTCTGTCCCGAGACATCTAGGGAGTGCATGATACCACATACCATCCCTGCAAAGATTGTTGAATTCAGTTACCAAGCAGCTGTGGAACAGTTAGTTCTTTGTCTCAACAGGTCTATTCCTTGGTGGTGATTCTTCCAAAAACTCCTCTGAAAGACCGGATTTCTTTGCCCTGTAAGTGACTGTAGTGTGTTCCATACTATAGATGGAGACAGTGCCAGGATAAAACATAGGTGGGAGTAAGAAGCTCCTGTACGTGGTTGTGCTGCAGATAAATCCCACTGTCTCAGGGTACAGGTACATGGCAAAGGACTGATAAGTTATCTCTGGAAAAATAGTATGTTGTGCCTTTTGGAGAGCAGAGTAAGAGCAATTACATTGCTACTTCAGTAGCTAAACAATGACATGAACAAAACAAGATCTACTGCTCAGTTAATGATACAGATGTAATGTAAATATGTAATCTTAGAGAGTTGTAAGAAGTGGCTTCTTAATAATAGCTTCCTTTGAAATGCATGCGTGATGCTAATGTGTACATGCTTGTCATCCCCTGGGAAAGAAAGGCTAATTGGGAGCTGCTTAATAATTTTTATTTGGGCATTTATTAAGATGCTTCTCTGATTTTTCTTTTTGTTGCAGAATGTCTGCAGTTGTTGAATAGGGAGAGAAGCTGTTACTAAGATGTTTGCATTGGGCTGTTCTCTAAGTATTGTTGGCATCTATGTGTGGGTACCCTGAAGGAGTGGATATGTGTGGCACATGCCACAAGCAGGTGGTCCTGGGCCAGATCTCCCTAGTGTGCAGCATATCCTGCTGCTCTTGTCCAAGTCTCCTGAACAGTTTTGTTACTGCTGTACATTGGAAGGGCACAGCTTCTGGTTCAGCTGTGGGTTTTTTTGTTTCTTGCATTCATTTATGTGACTGACACTGGTTCCAGATGCTTGCCTATGAAATCTTTGCATGTGTTGCCATGACCATGTGTTTTCAAAATCCATCTTGCGTGCCTGTGTGTGTATACACATGCAGGAAGATAGGGTTTAGTCCACTATACCTCCATCAGTCCTGCCAGCATGGGACAGCAAAATGCAGTCTTAATTCTTCAGGAGTTTGTAAACAGACAGTGAAATGCTTCAGATGGGTTTGCCATCTCCATCAGATTTGCACTGGGCTGGTGCTTATGAGGTTAAGCTTCATCTGTGTCCATGATTTCCCACAGCCAGGAAGAGTTTTTACGTTTATGCTGGAATCCTGGCATTGCTGAACCTGGTGCAGGGCCTGGGCAGTGCCCTTCTCTGTGTGGATATCATAGAAGGACTGTGGTATGTATGCTGGGGGAGGAGGTCTGTAACCCAGTTTCTCATGTTGCAGTTGAGTGTCCTTCAACACTGCCTCTCCTAAAAAAACAAAACTTTTGTGGTGTTCCTAAGAAGGAATAAAGCGGTTGGATCCGTTTTGTGCAAAAAGACCTCTAAGTGGTCAGGAAACTCACAGAGCAGAGGTCTGTGAAGCTGCATGCTCTGCAGTGGTCTTGAGGTGGTAAATGAGGGTCATAGTTTCAATCTATGGTGCCTGCCTGGCCATTGGCTTGTGTTTCATAGGTAATAAGGGAGGAAATAATCTCTTTGCTAGAAATAGCGTGGAGATACCCATATTCACATCTGGAGTCTCATTCTGCAGGGATCAGTGTCACTTCTGTGAGTCAAAATTGGGAGCACTGAGACCGTGCTCTTTGTCACACCTTGGGTCTTGACATGGTTCCTTCTGAGTGTCTAGGAGCAGTGACACAGTTGATGGCAATGTCTGTTACTTTGCATCAGTTTGAATTTGTTTAGCACAAGACTTTCCTTGTCCTCTGCTTGGACACTCTGGAGGGAAATTGGATCATTCTGGGGGGATGTGACTGGTGTTATCCAGCTGTATTGTGCTTGAGTGCTAAATTCCTTCATGTTCCCTTTTGCCATTGACAGCTGTGTTGATGCTACCACGTTCCTTTACTTCAGCTTCTTTGCTCCTCTCATCTATGTGGCATTCCTGAAAGGCTTCTTTGGGTGAGTAACCAGGGACAGGATTTTAGAGGGTATATATTGTCACTGAATTGTTTTGCATTCAAGTTCTCCCCATCTGTAGAATAAAGGCAGTGACTAGAATGCCAGTTAGGGAACGAGTTTTTAATTTGTCCTTGAAGTTTTTCTTGTGTGACCCAGGGCTGCTTGCTTCTATCCAAGACTCCTGTGTATGCAAAGTATAGCTGATAGCTATATTCCTCCCAAACATTTGAGGATCACTTCTTCAGTGTCTGTTTAGTACAAAGTTTTTCTGCTGAAGTTGTTAACTAAATGATTAGTGAGAAGGTTAAATGGCTTCTGGGTAAGCTTTGGGATAGGTTTGTAGAGAGGATCTAGGGGCTAGGTAACTCAGGCTGGGGACTCCTCTACAATGGGCCCAAGAATCACCAGTTAAAACTATTCGGGAGTGTGATACCTGGGTCGGGGTTGCCGCCGTGTGGCCACTCAAAGGAGATGCATCTTGGTAGGAAAAACCAAGTGTTCTGGTGTAGACTTTAGTTTTTATTGTCCATAAGCAAGAAACAGCAGGTTTCAAAATAACTAGGAACATAAAGTACTCTAAAATATCAAAATGTGCCTCTGTTTCCTTTTGAAATTGAAAAAAAAAAAAAAGTGAACAGTGTCTGGAGTTAAGAGATGGAAACTGCTGATCCACAAGTGTTTGTATTTTGGTCTTCTGATGCATATGGATGGAACCTGAGGTGGACTCCTGTTCTGTTGGTGTTGGTGACCAGGCTGCTGTGGAGTCCAGTGGTGTTGCCTTCAGTAGTTCAGAACTCCCAAAGAGGAGAACACCTTTCCCACGCTAGTCAGGATTCTGCCATTTTTATTTTTCATAGGTGACTTAGTCCAGAGCTACATTTAGAATTACTCTATGGCAGTTACTCTGTTAGGTATATTTCAAGACTGAAAGCTAGTGTGGAGAGCTTTTAGAGTCTGCATACAGAATTTTTTAGTGCTGCTGAGTGTCAGTTAAGGATGAGTGGCTGTGATACTATGTTGCTTAAGCATGTATTTTGAATCTTTAATCATTCCAGGTCTGAACCGAAGATCCTTTTCTCTTACAAATGTCAGGTGGATGAACCTGAGGATGTGGATGTGCACCTGCCACACCCTTATGCTGTTGCCAAGAAGGAAGGAATGGATTCTGGGTTCTACTCGAGCACGCAGATTGACACTGCAGCCTATCTGGATGACGTGGCCTCTATGCCATATCACGTGGGCAGCATCAACAGCATAGACAGTGACCGCTGGAAAGCCATCAATGCCTGAGGCAGGGCTACTTACTTCACACGATGCCTCATTTCTTTCCTTCCAAACTCCCTGATACCACAGCTGTTAGGATGTCCATTGGAAATCTGTCCTTGGCTATCAGCCATGGCTTTCCTCTCTTCCTTAGGATTTCCGAAACCTATCGTGGAATTAAGTTGGCCCAGATCCTGTTGGAAAGAACATTTTCTGTCGCTACCTGAGAACAATGTATAACAGTTTTGTTCATAAACCTATAAACACTGAACCTTCCTGATCCTCTGTGTTCCAGATGTGAATATGACCAAGAAGACAGGCCTGACTGGCACCTCTTCCTTTTCAATGACTGAAAGCACTTGTCTGCCAATTAGGGGAATGGTGTTTAGGGAGTGTTGATTTGACTGCTGTATTGTAAATATATAGAAAGAGTTTGGTGGTTGAAACCAAAGATGGTCTTCCTGGGCTTTTTCAGGCAGCATGGTTGCCTGGGTCTTGTTTTAATGCAACAGCATAGGTGGTGGTGATGGCAGTGTCTGAAGAGGGAAGCTGGTCAGCTGGGCTCATCTCTGGTTTCAGCTAATACTGATGAAAATCATGAATTGCAGTTGCTAGGGGTTAAGAGGAGTGCCCTGGGAGCATTTTGAGGGGCTAGTAGCTAGCAACATGGATGTGAACTGGCTGAATAATAGGGAGATGGAAGAAGGACAGGCAGTGCTGCTGTCTAGCTGAGCTGAAGTAGCTGTGAAACAGTCTGTGGAGGCTATACTACTGTGCATTTGAGCTCACAGGAAAATCTAAGTAACAACACTGAATCAGGGCTGAGTTTCAAGAATAAAAGCTGTGAGGTAGGTGCATTTTCCACCTGCAGCCTGCTTCATGACTCTGGCAGGGTCTTGGAGAGTGCTGTGGAGGCGGAAGCTGACTCTGCACATGAAGGCTCTGGAGACGTTCAGGTGCTTGAGGCAGAGCAGAAGCCCATGATGTGTCTGAGCTGTCAGTACTGAGTGACCGGAAACTCTCAAACGTCATAGGTGTACTAGAATCAAGCTGGCTGGTGTTCTAAGTTGGGAGGCAAGTGGGATATGGATGTGTTTCTCTGGCAGTGTCCTTCTCTTATGTTGCAGTTCAGATCCCCAGACTTCTGCTGGTCTGAATAGGTTTTGTGGCTTGGTATGTTGAAAATACTTACGTGCATGTGGAGCGTGGTTCATTTAAAGACTATCTGAAACTTCTTATTAACCTCTTCCATGCTGGAAAAGGGACTGCTGTTGTCTGAGCTGTCTGGCGTGCAGTTTCAAGACACAGTGTTTCTATCCAGGGACTGTTCAGCTGAAAGCTGCATCAGGCTGATTTCTGGAACTTACTGTGCTCTCCACAGATGAAGGGGTATATTCCTTATATTCTTCTAGCTTTGGGGGTGCTTTCCTACCTGAGTCTTCCAGGTAGGTGGAGATCTGCTACAAGCAATAGCAATCCGTTAGAGATGGTAGAAAGAAGGAATTTGAAATGTTTGGGGACTTTGTGAATTTCTTGCCCCAACCCACTGACGTTTCTGAGGAATACTGAGATAAGCGTTTCTGGGAAATTGTCATGCAGGGTGCAGCATGGAGGTGTTGGTTTGGATCATGAGCAGGTAGGGAAAAGCATTTGCTACCATGTGTTCCTAACATAGGGAAAGAAGGTTTGGGTAAGAACACAAAGTTCGTATTGGTTGTCAAAACTATGCAGGCCCTTTGCTTATATTTTTTTGTTAATGAGCAATGAAGCCTCTCTGTTCTGCCTGTGGACTTTGCCCGGCAGGCCTCTTGAGTAGCACTGGCACCTTGAAAACAAACACCAACACCACCCCTTTTTTTTTTTTTTTTTTTTTTTTAATTTACTTTTGAGGAAAAAAGTCTTCTGTTTGTTTGTGTGCGAGAGCTGAGCTGTCTCATCTAGGTCAACAGTCTTTAACCTTTCCCCTCCATGCAATGACTGTGTAAGGGCTGGACAAGCAACTGGCAGAATCAGCCCTTGCCACATTAGAGAAGTGTTCCATGCTCCTCCCATCACTTCCTGTGAATCTCCCGAGCCACGCTTGCTTGCTTACTCTAAAAGGGATGGATGACATGGTGCCTGAATTGCCCTGCTGCTGCTCCTAATGCTGCTTTACAACACTGATCCCGAGCTGCTGTTAGAAAGCGGGGAAGCCTGCAAAGCTTCCCTGGAGTTGGTGGGCCTTGGACAGAGCCAAGAGATATGAAGGTCTTAAAGCAGTTGAGTAATAAAGGAGCAACTGCCTTTCTGTCCCAAGGAGTATTTGCTGACTCAACACCCTGACCAAGAGGACTTATTTGCCCTCCTTGGTGATGTGAAGAGCAGGTTATGAATTTGCGGTTTTATCAGCTGAATTCAGTGCTGAAGGATCACCTGTGCAGGTGGTCGACATGTCCATCCTGTCCTTTGCTGGCAGGACTCCAGTATTTCTGGAGTGTCCCACGTTCTGCTGCTGAGGAGCTTCTGCACTAGGTCATGGACTGACCTTCCTCCTGTTGTATTTTTATGTATATATAATACTTTGGGCCATATTCAAAATGGTCCATGAGCAGAAGTGTGTTATGCTTGGGGGGGTAAAGAGAAAATATAGAATAAATGTATATTTTTGTTTGTAAAATAAAGAAATAAAATTAAGTTTGGCATAAATGGTCATACTTTCTTTCTCAAATGATCCATATTATGGAGAAAACATAACATTTGCTTTTTTTTTTTTAAATTCCTGAACAAATACAGTAGATAATGGAATAACAGGATGTTCTCTTGTCAGAGATGGATTTTTCCTTCTTGGAAGGCTATTAGAAGGACATCAAATGACTGTGCAGAGAGTGGTCTCCAAGTCTAAATAATTGTTGGTGAAGCCTTGACTCCTCTCTTGGTAACTAGATCTTGGTGCTCCTGGGCATGTCTGGCATCAGGGATCTTTACTATAAGATATCTTTCTCTAATACTTGGGAAAAGGCTTATGTGGAAGTTGGAATTCACTCTTGCTTATTTCTTGTTCTGGGCTTTGAAATGAACCCTGTGTGTCAGGACTAATTTTCTGGCTGCAGGGAGGATGTGATAGCTGCTGGCTAACAGCTAAATGTGCTGGCAGTAATCAGTACCCATGAAGTTCTCTTTTGTGGGGGTGTACAGGCTGGGGAAGTAGGGTGAGCTTTGTCTCTGCCTTGGGACTGGGTCATGCCCTTGTGCAATAACACTTTTTGGAGCTCCTTCCAGGCTCCCTGCAGAAAACTCTGGTAATTGCCCTAGGAAATGCTACTGCTGGAGTTAACTTTGACATCCTCTGCTCCTGCGTAGGTGGAGAGGTGTTTAAGTTGCTGTACAGCTCCTCCACCATTATCACAGCTGCTTCCACATCAGTATGCCACAGGTAATGGTCCCTGCTGGGCTTCTTTGGGCTCTTGGAGACCACAGGCTGTAGGTGTGATGTGCAGTTTTGTTTGTCTTTGCCCACTCTCCCTCCTGGGTCTTTGCAGATGATGCCTGCCACCTGGCTGCAGTAACACCTGAAAAAGGCCTAAGGAAGGATGACAGGAATAATCAAAGTTATGGGAAGACTTCTGGAGGAGTAATTACATGGTTGAGAACTCACCAGCCTGGAAGAGCAATGCTGCAGGTCTGTCAAACCCAGAGACGACAAAGGCAGCAAATAAGGAATGACTGTTCACAGGCTTTTTCAGTACAAAAACTGGGTGCCGTCAAATGAAGTGAGCAGGTGGCAGATAAGAAATAAACCAGAGGCTGGTGAGAGCATTCTAGGAGGGATTGCAGTTTGTCTTTAGCCAGACCTTTGCTCTCGCACTGTATATGTGCAGTGCTTCTGTGTGGTGCAAACAGCTGATGGCACCATGATGCAGTGCTCTTGTCTTCAGAACTCAAGCAATGGGCCAAGTCCCCAGTGTACAAGATATTACACAAATAACAAAAATATTCCCTGCTTCCAGAAACATGCTAGAGGGAAGAGGCCTGGACATCTTGTGGGGCAGAGTTCCAAATACTCCCTTAAAGCTGGCCAGAGTCCCAGTGCTGAAAAGCTGTGATTGCCACATTAACTGCAGTGAAGAATAAGCATTAAAATGTTAAAACTACTTTGATGTGCTACTAAGAAATAGATAAGTAGTGTGTCAATACCAAGTCTTTGTTAACTGTCTAGTCACAAATGTGCAAAGCTGTATAGGTCATCACGTGGCCTGTATTTCTGGGAACACAGAAAGTTGGTTGGGCAAAGATCCTTTAAAGCTGCCACTTGGTCCAGCTGCTTGCGCATTACATTGTCTTGTTTCTTGTTCTTTTTGTTTAGGCTGGGGATCAACTGTGCCTGGCAATGGGGACCGTATTTGTGACGGCCTGACCTATATGGGACCCACACACGTGCCTGTCACAGCAGGTAGTGGCACAGTCAGTAGGTCTTGCCAGAACAGGGTGGGCTGAGGGGAGCAGAGACGGGAGTTCTGCCCAGAGCAGCTGCTGTAAAATTGACTGGAGGTTGTAGGCTGTAATTTTGTTTTTAATCCCCAGAGATGTGAGCTGATGCGTTGGGGTGGTGAACTCCTTCCAGGACTATGGCGTGTGCGAGGGTGGACGAGGGATTCCTGGGAGGGCGAGGGGGTGCCCTCGCTCGCTGCGTGGGGGATGCTTGGTCTCGATGCTGCTGAGGGGGAATTGCCCTGGACATCCATGGGGGCTTGTCAGGCCGTGCATCCTCCCTGATGGATAACGCCTGGGTGGTTCCTCAGTCTTGGAGCTAGCAAATAAGCTTCATACCTTCCTGGCTTGTTTTCTGCGTGGTTACATGTCGTTTGGTTTTCTTCCTTCCATAATTTTGACCATCAGAGAAGCCGGGTGAGCTGGGCGTACCGCGGTGGGGCTTGCGGGGTGCTGCCATCCTGCCTTGGGTGCGGAGGGCGGGCACGGCCCTTGGTGCGGGAGGGAAGGAAGAAGCCTGGCGAGCCCGGCCGCGCTTTGGTGCTGCCATGGGTATGTCGCAGGGCGCGGACAGCGAGGTGGCCCCTCTCGGAGCGCAGCGTCTGCGGGGCCGGGTCAGGCCGCCCGCGCCCTGCGCACCGCAGCCCG
>JAVJGI010000050.1:11032532-11050037 GCA_035590275.1 Ibycter americanus
CGCAGCCACCGCCTGCAGACTACAGCCCCCAGCCCGCACCGCGGCTCGCCGCCAGTACCGCGCCGCGCTATTGGCCGTCCCGGAGCCGGCCGCCAATGGGGCGCGGGTATGTTGGCAGGCGGCGGAAGGGGAGAGGCGCTCTCTGCAGCGGCAGCCCGGTGCGAGTGAGGGGCGCGGAGGGGAGAGGCGTCCCCAGCGGCCGCCCTGCGGCATGGGGGGCAGCGAGAGCAGCCACGGCGGCAGGAAGGTCTCCTTCGGGCTGGATGAGCGGGAGCAAGTCCGGGTGTTGCAGGGAATCAGGGTGAGGAGGCCCGAGGGTTCGGGGGCCGGGTGCTGGAGGCGGAGAGGCCGGGGCTGCTGGAGGCGGGGGGAGAGGGCAGGGACCCGGCCTGAGGGAGACCCTGATGAAGGTGCAGGGTAGGGCAGGGAGGTCAGGGGGATGTGGTACAGGTTGGAAGGGGTGAGCGGGGAAAACCAGCAAGAAGGTGTGGAGGGAAAACTGGAAGGAGTAGAGAGCTGCAGAGGCGATGGGATGGGTGGAGGAGACTGGTGGCAGAGAGGGCTGAGTGCCCAAGCATCGCTTTCTTGAGCGGTGACACACCAGCCCTTCCAAACTCTGCTCTCAACCCGCTTTCCCTTCTCACTGCTTAGTGACCTATCTTGCCCCTGCCTTGTGCTTTGCAAGCAGTTTGATGCTAAAGGCGCTGCCTGCCTCTGAGGGCATCCAAGGGGAGATACCTCTGCCCTTATTGGTGATACCAAGAGTCTTGGCAAAGCACCACTTTGTGAACATGCGAAGAGGTAAGAGATTGTAGGGATCAGTGAGGATTTAGGGGTGTTTCTAAGAGGGGCAGTGGGAAGCTACTTCTTGAACTTTGATCGGACAACTGCACGTGTGTGTGAAAACAAGCCCTGGAGAGTGGTAGTGGTACCATTACGGAATGTTGTTTTGCCCATCAAGATTTTCAAGATTTCTCTCCCTATTTTTGATCGGTTGTTTCAGTTCTGGGGTTTTTTTTTTTAATTATTTTTTTTATTTTTTATTTATTATTACTACTATCATTATCATTGCTGTTGCTGATTCATAATTTTATCTGGTTTCCCCTGAAGGTTTGTCTGAAATGAGCTTGCAGAATGTGTTTTGCTGTGGTTACTGATTTTTCATCCCATTTTGACTAATCACTTGACAAAAGTTAACTAAGATTGTGCCAATCTCCTTTTTAAAGTGTTTGATGAACTTCTTGCCTGATTTCTCTTTACAGGACTTCTCCTCACCTACTACAGACATAATTTGTTCTGGTGCTTTGATTTAGTTAGCTGCTCCATCCAGCTAGACGCTGATGGAACTAGAGAAGAATGTGGGTTTACTTTTACTGGTCTGTTTATGACCTCCAGGAGCTCAAGATGAAGATGCCCTACGTATCTCATGGTAGCTGATTAGGTTAAATGAGCTGTGGCCTTTGTAGAGTGTTCTGTTTGACTTCCTGAAACAAAAGTTTTTCTTCCCACCCCACCCCACCCCTTTTTTTTTGTGTGTGTGTGTTGTGAAACAAAATAATCATTACCCATCCTTAGTACCAAGGATGTTGCTTGGTGGTTTTTTTTTTTTTCCAGCTAAGCAGTTCCACTGAGCCTGCCCTTAACTAAGCTGGGCTTTTTACAGATCTGTGTTTTTAAAAAACAGTTACCATAAACAGGAATTTGGCATGATAACAATGCATAATGAATATGTTAAAAGTGCAGTTAAATTGGGTAGTAGTGGCATAGCTGAAAATATGTCTTCTACTGTGACCAGCCTAGTTAGGGAAACAGCCTCAATTCATTTTGTTCTGGAGCCAGAACCTTGGCTTGACAGAACTCATTCTGTTCAGAGCACAGAACCTTGGAAGGAGGAAGGGGTCAGTCTTAACAGTGCTGTGAGAAACTCCTTGAACTCCATTGCCAGAAAACTTAAAGTTAACTTTTCTTTCTTTTCTGTTTGGACCCAAGTAAGGAAGTGAGAATGAAACTGGGTCTGCAAAAATGTTTGCAGCCTTACATGAATGGGAGGGCTGTGCAGCTGTTCTCTGCCATATGGTTTGCGGTACTTCTGCCATGCTGAGCTGGCTTAGCAAGCATGGGGGAAGAAGGAGGATGGATGAACAGACTTACAACCTGCTTAGTTCCTTTCCTTCCACTTCTGGTAAATATGTCCCTACTCAAGGGATTGGCTTGTTTAGCAGTGCTCTCCACCTTTGTTAGTATTTGTGAAAGAGTAATTGTGATGGTTCAGTGAAGCCTTCAGGGTCAGTAGATAGGAGGTTTTTATCACTTAATTATAAAGTGTATTTTTTTTAAAATGTAAGGTCAGTGTACAGTTGTTGACCACCTGGATTCGAAGGACCATGGCACTGAAATGAGGTAACTGGCAATACTTACGCAATAGCATGGAAACGAACAAATGGGGAGTTGTTACAGCGAAATATATATATATACATTAAGAGTTGACTTGGTTAATTTGTTTCCTGTGCACATATGTTTCAGCTGTCTGAAGATGTAGTGAACCGAATGAAAGAATCCCCTCAAAGCAAAAGGGACAACCAGAGATCGCCTCGTTCATCCAATGGAAGAGTTCCATCTTCACCAGCTGCAGAAGGGAAACCCAAATCTCCTACAGGTACTGGTCAGTCCCTGTCAGGTCCACTAACTGTTTTGACACAGTTCTCAGAAGCGCTGCCACTGGATGTTATATAGTACACCTGTATTCTTTAAGACCACCTTGTTGCAAGAGGAGCTCTTTGATTAGCCTGTAACATTTTTATATATGTAGATATATATGTAAATATTGGCATCATTGAATGCCTTGGGTGTTACGGTCCTGTGATGTCCTCTTTATGTTTCTGAAAGAGAGCTGTGTCATCTGGCAGTTGGAGCATTTGAAATGCTTTTCTAGTTCTGTCACTGTGTGACCTTAAGAAAGACAGCTTGTTTTTCTAGGTCCTTTCCTTCTCCATCTTTGGATTACCACCATTCTTAGATACTTTAATGAACGTGTATCATTTTGTGAATGTTTCTAGGGTTTCAGATGAACGTGCAATAAGCAAGGCAGAAATTTTTTATTTTATCTTTCATTCCTGGCAAGCTGCCCTGTCTCCATTGCTTGCACAGGGAGTATATTGTGGATGGGTGGGGGAAATACTGCTTTTTGTTCTTTGGGAAGAAGCTTATAGGGAAGGATAGACTGTCTAAGCACAGTTTGCCAAGTGGATGATGAGAACTTGGTTTCTGAACTTGTCTCTCTTTACAGGTCAGAAAGCTATTGAATTTCTCTTAGTCTCAAATATACTTTGTTAATATATGTTATCAGTGTGGATTTTTTTAAGGCATCCAGCGTAACATGAAGTTAGGGAAACAGGCCTTTGCTTTTAGAGGTTTGTTTGCTGTTAGCCTCCATCTTCCCGGAGAGTGGATTCAGCCTTATGGATGGCCTGAACTCCATCAAATAAGATTCATCGCCAGTTTTGGGACCCCTTGTAGTTACAAGGAAAGCAGGAGGTCAAGGGGAAGGCTTAGTGGAACTAGAGGAAGAAATGGAAAGTAGATCTAAAACCATGCTTATGTTTCAGTATAAACCAGGGTTTGAGGAGTTAAGATCCTTACCTAGAAGATTCTGTAGCATGCCTTGTTCAGTGTGCCTTGTTGAAGACAATGCTGTTGGTGTCTCTTTCATGAATTCAAATTCCACCCATCACACTTTTCAAGGTGTATTGTTTTTTTCTCTTGATGGGATAATACATACGAATTCTCAAATAATTCACGATGTGATGAAGGACTGTATTTTGTGCTATAGTTGTCACAAGTTTCTATTCTTTCTAGGAATCCAGCCACCAATGGCAAGTGACTCTGGTCAGAAGTCTTCTGCTGCAGAGCAGGAACTGTATAGGAGGTGAGGTGAAGTTCTTGAAAAAGACAATAGTTTAGCTCCTTTTGGACTGTGTATGTATACATGTTTTACTTCAAGCACAATGACTGTATGTTTTAATGCCTGAGAATCCCCTTTTTCAGTTAAGGGTCACGGAAGACATTTTTTTAGGGAAGCCTGTCCCTTATCCAAAAGAAACAGTCAGGAGAACTGTGGACAATTGGAGTGGTGTTTGGAGGAACAGGGAGGACCAATGTAATGAGTTTGTAACTACAGAAATTTGTGTCTGATGTGCATTGCAAGATCAGTGGAGTATAATTGAGTACAGTTGCCTTTTCTGGGAGAAATGAAGGAGTCTTAAGTGTTTGATACTTCCCTTATGGATTTTGGAGTCTCAAACGTAACGTGGTAATGGGTTTAATTCAGTTTATACCTAAAATAATCAGATCCATCTTATGTATCTGATTCTGTTCCTGCTCCTTTTGCTAGACTGGACATAATGACTGTCAGCTAGTACTAGAGTGCTATGAATTTTTCATCCAAGGGTATTTTAATTTATTAAGATAGAAATACCTGTAAAGATGAGGGTAAGGGGGAGGGGAAAAAAGACCACTGTGGAAAAACCCTGTCCTCTTCTCTGTAAGAACCACAGCAGTCTCCCTCCGGTTCTAGGCACTGCAGGGCAGTGAGAACTTAATTTCTATGTAACTCAGTAGCTTTGTGTTATAAAACTGCTGGCCTGATCTGTCTGTACATATTTAAAGATGCTGTAAAGGTTGGTCTTTTCCTGTGCTTTCTTTTGCTGCTCTGATGGTGTCTTTACTGTGCTTATAGTCTAGGTGACAATGAAAATCAGTCTCTGTGTGCATGGTGTTAAAACCTGTTGCATCTGTCACACTGTCCTTATGAAAGTCAGAGATGCAACCAAGGAAAGTCTGGATAGGTGGTTTGCTTTCTAGGGGAATGTGGAATTGAAGTTGCTGGCAGTTTTCAGTGCTGAGCTGCTGAACTGCATCCCAAATACCTGATCTGGGAAAGGAGAGGTAGGGGCAGAAATGTAGGGAAAACAAGAAAGGGAGGAGCAGTTTGTATGTGTGTGGCTCAACTATGGAACCAGAACCAGGCCTGGATGGGCTGAAATGCAGTCTGAGAAAGTTTGTGGATGACAACAAATGGAAGGAGTGGTCACTGTGCTGGAGAGCAACATTGCCACTCAGAGGGACCTCAGCAAGCTAGAGGCATGAGAGAAGAGAGGCTGAGGGAACTATGTTGGCTTAGCCTGGTGAAGAAGGGGGATGTAATTGTTGTTTTCAACTTCCTAAAATAGTAAGATAGAGACAGTGACAAACTGTTCTCAGAAGCGCACACTGAAAGGACAAGAGGCAAGGAACACAGATAGAGCAAGGAAATTCTGTCTGGGTATTGGGGTGTGTGTGTGGCAATGGGGTGAGGAGAAACCCCAAACAGTCAGTGAGTGCACTGAAGCACTGGAACAGGTTGCACCGAAAGGACATAGAATCTCCACTCAGAGATCATCAGAGGTTGACTGGAGAAGGCCCTGAGCGACCTGATCTAATCTTGAAGTTAGTACCGGTTTGAGCAGAAGGCTGGAATATATAACCTTCAAAGGTCCTGTCTAACCTAGTTTATTTTGTGATTCATTTCATCTTAATTTCTGTTTGCTTGCATGTGGAATTTCCAAGGCTTGATTTGGACAAAATTTCCTTCATGGCAGTCTGAGATTCAGGTGTCCAGGCTATGGATGTGACAAGGCTGCTTCTCTCAGTGCTGTTGCTGCATGCATTTTATGTGATTTTCTTTCCTTTGTAGAGCAGAAGAGCGGGGTTGTCAGATAGGCTAACTTCTTTTGTTGCTGTATGTCCTGTGATCTTTTCCAAAGCATTATCTATTTATCTAGCTAACTACTTTCTATTCTCGCTGTTTTCAGATGATAATTAAGTACTTAGTAGAGCTGCCTGTAACTGAAGTATAAGCTTAAGGTGCCAAGTCTACTGTTACTGCCAGAGCTGTACCTCACCAAAGTTGCAGGTCATGTTTAAAGTTTGTTGGACTTTTGAATTCCTGCTGATAATGGAGGGGCTATGAGCAGATTTTGTGTCAAATAAATTATGGATTTGTGTTTCGGCTCTAGGCAGGGATAGTCTATGCTAAGCCATGACTCTGTTGCCAGAAGGCTG
Organism: Ibycter americanus; assembly: GCA_035590275.1. Lineage (NCBI taxonomy): Eukaryota > Metazoa > Chordata > Aves > Falconiformes > Falconidae > Ibycter > Ibycter americanus. The sequence goes on from JAVJGI010000050.1 coordinate 11,038,632, forward strand.
CTGATCACCTTCTCTCTGTTTTCCTTTGGTGCTCATGCAGGTATGAGCAAGAGCAGACACTGGTCCAAGAGGAGTTGCTCCGGCTCGCCAAAAGAGAAAGGGAAGCAGCCAGCGAGGCCTTGAATACTGCCCTTCAGCGGGAAAGGAACACCACTAATGAAGAGAGGCAGAGAGTGGCCCAGCTGGTGAGTAACAACAAACTCCAGTATGTTTCCATGCAGGACAGGCTAAAATATCTCTGCTTGAGGACGTTCATTAAATGTCACTTGTGTGATGAGCTTAGAAGCTTTGGTTTAGGCTGAAACACCTGTCACCATCTAATTCATCTTGATGTTTGGCTCACAGTGTAGCTGGCAAACATTTGCAGCATGTCATGCAGTGATGCTAAGGCCAAATTTGCAGGGAAAGGCATAAGCAGTGACTGTGCTGGGGACAGCTTTACCCATGCAGGTCAGTGCGGTGTGTGTCTATGGGGTTGTTGCTTGAGCTAGAGAGCGCGCTAAAACTACCAAGTGTATGAAATGAATGTTTTGATATATACATGATCATATTCTGCTGACGTGATCTATCCTGAAACATTGCTTCATTTTTCTAGAGTATAATCATGCAAATACCCAAATTAATGAAAAGTAATAATGAGTTCTGTTGTTTTGAGTCTTTTGTGATGCTGGTAGCAGAACTATTATAAAACCGTCAAGTATTGTAACATTTTGAAGAAGGCTTAAGATTGATTTTTAGGAACCAGGAAGCATAAACCCCTTTTGTACACACCACTGACTCCCAAAACGATCTGTTATTGCCCAGTAGGCAGACCTATTTTTGGGGACTTCTTGTCACAGCCTTTACTATTAGTCAGGCACCTTGGTGTTGCAGAGCTAACCCATTGGGTTATTGTCATACCAGTGCTGAGAAGAGCAGTGAGGGAGGCAGAAGTAGAGTGAGATGAGGCTGAGTAGAGCAAAAGGCTTGTGTCACTGTGGTAGATTGGAGTTGTCATTGGTGCATAATATTCATGTGATACTATTTTGTACTGTTTTCTTTTAAATACTAACATTACTATGGCAATGGTAAATGCCTGTAAACAGTGCAGAGTCTTACCAGAACTGCCACTTTTTCCTGACCTGCAGTGGTATGAGGCGTCAGTGTGACAGTGAGGTAGGACCTATGCTTGCCACAGTGAGATCAAACTGCCTGTTCATTTAGACTGTGATGTTGAAACTTTGAGAGAACTAGACTAAGGGTAATTCTCCTTGCCTGGTACATGCTGAAAGGATGGCTTAGGGAGAGGACAGGCTTGAGTAATGATAGTCCTTATTGTGTTTCTTCCATGCTACTGATCTGTTGCATGCACTTGATTTAGATGAAGAATCCTTCTATAAGCATGTTTTTTCTATACATTGAATGCTAACTGGCATGGCTTACCTAGGCATGTGACTTGGCTGTGAAGCATTTTGAGGTTATAACATGAAGGCATTTGAGGGGACTGAATAAATAAAATTTACATAAGAATGGCCGTAGTGGTTCAAGCAGAAGGTCGTTCTGGCTATAGCGCATCTCTGACAGTGATCCATAGCAACTTCTTAAGGAGAGCATGAGAACAGAGCAGATGTAGAGCAGTATTTCCCACTTGTATACCCTTGCAACTTCCACTGTTCTGGGGTTTAGAGGCCTCTTCAGCAAGAGGTTCTATTTTCACCTTGGTGGTTAACAGTCCTTAGTGAAATTGTCCTCCATGGATTCATCCGTTTGTGTTTTTGGACCCATTTGTGCTTTTTGACTCCATGATAATGTTTGTATGTGGTTGGATTGGTAGGTCTCTGAGATTGCTTTCCCGGATATAGCTTGTGAATGTCTGCTGTGTCATAGGAAATTTCCTCTTGGCGGGTTGTACCCTAGACCCTGAGCTTTCGAGTAGTGATGTGTGAGGCGGGTGACTGCTGTTCCTTTGCATAGGACATCTGGATCATCAGATGCAGTACTAACTCTCTTTGCAGTAGAAAGAGAATATTCTCTTTATGAATGCAATTAATTGACTTCTGTAAAGAGATGGGGGAAGAAGCTAGGGGATGTGGCTCAGCTCAGAAGTAGGGTCTTGCCCTTCTGCAGTGAGCTGTAGAGTAATCCTGGAGAAATGTGACTAGCAGAGTCAGGCAATATTTGTGAAGTGTAAAGAGGGCACCTCTAAAATGAGCTGTGACCTGACCACCAACATACAAAAGCTGTTCTATTATCTGAATTAGCTTTTAATGCTGCAGTGTGGCATACCCAGATACTGCATACTTGATGCTCTGCAAAAATGTGATCAGGCTCTCCTTGTGTAACCCATAAAAGATAGATAGTGACCATGTAGTGTTAGCCCAGAACGTAGTACAAGAATAAGAAACTGTTAAATTTAATTGCTCTTTAATTACCTCTTGATCAGTCATAAATTTAAGATCCTTAAAAATGGAATAGTCTAGTCTGTCCTTGCAAAGATGAGGTCAAAGCTATTGTTTATTGACTTCTAGATGTCTTCCTAAGCAGGAACTGTTTTTGCCTGTCTTTTAAATTATTAGAATCCCTATCAGACTTGCTTTATCTCAGCTACAGTTTCCTTTTGGGCATGGTTGTGTTATTGTATTGACTCAATCCTGCTCAATTTGTATCTGTCCATTGTCTTGCAGTATTGGTTTCTTCCTTTATTTGGAATAGGGCTTGAATGTTTCTTGCTTCCTCTTCTGCTTTTTAGCCTTACCATATGAGGCAAATAATGGGTGTGAGCTGCTCTTTCATCTCTTCTGTGTCAGTCTTCTCTTTCAGGTAGAAGGTAGTAGTAGAACTTAAGGTACCTAGTGGTAGTCCAGGTACAGATGGCACTTGAAATGATCTGCTTAAACTTACAAGGGAACAACTTCCAGGTTTTTTGTTGTTGTTGTGACCTGCTAGGGAAGGCACAGAAAAATGGGGCAACTCCCATGGAAAAAAATAACAAAAGGATAATTTGCTTCTAGCAGCACTTAATTTAGTGAAAATTGAAAATCATGCCATATATAATTAGAAAGGTTTGGTCAGTGTATTTATTTATTTAATATTTTCAGTAAGAACTTGAGCTGCCCTGTGCCCTTAACGTATAAATAGTTTGATGATTAGTAGCCTTTTCTTGTACAGTTGTCACCAGTAGTGCTGCAATAATCTCCTTTAACCTTACCACTTGTAGACCATAAATCCAAGTATGATAGCTGTATTTTGAAATGATTTCATTTCGATTGTGCTGAACGTCGCTTGTCATTTAATCTGTTCTTTATGATTTTTGTTCACTGACTTATTATTGGCAGTATTGCTATGGAGCACTTTTTCAGTCTTATTATATAGTGCACATTCCTGAAGAGAGTGTAGGCTAGAGCTAACCTTTGATAAGGAACTTGCTGGCAGCTTCTGGGGCCAGTTACTTCATCATTTATGGGGTAGGGTGCAGATTAAAACTTACTGTTGTTTTGTGGTGTGTGTGTTTTGTTGTTGTGGTGGTGTGTGGTTTGGGGTTTTTTTTGGTTTTTTTTTTTTTTTTTTGTTCTTGAAGGGGTGCACTGGTTACAAGAAGGATTTAGAGTTAAGTATCTGGATCCTGTTCTACATTTTTCTCTTGATTTTTTTTTTTTTTTTTTAATGCTTTGAACAAGGTACTTAGCTTTTAGAGACCTTATGTTTTGAGTAAAACTCCTTAAAGTTTTAGTTTAAGAAGCGAAACAGCTCTGTAAGTAGAAACAGTGCAGCATTCACTTCCTTCTTTGAATATGGTTTTTGATTAACTGTGGGGGACTGGCTCAAATGGAAGTAGTCTGCTAAGCTGCTGCATAAGGACTCTCACTTGTTTGTATCAAAGATAAAATGTTTTGTTTGTTTGTACAGCACTGCAGGATTGTGGTGCTGGCTGGACTCTCTGAATAATTTAATGCTGTGGGTACTTACAATACAACAAGGATTATACGTACAGTACTTCACAGCAGGGCCTAGGGTGTTTAATGCTTGTAGCATGCTTTCAGTCTCATGTAAAATATCCAAGAATTAATACAGCTATCTTTATATCCTTTTTTATTTCTAGCATGAGGATCTTCCAAAGTTATCATAGTCGACTTACTTAATTGCTTTGCTGTGTTGTGAATAATCTCACCTTTCCCCTGTACTGGGAGTCTTTCCTTTTTTACTTCCAATTAATCAAAACCTCTTCTCTCAACTTCTCAGTTCTTTTGGCTTTCTTTTTTTCTCCTTCTTACCAACAAAAGAAACTTTGCAAGCAAAACTGCTCTTTTTTCTCCTTTCTGCTTTTGTAATCTCTTAAGGCTGCGCAGCATGTGCAGCATATGCATCATGAGCCTCTTGGAGCCAGTGACTCCCTGCATGATGGTTTTTGCTGAAACCTTTGAGATAAATCAATGTGGAATGGAGATGGAGAAAAGCAGAAGCTGGGGGGGGGAGGGGAGGAATAAACGCGATTAAGCAAAGACATCTCATTACTACTGCAGAAAGGGAGGATTATAACTTATAAAATAGGAGGATCTCATTTAGGGGCCATGTCTGCCTCTGTTATCAGGACAGAGGGAGAGCAAATAGAATAAATGAAATTAATACTTTGAAAAGAAGCATTACCCGGATTTGAGAATTGGACTAATATGATTTGTGCAAAGCTCTGAAGTTCTTATCTCCCCATTTAATACCCCTCGGATAATGGCTTTGTCAGAGTTACTGACCAAAAGTCATCAGCTTCCTTCCCACTTTGAAAGAATGAATTCAGAAATGGGGTAATGGTAGGACAAACTTTGCACTGTGATTAGCTTTTTCAGACAAGATTGATGGGTGTTGGTTGCTGCATGGAAAGAGACTGGACACAGAATTCCTAAATTGCTGGGAGTGTTTCTCCAGCTGTTGATGACGGACAGCTTACTATTCCCAGTGTTCCTGGTCATGCCCTGCTCACTGGCTTGCTGGATGGCAGCCTTTGCTTTCTGGTGGCTCCAGCATTGCACTGTTGTGATTAGCGTGGCCCAGAATATGCGCATGGGAGGAAATACAAGGATTTAGGATTGGTCTCTGGTTGCTCCAGTAGCTGATTATAATTGGTCATAGGCTGTCAGATTCTTTCTGATGATTTCTTGCCCAGAAATAATTTCTTTGCTCTTCAGAGCCTTTAATTTCCTCTTGTTGATTCAGGAGAGAAGGGCTGAAGGAAGAATGCATGGCTGGGAATGCCTTTCATCAGGGCAGTGGGTTTTGATATTGGTGTCATCTTGTGAATGTGGGATTCTGAACTCTTGGACTTTGCCTGTGGCATACTTAAGACACTTCCACCCTTTCTTTAGTGTATATTGATCTGCTGACATTTTAACTGGTATGTTTTCTTCTCCATTCCAAGGAATGTGGAGGTAGAATTGCTTAAAATTGCTGAAAGCATAAACAGCCCATTCATAGGTTGTTACAACGGAGGAGAATTTTGATGGTAGTTGGGGAGTGATCAGGTGGAGTAGTGATATCAAATGTTTAATAAAATTGAATGTATTGTTAATGTTTTCTTTTTGGCCCTGTAAGGGTAGAGGAATGATCCAATTGGCCCATTCATGGCAAGTTTTCTATAGATTTCTGGTCATCGATGAAGTTCAAGCCAATCTTGCTTACATTTTTTTGCTGTGAATTGCCCACTGTTGTTGAGCAGTATCAACTGTAGATGCAGCTGAGCTGGTGCTGAAGATGGTTTTAGAAATGGTGCTGAACATGATTTAGTTTTGTTAAGGCTTTCATTTACTTTGTGATAAGCTGGGGATCAGCTTCATCCTGGCTGATTAGCCATAGGTAAGTGTCTCTAGATTAGACTGGGGTTTTGTTGTGCTTAATCTCCTATCATTGTGACCGGCTTAGGTCCAGTTGTAGCGTGGTGTTGGCATGGGGCCATCAGTGAAGTGAGACTGCTGTTTTTGAGGTCAGGCCTCTGGCATCAAAACTTGTCATTTTTTCCTCCCTGTTTATTTGAGTTGATGTAATTAAAGGTATTCCGTCTGTGAGTTTTGGATTATTGTTTGGATACTGTTCGCATTAGGGCCAGTTTTGTTTGTCCTATTTGCTCTGTAGCTAAAATGTAGCACACTGAGCTAAAACCCTTCTCTTTCTAAGTTGCAAGCCTATGTGTAGGAAGTAGGTTGGTTCTGGGAGGAGACATTACTAACACAAATCTTTGGATTTAGTGTTTAATAGCTCTAATTTCTGTAAATAATTCTTGATTGAAGTTTTTTGTGGGTGAAGCAGAAAACATTGATTAAATCAGAAAGTATGGAGGCTTGTTTTAAATAATGCAAAATGAGGAAAAAGCCCATTCAGTTACTTTTCTCCAAGTTTGATTTTCATTGATGTTACAGCGATTAGCAACAAATATGTACATGTGTTTATTAAAGGAATGACACCTTTTTTTTTCAGATTAATTTTTGTTTTCTTTAGAAAATGACTGGTGCATTTAGTTACTAGAACATTAATTCCTACATACAGTGTGGGTACCGGCAGTTGTGGGGGCAGTAGCTCCTGATGGTTGTTGTTCCCTCCAGTTTGGCTGTTGGCAGAGCATTCACATACTGTGTGTCGATGCTTGCATAGCTACTCTTACTGCAAGCAAAACCAGCTAGGGAGCTCTGACTAGGTTAGCAGGAGTGGCATTATCTTTGGCTAGAAGTTGCAATGCAGTTGTTTTCAATTGCTCTCACTAGTTGAATAAAGCTGCCTTTTAAATGTGTTGATACAAATGGAAAGATGTGTTTTTTGGTTTAAGCCTTAATGATTTGTTACGAAGTGTTGCAAGCTATTGATAGATTCAATAGCTAGGCTGAGTAGCTTCAGACCTTGTTTCTCTTAACCCTCTCATTCTTGCTGTCTGAGCTAGGAGATACTTCTAGACTTTCCTTTGAAGAGTATGTGTTAGTGTAGAGTCTTTAAAGTTAGTGGTCTGTTATTTTGTAGTCTCTGGCCAGAACATCCATCCTTTCCCCCCCGCCCCTAGTTGGGTTCCTCTTCGGCTGCTACCTTATACTGTAGAAGTGGACGCCTTTCTGCGATGAAGGAACTACTTATTTTCATGAAACCATTAAACATGTAAGGGTTCTCTATAGAAAGTAATCTTGCCGTATTAAATGGTGGACTTTGGAAAGATTTGCATTAAATTTAAGCTTGGCATGGTGAGGATCTACAGTCTTCTACCCTCCAGCAAGCTATTAACTTCCATCTCTGGAGCATCAGTGAGGTCTAAATTTAACTAAAACAATTTTGGAAAATGTGTACTACAATGAACCCAAAATGTGAAAACAAAGTCAAACCAAAAGAAAATCTCCTCTTTCTCCATCTTCTTTTGAGGGAAGGTAAAGGTGTTATCTGGCTAAAGGTAAGATGCTGCATATGTATTCATTATTTTCCCTGCTACTGCTGCTATGATTTGTCAGACACTTATAGCATTTTTTTTAACAACCTCCAATTTCTGCAGCTAGTCTTTTATCTCCTGACTGAAGGTTAATTTGTGTTTGGAGAGTTTTTGCAGATTTCAGCAGCCGATGGTCGTTTGAGCTTCTCATTTCTGTAGTCTCTTGGGCAAAGGGACCTTATCACAAGGTTGGTCTCTTTTTAAATCCTACAGCTGCAACAAATTGAAGCTGTCTGTGGTGCTGCCTGCTTCGCCTGTCTTGCCTTCAATTCTTCTGTGCCCATATTTTACACTTTTTTTTTTTTGTTGTCTGCCAAGTTCATATACTCCACAGAAACTTCTTCCAGATTCATTTGTTCTGACCTATGGTTATTGTAAAGCCATTCAATCATTTAAAAAGCAAAAGATAAGATTAGCCTTCCTTTCCCCCCTATCTATAACTACAACATATTCAACTCATAAAGAAGTAAGAGAATAATATGCTGATATTTTTCCATGAATGGTCCAGCAAAGCTAGTACGGTATCTTTTTTTTTTTTTTTTTTTTTTTTACTGCCAGACTATGGTGGAGTAGTAAAATTCTGCTCTAATTTTGCAGCTAATTTTGGGGGCATAAGCAAGAGATTTGGTAATGCATCAGGATGTTTCAGTAGGCTTTCCTGTCCTATGAGCCAGTATTAGTCAATCCTATGAGCCAGTATTAGTGAAATGTGGTATGTTTTGTGGTATGAGATTGTCATAGGTGTAAAGGCTGAGACAGTTACAAGAATGTAGTTCCCACTAGCTTGGTTAAACTTCATTTTTGGATTAGGATTTTGCTTGTCTGTGTTTGGAGTGTTTGGAATATTACATATATCTAACTTAGTATTTGGTGATAGCTTTCCAATATTCATTGTATTCTGTCTAAAAAATGATGGTGTTTAAATCTTGAATCAATGATCTTTGATTACTGAAAATTCTCCTGATGTTTCTGACTGCAAAGTGTTACTTAAAAAGAGAGCAAGATTATGAATTTAAAGGGCTAATATAATAGTTAGGAAATAAATTTGCACTAAATGAAACACTTTGCTCTTGCACTCTCAGATGATGGGGATGTGAGGGAGGTGACCTGCCACTGGATGTCGTTTCTGTCATATTTCCTAAATGCCATGAAAACTAGCATTGGTGCTTCCACCAACACCTTTTCTTGGAACCTTAACATGTCTTGATGCAATCCTTGTTGACAACAGAGGGGTGGTACAGATGATACCTGACGTGGGCAGAGTGTTCCACACTGGGCAGTGGTGTGAGAAATGGTGCAGGGTTCTTTCTGGGTCTCAATAAGAAAGACTGACAAGTGGCTTAATAAAATAGCTGTTTTAATAGGAGTGGAAAGAGGACTATAGATAGCAAGTAAATCTTATGTCCCTTCAGATGCTGGGACCCCTGCTTTCATGCAGCACTGGATAGACCCTGGATGGATTTTGCTATGGCATGCTGTGCAAATGGAGAGGTTCCTCCTTTTTTGTCATTTGAGCAATTATATTATTACAAGAAAACAACTCTGTTTGTAAAGGGTGTTCCCATAAGAACATCTTGCTGCTCTTTTAGATAAAGGCAAGGTCCTGCAGAGGCCAGTAGTGAGGGGCAGCTACCTGCAGGCTCCTCTGTGGAGCTACCTTGCTGAGGTATCTGTGCAGCACCAGACAGGCCTGATGGTCATGCTGTATCTGTATGTACAGCATGGCACCGGCCTGCGCCTGCTCAGGTTAGCTGTTCTGGGGATCACCATCTCCTTGATGCACAGTAGTCACCCAGTCAGGATCACTACATTCTACCCCTTCATCCACATGCAGTTTACCTTTCTCAAAGATAGATAAGTTACAGATTATATTAGCAAGCTGTTCAGCTAATATGAAGTTTCCTGGTGGGCTGGAATGTTATTGGTGTGATAACACCTGTCAGTGCACAGCACAGACCAGCATGGGGTATTCCAGTGGGTTCCCATATAGCAGCTGTTCATAGTAACATAAGGGCTTCTCAAGCTTCAAGTACCAGGCCCAACAGAGCAGATGTGTCCTGTTCAAGATCACATTTTCTCAAATAACGATGTCTTCACAAGTCTCTCAATACAAGTAGTTTTGTTGGGTCGTACTGGAAGATGAAGCTGAGTCTACATGGTATGATGGAAGAAATCAAAATAAGCACTGATACTATTTCTTTATTTCTCACCTTAAAGAAAAGTTAAAGCAAGTTGATATGAAGAGTAAATTTTGCTGAGGCTTTTTTCCAGTTTGTTTATACCCTCTGCTACAGATGAGCATCCTCAAACTTGCTTCTATTTGCTGATGAAGTTCATTTTCATTCTTGTTTGCTTCCCTCTCCCTCTCTGTCTTTTAACTTTCCCCAAACTGCAGGACTCTTTGCTCCTGCTGCCTCTCCTTGTTGGTGGTGTTATCAGGCACGTGTACAGCGGGTGAGATTGCAAACGCCACTGTTCTCTGGGATTCTAAGGATCAGACAATGTTTTACACGCCGTCCCATTCTCTAGCTGGCTGGTTGGACATGATGTTGGTACCTTATCTTCACGCTGACACACACTGGACATTAATAGAAATACATTGCTGAGGCACATGTGTGGAATTTCAAGCAGCCTTTCTAGCTGTGCTTTAGATAGTCTATTGTGTGCTTAACCTCTTGGAAGAGGTTTTGATGAGAAACGCATAATGTTAACTCTTGGGCAGCTGGGTGGACTTATTACAGTCAGCATAATATCCTCCTAATTGCACACTGCTTATGTATTTTGGAGTTTCAGCAGTTTTAAACCTATCTTTCCATGACCAATATTCCTGCTTCCTAATGCAAATTTTCAGGGAAGAAATAGCTATGTGTATTGCGTGTGGGGAGGAGGTAGGAAATATGTGCTGTAGAGGGAAGTGAGCTGCCAGCACCCTTGTTTAGCTTTGTCTGAAGTCTGTTCCTGAATTATTTTTGGCTCTGATTGCCTTACATCAAATAAAAAAATGACCTGGATGCAACTGCTGCTATTTGCCAGGAATTCCTTCTGTTTTTGGAGCACATCAGAATTGTTATTGTTTCCTTTGTACTATATGTGTATGCTTTATCTGCTTGTTTGTGACGACCATCTGCAATTATCTGTATTATTTATGAGTCCTGAGTAAAACATGATGGGAAGTAGCTTCTTAAAAGGGACTGTACTGAGGGAGAGGAAATGAGCTGATGACTTTCTCTTTGATTTTTTTTTTTAGACAATGAAAATAGAACACCTGCAAGCTTATGAGGGAGGGAAGGAATTAGGAGAGTTAGCTGGCTTTCTTTTTCCTGTCTGTGTGTTACATTGGGGGTTTAGAGCCTTTTTAGCCTCGAAGACTTTGTGATAATGGGCAAACTTGAAGAATGATGCAGTAGGATTTGAGAGTAAAAATTGATCAAACAGACAGATAGATCAGGGCAATGTATAATTACTGTCCAAAAGAAAAAAGCGCCATAGTTTAATACCTACTTGAATAGTACATTAGACTAAGGATACATTTGTTAAATAGCCAGTGTCCTTCCAATTAGGACTGAGGGTTTGCCACGTACATTGACTGGATCTTCAGCTTTTGCCATGGAAAAAGTGTTTCACTGTCTAGCGGATGACTTAAGCCCGTTTCTTTTCTATATAGGCTTGTATCTCTTCTCTCTCCTTTTCCCTTCTCTCCAGTCTCTGAGCAGAATGGCTATCTTCCTCAGTGTTCATCTTGCTATAGCTGTAATTGGCACTGTCAAGCTGCAACTGTGACTCCCCTCTATAGCTTCTGAACTTCCAGTGCACAAATGGTTCCTTACAAAAGCTGTCATCTTCCCAGCTGAGCATCTTCCCAGCTGAGGACCTGAGCAATCCGTCATTTTGTATTTTCATATGATATGCTCTCCAAGTTTAACAGCTAAATCTGGAAAAAGGGGGATTGGGAATAAGAGTATGTGAAAAAAAACCAAACC